>CAMZMU010000041.1:108376876-108913376 GCA_947311845.1 Poa pratensis
GTATGGAAGATATCCGTGCGAACGTTCATAGCATTCTGCAAGGAAGAAAAATATAGCTCGGTTAGAAAGGCTATACCTCGACAAGAGTCTCGGGGACTCGGAGTCAACTCTTTGGGAAAATGTTGCCGGGGTATGCCTCGACAGGAGTCTCGGGGACTCGTACCCGAGGTGCATGCTAAAGTGAGATAAAAATGGATTGGATACGTCGGATAAAAATGGAGAGTTAAGATTCAAGCCAAACAATTTTAACTCCGGCGGAGCGTCAATAGTTTACCTCGAATCTCGGGGACTGGAGATGGTGGATATTAGGAAGATACTGCATGAAAGTAAAGAAAGTGGAACTTACGTTGACAGCTCGAGTAGCAAGCAAAGCAGAAGTTTGCATTTCAAGCATGCGTCGGCGCAGGGCTGCTCCCGCAGGATGCTCGTCCCCTTGGGTGGTCAAGGAGGCAGAAGAGACCTCGTCCATGTCTGCAGAATTCCAGTCTGCGTTGTAGTGTTCCAAGGAGCCGAGGCTCTGGTCACTGTCAGTGCGCAGAGGAGGAAATCCCCACGGTCCGCCCTGCTCGATGCCCCTAACCGAGGCCTCCAAGGCCAAAGTAGCCTCGGAGCTTGAAGCAGGCCGGTTATCCAATATAAGAGATGCCCTCCGAGCATATTCTTCGGGGAGGGGCAGTCTCATCAATGGGTGCGGCGAATGGAGGAATTCGGCGTGTCGCCGGGGGAGGAGACCTCGGTTGCATCCTTGAGGGAGAAGAAATAGTCAGGGTGCCAGACCCAGATGTTGGTTTGGGGGTGACCTTAGACTTCACCGTCTCTTTTTCTTTCTCCTTGCCCTTCTCCAACGGCAAGGTAGTTTGGCGAACTGGTTTTTGGGGCTGCTGCTTGGGGTTGCTTCTGCTGATGCTTCTGCTGTTGCTGCTGTTGGTTGCGGGCAGTCTGGCT
The DNA here is from genome assembly GCA_947311845.1 of Poa pratensis. Classification (NCBI taxonomy): domain Eukaryota; kingdom Viridiplantae; phylum Streptophyta; class Magnoliopsida; order Poales; family Poaceae; genus Poa; species Poa pratensis. The sequence goes on from CAMZMU010000041.1 coordinate 108,377,822, forward strand.
GCGGGGGGAGAGTCGAGGCTCCGGCAAGGCGGTAGCCGGAGTTCTGGCGCGATTGGCATCCGTTTGAGGACGCGGAGAAGTCTGACCCCGGGTGGGGGCAGATTTCCCCAAGGCCGGGCCAGACCTCGGTGGAGATCCTGGGCGAGAGTTCGTCGGGGTGGTCGTGGCTTCAGAGGCACCAACGGGTGCAGTCATGGAGGATACCTCCTGATCCACGTCTATGGGGGCACTGCAACGAAAAGAGGAAGGTCAAGTGTTAATACCGAGATAATATGTTTAAACAACAAACATTGTTGGCTATAGAAGCAAAGCATTACCCATCCGAGGTAGGAAACCTCTTGCCCCCCCGGGCATGAGGAGGAAGTCCGGACTTCTTCAGCCGGCGTCTCTTGACCGGAGCCTCAGTGGGTCCGGAGGCTCCAGTGGCGGATGGTTCGGCGGCCGAAGTTGCGGCACCAGCGCGTTTCCGGCTGGTTGCTGGAGTAAAGTTCGGAAGGTGAGGAAGGCGGGAGAGAGGTACCGCGTTTATTGGTTCCATGACGAGGAACCCCTCCTCGTCATCCGAAATCTCTTGAACTGAAGCTTGTGCTTGAGGCTTACCCGCGGTGGTGATGCGGGCCGAGGCAATGGGCATATAATCCTCGTCGTCAGGGTCCACGTTGGATGGTGGGTCCTCGACAGGGAGATCCTTGCCGAAGTGGTCCAGGATGGACTCCATCCTCGGCGGTCTGGCGGGCGAACAGCTGTATGGCAGACATATGAAAAGGAGTTAGGAAGAAAAATTGTCAAGGTGAACGTCGGTAGCAAGACCTCGGTGGTAAAGAAGTATCGAAGAAAACGTCGGAATAGCGTACCTGTTTCGCTGGATTGGTCCGGTAGTGGGGTTCCCTTCCCCATGTCCAAGCGTCGGAGATCTTGGACTTGGTGATAGCTCGGACTCGCCGAGCTACCGCGGCGTTGTCCAGTGCAACGTGCGTATGTCGGGTGGGGTCATAAAGACCGCTCATGTGGCAGATCTTGTGAGACCTCGCCTGAGAGGGAGACCCTGCGCTTCACGAATGTGCAGGCCAGGTCGTCGGCCGTCAGGACTTTCCCGTCGTTCCGGGGTCTTCCGGGTCCTGCCATTTCGCAATGTACCCATGGATGGACTTGAGTTCGCCGGTGTGAGGGGGAGTGTAGTCCCAGTTGAGCTGTTCTGTAGGAGGGCTGAGGTTAAACGCCGGCAGGTTGAGGAGGTCCTCTTCGCCGGAGTTCTTCACGTAAAACCACGTCCGGAGCCACTTGCGAACGGTGTCCGGAGTAGTGATACGTGGGAAGATGGAGTTTCGGCGAGGAGCTATGGTGGCAGCTCCGCAGGCGGTTAATTGCTTGGGCAGATCCTTGTTCTTTGGATCCGGGATCACTTGCCGCTTGAGTTGGAAGTAGCGAGAAAAGAGGTCTACCGTGGCTTCGAGGCCGAGGTATCCCTCAGAGAAGGAAACGATGCAGGAGAGGTAGTGATGGCGTTGGCGGGGGATGGTGAACCTGGAGTCCGAACTTGTCGAGAAATCTCCGGAAGAAGTTACTAACGGGCAGTCCGAAGCCGCGCTGAAAGTGCGCGACGAAGACCACCCGTTCCCCTTGCTTAACTTGAGGCTCGAGTTCGCCCTCTGGCAGGCGACACTCTACCCCGGCGGGAATCCGCCGAGTCGCCCTGAGCCACTGGATTTCGTCCGGAGTTACATCCGAACCTTCCCAGCCGGCTCGTTCTCTGACCTCCAGTTCGACGTCTGGAACCTCGGTTTGTTCCGAAGTCTCAGGAGGAGACATCTCGGCAGAGTCAATCTGCAGAGAATGCGCAGAAGTTTAGCAAAGAAAAAGGGAGTCTGGAATCTAGTACAATATTTGGCTAACTCAGGAGGAGTTTGGTGGCTATCTTATGTGCATAAAGGCATATCTATGCTAGGCGAACATCTATCCGAGGCATGAAACCAGTTTCTACCCAAAAGAGTATGCGAGTAAGATCTGCCGGAGGGGGTAAATAGAGTTTTATTCAAGAACATATAAAGAACCAAACCGCGAAGAGGAAGAAACCTAGAGCAATGCCTAGGGTATCAAGAAAGGGAGTACATACCGTGAAAACGAGGTGCCGAGGAGCGGCGCGGTGACGCGGTCGCAGCGGTGAGGAAGGAACTGCTCGTCGGCGGCGGAACGTGTTTCTTCTCAACGGGAAGCGGCGGCGCTGGTTGCGATGGAGGCGAGACGGCGAGTGAATGAGGAAGAAGAGGGAAGCACCGCCCTGGGCCCGTATTTATAACCGCGGGCGGTAACTGCGCACTACCGCGTGGTTATCGGAGCAGCGAGTGGGATCGTTTGTGCACAAATGCCCACGTGGCACGAAGATAGCGGTGGACAAGCAGGCCACAGGATCGGTTGCAGGAGGCAAACCGTTGTGTGGCGCGGTTACTAGAGAGCGAAGCGGCACAGGCGGGAAACCTCCGCTGACGTGGGCTGCGTGGTGGAAAGCACTCGAGTGCTTTGACTATCGCAGACCAGGAAGTGACGGATGGGACACGTGAACAGTGTTCTCTGACCGAAGTCAGTAAGGATGCAGGAATCGAGGAGTTGACGTCCGAGATCTCGGCGGATACTTCGGAAAAGCAGTATGGTCCGAGGAACAGACCGATGGATTTCTCGGAGTGTTGGTTCGGTAACCTGCAGAACATTGTAGCGCATGTGGCTTCGGGTTGAACCTGATGCGGCCTTTCATCCGAGGCTGCAAGACCACATCAGCTTCGGGGACTACTGTCGGGGGGTTACCCCCGGGTAGGCTAAAGATGAGGTAAAGACATGTAAGGTTAAGGCTGTAAGCCGTCCGAGGTAGCAATTAAGCAAAGACGCAGGAGGCGTCATCCGACGTAAGGTGTACGTCGGAGGAATCATCCGAGGTATGGCCTCCGAGGTATGAACCTTGGGGCAGTCAGCTAGTTATCACAAGAACAAGGTGTTATCTACCGAAGTGTAGGATCCGGAGTATCCCGAGCCAAGATGAAGCGTGGCCCGATGTATAAGTGACCGGCCAGCCGAGGTTAGCAGCAAGTATCGAGGCATGTCAGAGGAGTCACGGGTGCCGCAGAGCTCGTAGCCCGAGGCTTCAGAGGACGGCGAGGTCCGTCCACGGGTTTCCCGGAAGCTCGGGGGCCTAGGAGCTGACTCGGCTATTTCGGGAAAGCTAGGCCTGGCTGGCCTGACAGTTCGGCCGTTGAGCTGGCAGGAGGCAGAGGCTTGTCTTCTACCTTTTGGCCATGCCATTGTCAGTTGTAGGCAGGGGTAGAAATGTACTTCAGCCTGTGTATATATGCGGCATCTCTACCTCCAGGGAGGAGGACGGCGAAACCCTAGCTCATTTCCCCTTCATAGTTTCATCTTCCATCTAGAGCTCTCACTTGAGCAGCATCATACAGCTCGAGGAGCACCTTGTACCTAAGAACTACACTGATATATTGAGAGAGGAAAGGCAGGAGTAGGGGTTTTACTTCCTCACGGAGGCCCCGAACCTGGGTACATCGTGGTGTCTTTTGAGTTGTTGGCTTTCTTGGTTCTTGTTCATGTTCTTGTGGTTTCTTGCGTGTTCTTGCTTGTGCACATCTTGAGTTCATAAACCCTCCCCGGATTCCCCCAACGACCATTCGGCCCCAACTAAGCCATACCCATGGCATCTGCCGTGATCCCACCACGACAGGAGCCTTTCAACAACAATCCGGGGCACAACCCACAACGGGATTGGGGGCTCCCAAACGGCTACAAGTGACCACACAAGGTCTCAACCACCACAAATGCGTCTAGGGTCCAAAGACCCAAGAGTAACAAGTTCACAAGCTTTCAACTTTCATGAATCCTCGTGGCTCCATGGGCTTGCATCAAAAGGAAGATTTCTTATAGCTCATGGAGGATGACGGCAAGTGGTGATCGTCATCAAGGTTGAGATGTGCAAGTTCAAGATGGACATCTAGAAGATATAATATGCTTGAAGCTTGCAACCCTTTTTGGGTATCGGATTATCCGGTCATAGCTGACTCGGATTATCCGATATTGGTCATGTGAAGATGTTCCTAAGAGAGGCACTCCCATCTTGGTGTATGGGGGGAGGAGAGAGGAAAAACAACGAAGAACACAACAAATGGAAATTCAAGAACTAGATCGAAAGGGTTCCCCTCACTTAGAGGAGAGATGGATTGGTGGAAATATAGATCTAGGTCTCCTCCTTCAATCCTCCAAATATCAACAAGTTTGGGTGGAGGGATTGGGAGTAATCGAAGAAATAAGCTTGCAACAATAGAGGGGAAGAAATTCTGGGCGAGTTGAAGAGCTAGAGATAGGTGGAGGGATATTTATACCCCTCCCAAAAATCTGGCCGTTGGAGAAACAGGGGACCGGATATTCCGGTCCAAGTTGGGGCCGGAATATCCCCCCCTTCCCCCCAGAATATCCGGCCTAGAAAACAAAAGGTCCGGCTCAAATATCCGGTTTTACCAGAGGCTCGCACTCGGGGCTCCAAACGAGGTAAAAACACTTTTTAGGGCCGGAATATCCGGCCCCCGACCCCGGATATTCCGGTTGACATAAACAGAGATACGAAAACTGCAATATATTTTTCATCCGGGCTCCGTTTTCGATGATCTTGGGCTCGTTGGAATCGTAATGAAGAGCACAATAAGATCATGCAGATAAACATCGTAGTCCATCATGTGAGGAGGAAACCACAAGAGGAGAGTTTGACCTCTCTTAGAAAAGACAAACCGGTAAAACCTCCAATATCAAAAACGCAACAAGATATTCGAATGAAATCCGTTTTTGATGAACTAGAGCTTGGTATGGAGATGAACACAAGCTCTAAATCCTCACATGGATAAAAGCCAAATAAGAACCAAGAAAGATGATATGCCAAGTATCCAAAGATTTGAGCTCTCCACAAAGATGCGATCAAGTTACTCACTTGAGAGCCCCTCTTGATAGTACGCCGTCTATCCTATAACCCGGTCTCCTACTACACCACGAGACCGGTAAAATAGAAACCCTATCAGGATCATACCTTTGCCTTGCGCATTTCACTTGAGCTAGATGATGACGATCTTGATCTCTTCAAGTGGACCACCTTTCTTGATTGCGCTTTGCTTGGTGAAGACTCACATAACGCTCCCCCATACACCAAGATGGGAGTGCCTCTCTTAGGAACATCTTCACATGACCAATATCGGATAATCAGAGTTAGCTAGGACCGGATAATCCGATACCCCAGAAAGGGTTGCAAGCTTCAAGCATATGATATCTTCTAGATGTCCATCTTGAACTTGCACATCTCAACCTTGATGACGATCACCACTTGCCGTCATCCTCCATGAGCTATAAAAATCTTCCTTTTGATGCAAGCCCATGGAGCCACGAGGATTCGTGGAAGTTGAAAGCTTGTGAACTTGTTACTCTTGGGTCTTTGGACCCTAGACGCATTTGTGGTGGTTGAGACCTTGTGTGGTCACTTGTAGCCATTCGGGAGCCCCCAATCCTGTTGTGGGTTGTGCCCGGATTGTTGTTGAAAGGCTCCGGATTCCACCTTGAAGGTTTCCGATAGTGGAAGGTGAACCAAACCTTTGTGGTGCGGTTCATCGGAGAATAGCGTGAGCCTTTGTGGCGTTGAGATCGACCTTTGTGGTGTCTCACACCTCTCCAACGAGACGTACTCCCCTAAGAAGGAGGAACTCGGGAATACATCATCGTCTCCGCGTGACTCGGTTATTCCTATACCCGAGCTCTCTACTTATGCAATTTACATTGTGATAGCCTTCGTGCTTGAAGTATTATATCTTGCTATCACCTTGTTGCTTGTCTTGCTTAGCATAAGTTGTTGGTGCACATAGGTGAACCTAGTTTATTTAGATTGTTGGCTTGTTAAGTTAAACACCTAGTTTTATTCCGCAATTAGCAAGCCTAAACTGGAAAAGTTTTAATCGCCTATTCACCCCCCCCTAGGTGACATCCTTGTCCTTTCAATTTATGTCAGCTTTTTTAGTTAGTTCAATGCCTTTTTTTCATTGCCTTTCGGAATGAAACTCTATTTTTAATTGGAAAGCTATTTATTATGCACAAATGTAGCCTGTCTAAAAGGCTCTTTAACTTTTTGATAAAAATATTATGTCTCTTGTTTATAGAGTGAACTTCCTTTTGTAGATCTTTCACTAATTCTTCTATTGCTCCTTTTTTTCTTTAATAAAATTAGGTAATCTAGTATGGATAATGACATGGATCATATCGATTCCTTTTTTGAATATCTATACATGTAATTACTTTAGAACTTGAACCGGAGTCCGTTTTTCTATTATGTGTAACTACTTCGAAACTTGAGTCTGATTTTAGTTTTCTATTCGAGCTCGTTTTCCTGTTCTTTTGTATATAGCTCTTGATACAATCCCATTTTTTTTAATCTTCCCGTAGGGCTTAAGATTTTTTTTTGGTTGTGTGAACAAAAAGGAATGGTATTTTTGCATTGTACCAAGTCTAAATCCGAGTGGATTTATTTTTTGTCACATATTTTTCTATATCTATATTTTTAGTGGGAATTCCGGATGGATCTAATAGTTACTTAGATTTCTTTATTTATTTACTAGACTAGTTAACGTGCACGTGCAACGCACGTCATCACCATACATGTATTTTCAATTCTACATCTTCTGTTGAGTTGCATTTTATAGCTTTTGTTCATCTCTATCCTCCTTTTGATGCAAAATGCTAAATTTGGTCCTAAAAATGCTCATTTATTATTAATAAAACCAATCATACTTTTGTTCCATTTTCATGTGGTGCAAGCCAGAAATTATCAATGCAAACTTGTCCAAGATCCAAGATATTTGGTGTAGAAGGAAACACAAAATGGTTCATTAAATATAGTGTTAGTCGAAACAATATGAATGGTAGAAAATGTCCGGTATAGTTAGTCAATGTTGACCAAAAATCACGCAAAATAAGAAGTCACAAAAATCTCCAACAACATGAGTAACATAATTTAAATAGATGAGCGGTATAGTGATGTCGCTCAAGTCGTGTTCGACACCATTGTGATCATGTGGCTGCATAGACATAAATGTTGTTTCATTCGGCATGTGTACTGATAGTAAAAGAAGATTAAGTCTAGCTCCCATTGGAAAGCAGCTTTGCATTATCTCCAAATCGTGTTCGTATGTGTGATGTGTCTAATCCCGTAATGGTTAGCACCGAAAAAATATTCTTAAAGCTTCTCAAAATTTCTCTCATTAAGAAAATAAATGCTAATATAAAATGATCAATCCAAGTCGTCCATCTTGTTGCCTGTCTCCGGGATTTCACCTCAGCACTCCAGCAACTGTACGATCAACGGGGCTTGCAGTGGGCGTGCTAACGCGAGCAGCCGAGCAGGGCGTGGACGTGGTAGACTGGACTGACAGCATGGCCATCGACGCGGGTCTGCAAGCTAACTAACAGCATGAAATGAATGATCTATCCATGAAAACAAAAAATAATACAGCGACATCAAGCTATGCACATCCATGAAAATGAGCAAAGAAATCAAAGGGACGGGAGTGGAGAGGTGGTGGTGTAGGAGTACATCGCGCCGCCGTAGTTTGCCTGGTGCTGCAGCCCTCCGAAACATCGCTCGTTGACGTGCAGAGAGACACATGCACATCTGCACCACATCAAGGTACAGTCCGCCGGCAACATCGGTTTAATCCCAGCTAGGATCTCGGTGAAAATACAAAGCAATCCTTTTATTTCCTGTGATGATAACACATATGCATAACACTCCTGTTATTTCCTTTCTATATAATGTGCCAATAAAGATGCATAGAGTAAGTTGTAAAAATCCCTTGCAATTGCTAGCAGAGCCCAGCTCCATACTGTATAGACCCATGAACATAGCTTCCCCTTGCTGTCAAGCTCACATATGAGGCTGTTTGAAAGATTCGTATCAACTTCAGAGTCAAAGAAGAAGAAAATACATAAATTGGGCATATAAAACATGCTTTGACATATAAAGAAGAGTCGAAATTGGGCATCTGCAAGATCTGATTGACAGAAGTGAAATCCGGAAACCAATGAACACACGAGCTCACCTGAATCGCCCAAAGGAGAGCTCGCATGGACCAACCAACTTACCATCAGCCCCCGTATCACATGAACTGCTTGTTTCTGCCATCAGAGTCCCTCTAGGCACAACCCAATCCCGGACCTCGGAAGAAAGGAACTCGCCCCCCGCTGCAAAATACAAGGTGTGCAGAGAGCGAGCGAATACCGCGCACCGATCTGGTACAGGGCAGCCGGCCTGGAGTGCAGCGCGGCTGGGCAGCCCGGCGAGCAAGCCGGCGGGCCACGCGTGCAAGGAAGTCAGGGGATAGATGTACCGGCTGTGCGTCTCCGGCCGAGGGGCGGTGGGCAGGCAGGGATGTAGGCTGGCTGGAGGCGGGCAGGATCATCGGGCAGCAGGAGTTGTTGTTTAGGCGGCGGCGGCGGCGCGCGGAGGATCAGTGGTAGTGGCGGCGGCGTGCAGGTCTAGGGTTGCAGGCGGCGCGCCGCATTGGCCCGCTTAAGTACGTTTTAGCACAAAAGTGCACCGATCTGTACAAACATTTTACACCTAGTATGCCTAGTTTTGATTAGAGTGGGTCGGATCCGGGCGCCGCTACTCAACCCTGTCGGTAACGCAGGCCGGCGCTCGCGAAGCGGGTCGAAAGGAACAATATCTTTTAAGCGGTGCCAACGTCAAACATTGGAGCGATCTGGATCGTTGATCTAATATTGAACTGTTGTGATTTAATGTATCCCGAACATTTTTGCTCTTTTAATAGTACTAGTAATGTGCACGTGCAACACACGTCTCTATAAAAGTTTCACCCTAAAAGCTGTGCGACTTAGTCGAGAAAATCTAAATTTATAACCTGCAATTTCAGGAACATGATTTGTGGGGCAAAAGGAAGTTGTACAATGTAATTTACATAGTTAGATCTTCTTCGAATGTTTGGGCCAATTTGATTAGTTCGTTGTCTTGCCAACCGATTGATCAACGTAAAAAATGTTGGCACGCATAAGAAGACGATAAGTCGCCCTAATAGACAAATGATACATATTAAAACATATTATTCAATGGAGAATAAATAAATAAACCCTATTGGTAAGATGACAAACAAGTGAAACAAAGAGCAGGTTCTTATGCCGTGTGCCGAGCTATCTAAGCAGAAGCACCAGGCAACAGCCTAGCCCTCCTCACATGGCCCTGGGAAAATCACCAAAACAATCGTCACCACAAATTGTTGTATTTGTAACACATTGTGATAATCTGAGCACACTCCAAGAAAAAAAAACGTTTTCACCAGAAGAATCATTCCCATTCTCACTGGAGATGAAATAAAATCCAAGCATTTGAGATACCCAAATTGGCATAGGCAACAACAGAAACAAACAACGTGCAGCTTTCATGTCTGTAAAGTTTTGCAAAGAGTATAACATCCAAATGCAAAATTACTATATACATGAACATTTGACAATTGTAAATAAAGATGTGATCAAGAAAATATTAAGAATATTACTTTTGAGCCGACAATACTCACCGTATCGCAGCAGGAAAATTTCAAGTGAGCTCCCAAAGAAATCTAGTTGTGACGAAATTAAATGGTTCGGAATAACCTCAGAGAAAATCCCGATCAAGAAATAATCTCAGAGAAAATCAAACTAATTAATGAAATAATTCTCAGCTCACAGGAAAGAGAAAAATCACTAACTACTAAAACTAATAGGTGGGAGGCAGAGATACATACCTCGGTCTCCTATCTATACTTCCTATAAGATAAAACCCCATTAACATGTATTAAATTAGTCTATCTCTACATGTAAGGTGTGCACATCATTCACTATTTGAGCCAATAATTTATCCATGTCATCCCGCATTTATTAATAAACATTTATTCATACATGCAATATATTCACATTGTCAATATTTTAGCCAAACAATTTCCACATAATCAATTTTTAGCAGTTAAATATACGAAAGTTGGTGGTTAAATTTTGACTCTCGACTATTGTGTCAAATCAAATCCACCATATCCCGAAAAAAAAATCATTTCATGCTTGAAATATCTTTTCTTCAACAATACAGTTTTTTTTTTAAACCGCTGCAACGCGTGGGGTATCTTTCTAGTATAGACTATATACTGATATACCGCTATATACTACTTTGGAAGGCTTTTATTCTGAATAAATACATCCATGTTAACTGAAGGTGCTGGTTATGAATAAATCCATGTTAACTGAAGCTGGTAGCTAGTTGTGAAATTCCGGTTTGGAATTTATTCTTTACCTTTGCCGATGTGGTTGAGATTGAATCATTCACGCAGAGATCCACCAACAATGCATTAGAGGTCGTCGGTCTTCTATTAGAATATCGGCAAAGTGAACATGCGGGTTCTCGGCGGCAAGGCGAGGTTGCAGTGGAAGATGGGGTGAAGACGACGGCAAACGGCGGACTTCACATCACACCGTTACGGGTCTGTCGACACCTCGTTGAGAATCTTCTTCACCTGAATCTGAATGGTTTCATCACAGATATACATCAACCGCAGCTAAACATAGACAATTTTCACAACCAGCACCCAGGACTTGCAGCACCCAGATCCTCGTACTGATCCTTTCCCAGAAGATGAAATGAACAGAAAAAAAAACTAAGGAAGCAGCCAAAAAATTCATAGCCTGAAGAAAAAGGATGCCGAAGAAGGTGGTCAATATGCTATCTGTAAGGATGTTGCTTGCACCCAGTTTAAAAAGATACATTCTTTAACTTTTAAAAAATTACAAAGAGTTAAACATATTCAGATCGAGTGCAAGCTTCAGACTCAGAGTGAAGCCTTACCTAACGGGAAAAGGATTCCATGTTCGGCAGCGCATCCGTGTTTCTGAAGCATGGATGGAGTTAAGAGTAGCACTACTGTGAAATAAAACACCGTACGTGCATCAAATCTCTCAGTTCAGTTGTTCTGAAGTACTTTGGCGAGCTGAGCTCCGAGCGCCGTCAGCGTGACACGCTTCTGTATCACGCCATTTATCCTCGATCAGTGCCAGAACTCGCGCACGCGCTCATCGTCGCCACCGCTGACGGCGAGCGCGGCAACGACGAGCAGCCAGCAGCTGCTCCTCAGCTCCCTGATCCGGAGCGCCACCTCGAAGACATCCTCTGCCGGTTTCGTCTGATCCGACGAACGCATGCTGCCGTTCATTATCTGAAGAAGAAAGAAAATGAGCAAACGATCATCGAATCATTCGGCCGATACCTAGGAATTTTTCCTTCTTTTCCTAATCAAAATTTTGTTGCACTTTACCTGCACTATCTTGTTGCACATGTCGAAGCTAATCCCCATCTCGGAGCTTGCCGGTCTCGCCGTTGGTGTTTCCATCTCGACCTGAAACTTGACACGTATGCTGCAATCTGCAGATGATCGCATCGAAATCCAGTCCCGACAGTAACTCTCTTCTTCGCCCGCACTGCAGCTCTTGACTGAAAACGACAGGCAGCCTGGCGCAGCGCCATCGCACGGCCGGCCACCGACGACCCACTCGGGCAGGGAACTCTCTGAATGGCGCTAGAACACGACGCCGTTTGGAGTGCGTACCTGGATGTCAAACTTGGAAAGGCCGGGCACGTCGAGCAGGAAGGCGTAGTCGCCAGGGTCTCCACGATGACCACCGGCGCGCCGCCGCCAACACGAACGCCGTGTGGGCGGGGCTGCCCGCATCCGAGGGCGGCCTGGTGGTGGTGATGCGCGAGGCGCCGCCGCCAACTCCAACGCCGTTCGGGCGGAGCTGCTCGTGCCCGATGGCAGCCTGGTGGTGGTGATGCGCGTGGTCACGGTGGTGGCTGCAGCCTGCAGCGGGCATGCTCGCACGGCAAACTTGACGGGGGCGTCACCAATGGGCAGGTCGGCGCAGCGGCGAGGGTGGCGGTAAGGATGGGAATGGGTCGGCCCAGACCTGGCCCTAGACCTGGCCCCTATGGGCTCAAGGCCAATTTGAGGGGCCATGGGTCGACCCAATCAAAATATGGCTGTGGCCCTGTTGGCCCATTGGGTATCTAGGGCCGACCCAAAATGTGAGCTGATCGCTGATCAAAATGGCCGTGAGTTGATCGCTGATCGAGGTTAGCTTCTTGTATCTAAAATATGCGTATTCTGAATATCTAGCATCAGTTAGCTAGTGACTCATGTCATGACAGTATATTCTACTGTATTATCTGGCAGCTAGTCAGCCAAAGCCGTGCTTAATTAATTCGATCAGCTCACTGATCAAGATGTACGAGTCGCACTAGCTGGGAGTAGCTAGCTTTGACAAAACTATGGACTTAACTGAAATTAACTAATCTATGCCAGTCAGCTTGGACTGATTACCAATAGAAGAACAGAGAACCGTGATGTAAAAAGGCAAAAACCAAGAACACATAGAGGATGTGAGCCAGGGCGCAGCCTAGCTAGTACGTCTTCAGTACGGCCACGGCAATCCATCAAACTGCAGTATGTACATGTTCGACGGGAGGAATCGATCAAGCTAGCGAGCTAGCTTCGTGTACGTGCGCGTCTCGTCGGAAAGCTCATCGCTGCCGGCGGAAAGTAATCAGCACGCGGGATTGCTCAACATATATGACTATGAGGTGGGCCGACCCAGCGGGTCACTCGGAGCCGGCCCTGCCGACCCAAATCCTGTTCAGGGCCGACCCAGCTGACCCATTGGCCTCAATGTTTTGGGTCGGGTCGGCGACCCAACGAGCCGACCCGGCCCATTCCCATCCTGAGGTGGCGACGTGAGGCAGTGAGGGCGGCGGCCTCGAAGTGCACCAGAAGCGTGACAGGGCAGCGGCCAGCGGCGACTGTAAGGATCCTGTGGCGTCGGCGTTTTCAAAACAGGGGACGGGGGAAAGAAAAAGCAACCGGATAAGTAATTCTTTTAGAGGTGGCAATCCTTGTAATTATCATCAAAATGAAAACGTGTGTTGAGTTGTCAAACATTGGGACGATCTGGAGCGTTGATCAGATATTGAACGGATTAAATTTAATGTATCCCGAACATGTTTGCTCTTTTAATAGTATTAGTTGACATGTACGTGCAACGCACGTCTCCACCAATATTTACATATATGTTTAGGCGATGTAAATTAGTAATGGCAATGTTCAAAATATTTCAGTTTACGTTTTAGTTGAAGTAACATTTATGAAAACAACCATCGTATTAGCATATTTGATCAGATAATATTTGAGAGCGACAACAAGAACTGATTGAGCTAGACTACAATAATAATTGAATAAAAATAAATCATGTTATCATGAATTTGAGAGAGGACAATACATATATAATTCAAAAAGGAAAATTGGCTGCCCTCTGCATATAATCATTGTAATCACATAGATCAACACATAATCACATAGAACTCCAAAGAAGCGAGGACAGTAGCAGATTAGCACGCACTACACGTAGTACAAGCATACAGGTGCGCAAAGGAGAAAAGGAGAGTGCCACGCCCACGCAGACCAGAAGCAACAGAGCCACGGCTGGCTGCGCATGGCGCGTGCGCGGCATGGTGCAGAGTAGATGCTGGCCAAGATAGGCTCGTATTGACGGCGGGGGTTGAGATCTTCATGGAGGTTGGCGTGTACTGACAGACGGCCAGCCGGCCAGACGGCCAGCCACGCGCTGCAGGGCGCAAACTGACTTCGTCGTCACCGCGTTGAGATCCACAGTTCACGCAAACTTCCCTGCGCTGCATCGGTCGATGCCATATAGTTCAACACCGTCACATGTGCCCCAGAACCTCCGACACACACAGACAACAGATTGCTTCAACAACTGCCATTGCCGCACCGGCGGCGGCGGCGTGCGACCAACGCATTCGCCAGCTCGCCGGCCGGTTGTCCTGATCAATCCACGGTACGTCAGGCACGACGCATGTTGCATGCGGTGTGTGCAGTCTCTGATGTCGCTGTTCCTCAGGCCGGCTGTGCGGTTCTTAGCGGCGCTCGTGGCGGGCCGCGAGGCGGAGGCCGCGGCGACTGTGCTGCACCGCGCCGGCGAGCTCCCGAGGAACCATGTGAAAGGACATATTTTATGTCCCCCATGTTTTTGTGTGTTAGACAACAACACTAGGAATTATTTAATACTTTGTTAAGTGGTGCAGGAATGAAAAGATATAATTGCACTTTGCATCGAAACAATTATCGAAGAAAATGGAGTTTGCAGTTTGTCTGTCCAGGCCGGAGTCTCCGGCCTCAGGGGGCTCAGGGGCCGGAGTCTCCGGCCCATCCAGTTTCGCAGCGAAGCGTGCAACGCGACGGCAGCCTCGACATCGGGGCCGGAGTTGGTCCAGAGTTCCTCCGGAGTCTCCGGCTTGTCCGGAGTCTCCGCATCTCTAGACCGGAGTCTCCGGCCCATCTGTCTTCGCTGAGGGACTGGTCCGGAGTCTCTGGCTGGTCCGGAGTCTCCGCTCCAAGGACCGGAGTTTCCGGTCCTCCTGGCCGGAGTCTCCGGTCTAAGTGGCTGAAACGGCTAGTTTTCGGGGAGGGGTATAAATACCCCTCCTCCTACCTCCAGCCAGTTAGCTCGTCCAGATTAGAAGATCCACCATTATTGCAAGCTCAAGAATCACGAGATCTCCCAATCCCTCCACCCAAACTTGTTGATCTTTGGAGGATTGAAGGAGAAGGCCCCGATCTACTACTTCACCAAAGCGTTCTTCATTTCCCCCTCATTCACTTGAGGGATTTGAGCCTAGGGTTTCCACTAGGAAAACCTAGGCATCTTGTTGTTCTCACTTGCTTGTTACTTTTGTGTAGCAGGTGTTGTTGTGCTTGGGAGCCCCCAATCCTTTTGTGGGTTGAGCCTCAAGTTGTTGTAAGGGCTCCGGATTCCGCCTTGAAGGATTCCGATAAGGAAGGTGAACCGAGCTTTTGGGCAAGGTTCATCGGAGAATAGGGTGAGGCCATTTGTGGCGTCTTGAGTTTGATACTCACACCCCTCCAACGAGACGTACTCCCCTAAAAAGGAGGAACTCGGGAATAACTCTTTGTCTCCGCGTGCTTCCCGTTCGGTTACTCCTTTCTCGCTAGTTCTTACTTGTATCGTGCCTAGTATAGTGTTAACTTGACATATAGGTAAATTCACCTTAGTTGCATATCTAGAGAATTTACCTTTGTATCAAGCCTAAACTCGAAAAAGAACTAAAAATTGAGTAGCACCTATTCACCCCCCCTCTAGGTGGCCATACGTATCCTTTCAATTGGTATCAGAGCAAGGTTCTCTTTTCGGGCTTAACCGCCTAAGAGTAGTATGGCCCTTGATGAGCATGGAAATGAGATACCCGAGCTTCCTTCCGTGCCCACTTCGGTTTCCGTGGAGGACTTCAATTCCTTGAAGTCCAATATGGAAACCAAAATGGACAAGTTGCAAGAGATGATCATGCAACTCATGGAAGCGAAGGGTATCTCACCTCCACCCACCCCCCTTCGTCGGAGGTTGACAAACCCGAGAAGGATGTGGGTGATGGGAAGAAAAGGGGGGTGAACAAGATAAAATTGACAACCCAATTAAACCACCTAATGGTTCGGGAGTGTATGGTGCCGTTCCGTTCCCATACTCTCCCGACCCTATTATCCCTCATCCTCCTATTCATCTAAGGGGAAACCCACCTAAGCTAAATGCATCTTTGTTTACTAAATGGCAATCTTCTATGAGATCTTATGTGAACAGTGCTTCTATCGAGCTTTGGAGGATCATTGAGCAAGGGTATCAAGCCGTGGATGAATCCAACAAGACAAAAGAGAAGTAGTTGATTGTCAACTAAATGCCACCGCTCTTGACTTGATCCGTGATGCCGTGGGAGAAGATGATATGTCTCACATCGAGCATTGCACCACCGCCAAAGAAGCATGGGCGTGCCTTGTTGAGGTGTATGTTGGAAATGAAAGCATGAAGAGAAACCGGTTTGAGGAAATGAGCAACAAGGCCGAAGGATTCTTCATGGAAGATGGAGAAGACCATGAGCAAATGTTCCGAAGACTCAAGTCTCTTGCCAATGCCTACAAAGCCCTTGGTGGGACTCATGTGGATGATGCTTGGGTCAAAAGGAAGTATGTGAATGCTCTCTTGCCCTTTGAAGGGGCCGACTTGAAGAGTCTTCAAGGAAGGCACAACTATCCTCAAATGACCTCCAACGAAGTCATGCAAGAGATGCAATCATTCAAGGTTCAAGCCAAGATTGCTCAAGACTCTCGTGCCCGAGCTATTGGAATGCAACAAGGAGCCTCTCTTGCGTTGAAGGCCAAGGTGGTTGAACACAATGAAGATCAAGATTGTGAAGATGTGTCCTCCATGGACCCCCAAGAACTCAAGAGCTCTCATAGGGACTATGTGGCTCTTGCGGCAAGGACCTTTTGGAAGAATCCATCCAAAGCCAAAGCCCAAATGGAAGAAAAGGCCAAATCTAGTGGCTTCAAGGATGGCAACCCAAAGTTGAAGACTTGTTTCAATTGCCAAGATAGATTTCACTATGTTGCCATGTGCCCCTATGAGAACCGTGAAGATCATGGAGGAAGGCTTGTTCTCAAGAAGACTTTATCGTCATCATCCCTAGCAAGAAACCCTTCTTCAAGAAGAAGAGGCCTCCTCCAAGAATGGTATTGGTGACAAGGGAGGAGTACATGTCCGGGGGTGAGAGTGATGAAGAAGAACCCACAAGTGAAGTGGCCGCTATTGCTATTGCTTCTTCAACACCTTCATCCCTTTTCGAATCTCCCAATGAGAATGTTCCAATCCAATCCGCCAAGTGTCTCATGGCCAAGGCCACCGAGGTATCATCTCCTTCCCCCTCCAAGACTATAAATGAAATGGATGATCTTATGAGTCTTAAAGTTAAGGAAGAAAATGTTGCTTTGGATCGTTTCTTGACTAACTTGCAAGGTGAAGCCAAGATTCGTTTCGAATCTCTCTTGAGCGATTATGGGCGGATTCAAGAAGAGCTTGATGAAAAGGAAAGACTTGAAAAAGAGTATGCTAATGATATTGCTTCTCTCACCTTGGCTCTTGAGGAAGAGCATGAGCTTAGTGTTTCTCTTGAGGAGAAACTTAAAAATCTTGATGAGTCACAAAATGCAATCTTTTCTCAAATCATTAAAGAACGTGACCTTGCAATTGCAAAATATAAGCTTTCCAAGAAAGAAAGGTTGAATTTGGTGTTGGTCATGATAGACTAACCGAGGAGCTAGAGAAGCTCACCAAGGCTCACAAGGCCTTGGAGGGTGAACACTCTACTCTCACCAAGTCTTTTGAACAACTTCAAATTCAATCATCTAAATCAAATGTTGCTAGTTCCTCTACTACTTCTTGTGATCATGCAAATGTCATTGAGGAAAATGCTAGGTTAAAGAATGAACTTGCCAAGGCCTCTAGTCCCCAAAGTAAGCCTATTGTTGATCTTTTGCTTGCGCAAAAGCCACACATTGGGAAGGAGGGCCTTGGTTATGTTGCCAAGAAGAAGAAGAAGAACAAGAAGAAGGCCAAGCCCGCACAAGCAAAGAAGACTACCATTGCGAGTAGTGATGCCACAAGGGGCAACACTCTCGTAGTGACTTTGCGGGACATGCTAACCCCAACTATATTCTTTATGTTGATTATTATGGGGATGTGTGCTAAATATGTTGGTCCTTATGATGGTTACATTGCTTACTCTATTTGGGTCCCTAAAACCCTTGTTGCTAACAAAAGAGGACCCATTGCAAAATGGGTACCTAAAACCAAGCAATGATTTCTTGTAGGACTATGCTTCCGGTGGGTCGAAATGGGTGATTGATAGTGGATGCACTAGTCATATGACCGGAAGCAAGGAGATCGTGACGGAGTTGAGAACAAGCATAAATCAAGCAACCGTCACTTATGGAGATAACTCAAAGGAAAGGTATCGGGTCTCGGCAAGGTGGTAGTTGCAAGGGATATCACCCTTGTAAATGTCATGCTTGTTGAGTCCCTTGGTTATAATTTAATGTCCGTTCGTGCCGTTAATAAGATGGGTTTTGCCGTCCATTTTGATCTTGATATTGTGGTACTCATGTGGAGCAAGACTCTAAAGGTCGCTTACGTTGGGTATGTCGAAAATGAGTTGTTTGTGGTAGACTTTTCGGAGTCAACCAACTCTCAAACGATGTGCCTATTCGGAAAGGCCGACGTGGGGTGGTTGTGGCATCGCCGCTTATCCCATGTCAATATGAGAACTTTGCAAAGTCTTCACAAGGGTGGCCACATCCTTGGACTAAAAGAGAATGTTTCTTTTTCTAGAGATCGTCTTTGTAGGGCTTGTGTTGAAGGAAAGATGCATGATTCTCCCCACCCACACAAGACCATCATTTCATCAACGAGGATATTGGAACTTCTTCATGTTGATCTCTTTGGTGCCGTGCCTCAACCAAGTCTTGGTGGGAAGAAGTATTGCTTGGTGATTGTCGATGACTATTCAAGATTTACATGGGTTTATTTCTTCAAGTGAAGAGTGAGACCCAACAAGCCGTCATTGACTTCTCCAATGAAGTGCAACGTCAACACAATGTTCCTATATTGGCCATTAGAAGTGACAATGGCTCCGAGTTCAAGAACTACACCCTAAATGAGTTTCTTAGTGAAGAGGGAATTCGTCATCAATATTCCGCTGCGTATACCCCTCAACAAAATGGTGTAGCCGAGAGGAAGAACCGGACCCTTATGGATATGGCAAGATCTATGTTGGCGGAGTTCAAGACCCCACTCTTCTTGTGGGCCGAGGCCATCTCCACGGCATGTCATTCATCTAACCGCCTCTACTTCCGCACGGGCAAGAAGTTCACTCCATATGAAATGCTTACCGGCAACAAGCCCAATATTTCCTACTACCGGGTGTTCGGTTGTAAGTGTTTCTATAAGATTAAAGGTTATCGCTTAACTAAATTTGAGTCTAAAGCTTTTGAGGGTACTTTTGTTGGTTACGGTGCCGAATCCCACACTTATAGAATCTACGACAAGACCTTCGGGACTATTGTAGAATCTTGTAGTGTGGAGTTCGATGAGAATGACGGCTCCCAAGTGGCGCAATTTCATGTTCGTGATGTAGATGATGAGGAACCTCAAGATGCAATAAGGCGAATGGGCGTGGGATTCTTTCGCCCAATCGAGATTTCTCATGAGGCGCCTCAAGAAGGACCAAGCTCCACCCATGTGGAGCAATCATCATCACAAGTGGACACCGCACCATCCGATGGAGCAAATGAAGCACCAAGCCAACAACAAGTTCAAGACCCTCCTCAAGTTGATCAAGTTGCTACGCAAGAACCAAGTTCTCCAATTATTGATGCTAGCCATGATCAAGACCAAGGTCCATCTTCCCCTTCAAGTGATGAAGGTGTGCATATTGAAGACCAAGGTCATCATTCCGGTCAAGACGGGGACACAAATGATCAAGATGATCAAGATGAACAAGATGATCAAGAAATTCCTCCAAGCTCTCGTGAGGACATCAACACCCGTCGTCGTGCAAGAAATGTCAAGACCTTGTTGAGAAGGCAACACTTTTGGACAATATTATTGGTGATTTGAAGGGCAAGGTTGTGACTAGAAGGCAATGCGCAAACTTTAGTGCCCATCAAGCTCACATATCCTTGGTGGAACCAAAGAAAGTCTTTGAAGCTATTGAAGATCCGGATTGGTTGGATGCTATGCATGAAGAGCTCAATAACTTCAAGCGCAACAAGGTGTGGAAGCTAGTTGAGAAGCCAAAAGAGTGCCGCAATGTTATAGGCACTAAATGGATTTTCAAGAACAAGCAAGATGAACATGGCATGGTGGTGAGGAACAAGGCAAGATTGGTGGCTCAAGGGTTCTCTCAAGTTGAAGGCATTGATTTTGGAGAGACCTATGCTCCCGTGGCTCGCCTTGAGTCCATCCGTATCCTCCTTGCATATGCTTCTCATCATAATTTTATCTTGCAACAAATGGATGTGAAAAGTGCTTTTCTTAATGGTCCACTCAAAGAATTAGTATATGTTAAGCAACCACCGGGGTTTGAGGATCCCAAACTCCCTAACCATGTCTACAAGCTCGATAAGGCACTCTATGGCCTTAAACAAGCCCCACGTGCGTGGTATGAGCACCTTAGAGAGCTTCTAGTAGACCGTGGATTTGAGGTTGGGCAAATCGATCCCACTCTCTTTACCAAGAGAGTAAAAGGGGAGCTTTTCATATGCCAAGTCTATGTGGACGATATTATCTTTGGCTCATCTAACAAAGCTTTCAATGATGAATTTTCAAAGCTTATGACCGATAGGTTTGAGATGTCTATGATGGGAGAGTTGAAGTTCTTCCTTGGTTTTGAGATCAAGCAATTGAGGGGGGGACTTTCATCTCTCAAGCTAAATATATCCAAGACATGCTCAAGAAATTTGATATGGTTGGTGTTAAGGAGAAGCGCACTCCAATGGACACAAAGGTTCATCTTAAACTCAATCCAAATGGTCTTGATGTCGACCAAAAGGTATACCGTTCCATGATTGGTTCTTTGCTCTATCTTTGTGCATCTAGACCCGATATTGTGTTGAGTGTAGGGGTGTGTGCAAGGTACCAAGCCGCTCCTAAAGAAAGCCATGATATGGCGGTCAAAAGAATCCTCCGATATTTGGCTCATACCCCAAAGTTTGGTTTGTGGTACCCTAAGGACAAGGTTTTCTCTCTTTGTGGGTACACGGACTCGGATTGGGCCGGTGATCATGATGATAGGAAGTCCACTTCCGGGGCTTGCCAATTTCTTGGTGGTTCCTTGGTGAGTTGGTCTTCCAAGAAGCAAAATTGTATATCTCTCTCCACCGCCGAAGCCGAGTATGTGGCCGCCGCAAGTGCATGCACCCAATTGTTATGGATGAGGCAAACTTTAAAGGAATACGGTGTCATTTGTGACAAAGTGCCTCTTTTATGTGACAATACAAGTGCTATCAATATTGCCCACAACCCGGTGCAACATTCAAGAACCAAGCATATTGAGATTCGTCATCACTTTATTCGAGATCATGTTACCCGTGGTGATATTGAGCTAAGCCATGTTTCTACACAAGACCAACTTGCCGATATTTTCACGAAGCCTCTTGATGAAGCAAGATTCACTTATTTGAGGAATGAGCTAAATATCGTGGATTCAAGGAGCGTGGCTTGACTATTTTGCATACACACCTATGTCTTAACTATCTATTGTGTTTAGGTGTAGGCATGGACATAGGGGGAGTGCGGTCCTAATACATTGGACTATCCCTCCCCCCATTATGCCGATAGTAAGACTTCATTTGCTTTTCTATTTTCAATTCATGAAAATGTGAGCTTAAATGACGAGTGTTGGTTGTGAACCCAAGATACATCTTCGCGGTGTCACGCCATAATCTCATACATGGTGGCCTAGGCCACCGCCCTCCTCTTGGTGAGGAGTTGGATTTTATTTGGGTTTAATGGACTTATTTGGGTTTTCTAGACCTTTATTTTGTTTTGGGGAGAAACTCTTGGAAATTGGCCTTTATTGTTTGGATCTTGCAAATTCCAAGTGTGTATCCATCCATCAGTGACTTTGTCTCAAACCCAAGCCTTTCCTACCTCAAAACATGCTCCTCTCGCGCACATACATGTCCACACTAAAATCTGGCGTTTTTGGAGCAGTTGGGTCCGGAGACTCCGGTGTGTAGCACCGGAGACTCCGGTCTTGCCAGAGTCTCCGCCCTAAACCTGGAAAACTCCGGCTCAGGCCGGAGACTCCGGTGTTTAGGCCGGAGACTCCGGTCTAGGCGTTTTCGCAGGGCTCCTAAAGGGGATCGGGGTGAGGAGTTATTTCATAACTCCTCACACACCCCGACCCCAAACTCCTCCCTGCTCGCCTCCACCGCTCCAAGATCGCCTCCGGCTGCTCCCCGCCGCCGAATCCGCCGTGCCACCGGCCTCCCCCACTTCTCCACCGCCGGGGAACTTCCTCCCCTTCGTTGGACCTCCACCATGAAGGACACGGGTAAAACTTCTCTCTTTCTCTAGGGTTTCAACCTAGATGTGTTTTGGAGAGTAGTTTGCTTCGTTTTTCTTGGTGTAGAACCTTTGTGTTGGCAAATGCAGTCTCTAGAAATTAGTTGCAACGAATTCCCCGTTGATTTGACCTAGATCGATTTTTCAGCCCCAGGGCCGGAGACTCCGGTCTCCCTGACCGGAGACTCCGGTGTGGCCGGATACTCCGCCCCCTGTGACCGGAGACTCCGGTCTAGATCAAATTTTTGGGAAATTTCTTCCAACTAGTTTCTTCTTTTGGCTTCCATGGACATGTATGCTTACCCCCATGCTACCTATCTACTCTTTATTCACAGCTAACAAGAGGTACCCCTCGGGCTCATCTTCATCACAACCCAAGAAAGCTAAGAAGAAGTCGGGAAGAGATTACTTGGAATATGATGAAGACCATGATCGATATGTGCAGCGTGGTGTTGTTAGGCAGCAAAAGGACTCTGATGCTCGCAGGGCCAGGGCTGAAGCTGCTCTCCAGCGCGAAGAAAGGGCCAAAAAGGCCAAATTTGACAACATCACCACTGTGAAGGACTTGAATAAGGAGGATTTCCGAACCATGAGGGCACAGAACTTCTTGATATGCCCAATAATTCAACCGATGGTCACTTTTGGAGGAAGGAGCAAGAGCTCATTATGAAGGAAATTTATGCAAATTTGGACCCCAAAGCCCTTGTGTGTCCTCAAAAACCGTTGAGGCTTCATGTGTTAGCTCAGAAGCCATATTTTGTGGAAGCTATTTGGGTTGCTAGGAAGCTCGGTCTTGAGAAGCTCATCTCCACTCAACAAGACTATGACATTGAGATGGTCCAACAGTTCTTTGCTACCCTCCATCTTGGTTCGGAGGAAACACCAAGATGACTTGGATGTCGGGCCCGGTCAAATGTGAGTCAACCTTTGAAGAGTTTGGGCAAGTGTTGGGTTATGATTCAAAGGTGCAACCGTGTCCGTTGGTCGAAGAATGCATGTTGAAGGGGTTGCTTATGATAAGAAGCTTCTTGCCCCTCTTGTTGCTAAAAGGGGTGCCGTTGCTTCCACCCACGCTCTCAAGCCCATCTACAACATCTTGATCCGCATGTTTCGTTGGAGCATTGCCCCCCAACGGGTAATACGGATGCCATCCGAGGAGCCTTGTCAACCTTATGCATCATGCCCATCGCACTTATCTTGCCGGACCTAATTGCCAAGGGTATGAGATTGATGTCATGGATTATATCAAGTGTGAGATCAACATTGCTTCTCACAAGGAAAACTATGATGGCTATGTTGAGAGGAAGCACATGCACTCTACTCAAAGAAAGATGCTCAAGGAAATGTGCAAGATCAACAATGGTGGCACTACTCCTCCTCGCCCTCAAGGTGTTCCCGAGTCACCACCATCCACTGCCACTATCCCTTATGAGGAATGGAATGTGGATATCTTCCCTTGGGGTGATTTTGAAGATGTGTCTTCTATGCCTTCATCTTCTCGCAACACCGGCAAGGCTCCAATGCAATATGAAGAGAGTGATGGTGAAGAGTCCGAAGGTGAAGAGTCCGATGAGGAGGAGTCTAAAGAAGCAAGTGGTGAGGATGCCGACGAAGATTACGTGGATGAGTGATCGCTTCGGGACGCATTAGCATCGCTCTTTTCACTTTTTTGGCGTTTCGATGTCAAAGGGGGAGAAGTAGTTCTATTAGGTTATCACTGTGGGATTTACATGGCTCGGACACAAGCATGTGCGTTTACCATTTATTTGCGCTTGTGTCCATTTATCTTATGTCGTTGAACTATTTGCTTTGTGTTTATCATGTGAGACTATTATGTTCTATTTGTGGTATGAGACTATGGGTTTCACATTTATGGATTTCACATTTCCTATGGTTGAGATGATATTGTATTATGGTCTATAATTGTGCATTGGCCTCTATATCATATTATTATGCACAAGGTATGGTTACTTTTCAACTCAACTTTGTCTCATTTAATTGCAATTTATCTTGTTCCAATTATATCTTGTGAGTTACCTCTCTTCTACATGTTGAGCATTTGTATTCCAATGCAAATTTCTTACATGCACACATGTAGGGGGAGCTTCTCTAATCATCTATGGAACTTGTCGATATTATTGTTTGAGCTATGTTGCAAATCCTAGTGTTGTCATCTAACACCAAAAAGGGAGAGATTGAAAGGACATATTTTATGTCCCCCATGTTTTTGTGTGTTAGGCAACAACACTAGGAATTATTTAATACGATGTTAAGTGGTGCAGGAATGAAAAGATATAATTGCACTTTGCATCGAAACAATTATCGAAGAAAATGGAGTTTGCAGTTTGTCTGTCCAGGCCGGAGTCTCCGGCCTCAGGGGGCTCAGGGGCCGGAGTCTCCGGCCCATCCAGTTTCGCAGCGAAGCGTGCAACGCAACGGCAGCCTCGGCATCGGGGCCGGAGTTGGTCCGGAGTTCCTCCGGAGTCTCCGGCTTGTCCGGAGTCTCCGCATCTCTGGACCGGAGTCTCCAGCCCTTCTGTCTTCGCTGAGGGACTGGTCCGGAGTCTCCGCTCCAAGGACCGGAGTTTCCGGTCCTCCTGGCCGGAGTCTCCGGTCTAAGTGGCTGAAACGGCTAGTTTTCGGGGAGGGGTATAAATGCCCCTCCTCCTACCTCCAGCCAGTTAGCTCGTCCAGATTAGAAGATCCACCATTATTGTAAGCTCAAGAATCACGAGATCTCCCAATCCCTCCACCCAAACTTGTTGATCTTTGGAGGATTGAAGGAGAAGGCCCCGATCTACTACTTCACCAAAGCGTTCTTCATTTCCCCCTAATTCATTTGAGGGATTTGGGCCTAGGTTTTCAACTAGGAAAACCTAGGCATCTTGTTGTTCTCACTTGCTTGTTACTTTGTGTAGCAGGTGTTGTTGTGCTTGGGAGCCCCCAATCCTTTTGTGGGTTGAGCCTCAAGTTGTTGTAAGGGCTCCGGATTCCGCCTTGAAGGATTCCGATAAGGAAGGTGAACCGAGCTTTTGGGCAAGGTTCATCGGAGAATAGGGTGAGGCCATTTGTGGCGTCTTGAGTTTGATACTCACACCCCTCCAACGAGACGTACTCCCCTAAAAAGGAGGAACTCGGGAATAACTCTTTGTCTCCGCGTGCTTCCCGTTCGGTTACTCCTTTCTCGCTAGTTCTTACTTGTATCGTGCCTAGTATAGTATTAACTTGACATATAGGTAAATTCACCTTAGTTGCATATCTAGAGAATTTACCTTTGTATCAAGCCTAAACTCGAAAAAGAACTAAAAATTGAGTAGCACCTATTCACCCCCCCTCTAGGTGGCCATACGTATCCTTTCACCAGGGCCTGGAGCGGCTCGTCAGGGAGGACCTGCTCCACGGTGGCCGCGGCGCCGACGACTTCATTGCGCGTCTCGTCGTCGGTGTCATGAGGTGCCTCCTCGTCCGCCGCCGGCCCGGAGCTGCCGCCCTCCGGCCCTCGCGCACGGCGTGCGCGTCGCTCACCGTTTGCGTCAAGGGCACTCGCCCGTCCAAGCTGCTCGTCCGGACCGTGCAGCGGGGCATGGTGAGCACCAGACGACCGCGGCGGCGAGCACCACCATGGGGTGCACACGCCAACACAAGCCGGATGTTCCCGTGCATAGGGTGTCACCGGTGGCGAGTGTGTTGGAGTGTTATTTGAGAGGTGGCAAATCCTTGTAATTATCATCAAAACGAAAAGATGAGTGTCAATTCAGTAGTATTATGTGATTTGGTGGGAGGGTAAAACGGGCAAAAGTGGATTTATGTTGAGTTGTCAAACATTGGAGCGATCTGAACTGTTGGCCAAATATTGAAGGGCTCAGATTCAATGTATCAACACAAGTTTGCTCTTTTAATATTAGTATAGATATAGAAGTATAGATTAAGTACAATTGTTATATGACACATGCTTTTTTATGGGAAAATTACGTCCTTGAGCACGAGGTCTGAATTTTGAATAAATTTGCTTTGTCAAAATCCCTATAATGAGTAGCATTCGAACAAACCAACTTTAAGATGGGATAAGATCTCGCGATGCACGAGTGGCGGGGAGATGGAGGTGGTGATCGCGGGGTTCGGCGGTGATACTCTCCTTCCCCCTTCTCTCCAGCGGTGTTTCCTCCCCTTCGTGATGCTGCTCCTCTCTCCCCCCATTACGACGGTGTCAACGGGTGACCTTAGAGGGTGTTTGGTTGGGTTGTGGCTTTCAAATAAGCAGATGTCGGCTGTGTAAAAGCAGCTATCCCGGAAAGCTGCTGTGAGCAGCGGAACCGTTTGGCAAACTAGCTGTCGGCTGCCGGCTAGTGTTGAAAAGTCCAAAATACCCTTGTGATGTTTTATATATTGATTTATTGATAGCGGCCAAATATATCCGTACTTCACTGATATTTAAAATTTTATACATACTAAATCGACAAATTACATGTTTAATCGATCGGAGCACCTTGTGTAGTGACGCTAGCTAGAATGGGTTTGATCGATCAAGAAGTTGCACGTCGATTAGTTCTACGCGTACATACGTGAAGCTAGCTAGTACATACGTGAAGCTAGCTAGTTTGGATCTGGTTGATCTAGCAACAAACACACATCACGTATGCTGGGAAGGTAAATAGCTAAATCCAGATCAGGATGTGGAGTAGCGACAGGGGTCAGCCAAAGATCAGGCGTGACGTTGACCGGAGGAGCAGGTCAGGTGGCCGTCGGTGGGATTCCAGGTCGTGCGAGCAGCTGGGTCGGCCGGAGAAGCAGGTCTTGTCAGCCGTCGGCAGGAGCTTAGGAGGGAGGAGGCGATTTGGGGGTTCGGCGGAGTGAAGGCGACACGCGCGGGGGCGGATGCGGACGGCGGCGGCCAGGTCCGGCCAACCAGCGCCGGAGGGGAGGGAGAAGGAAGGCACCGCTAGGGTTCGACCTGGCCGGGCGGGCATGACGGCGTACGTGCCCGTCGACGGGGCAGCCGGACAAGGAGACGGAGTGATGCCACCGGCCGTCTCGTCGCCGCACCGTCGCGCCGGTGCTGGGGAAGGAGAGGCTCGCCGGCCGCCGCCGCGCGTCTGACGGGGAAGCCTCGCAGCAATGCCACCGGCCGTCTCGTTGCCGCGCCGGTGCTGGGGAAGGAGAGGCGCCGCCGCGCATCTGTTGGGGAAATCGGGAGAGAAGGTAACTGGTCTGGGCCTTTGGCTGCGGAGTAGAAGCCCGCGCTTGGGCTTATGGGCTGGGCCAACGAAACGGTCCACAAGCCCACCTGCTGCCCAAGTCGATGGCGTGCCAGCCACCCTGAAATACTCGACTTGCCGCCCGAAGGTAACCGTCTCAACCAACTCCGCCGCGCCTCTCCTCTTCTCCGGTTCTCCCCCTCGCCAGAGCTCCAAGAAACCAAGAACCCACACCTCTCCCTCTCCCTATCGGCCTCGGCTTCCCTCTCCACCGCCCCTGCTCTCTCCAGCAGTCCAGCGGCAGCGACCGATGGACTTGTTCCACGACGGGCTCCATGTCCGGCTGCGGAGCCGCGACGTCGGCACCTACCTCTACGCCAACAGCGACGGGGAGGGCGTCTCCCTCCGAGATCTCCGCGCATCGCTGAAAGCGGCGTGGGTGGTGCACCTCTACCACGACGACGACAACACCCCGTACGTGCTCCTCCACAGCGCCGCCTACGGCCGCTACCTCGCCACCACCGACGCCGCGGCGCCGAGCGGCTGCTTCGGCTTTCGCGTCGCCCAGCGAAACTACGACCAGCCGCACCAGGAGGCCATCAGGTGGCAAGCCGTCAGGGCGGGGTCTGGGGACGACATCATGCTCCGCCATGTCGGCGCGGACTTCTACCGCTACCTCCGCGCCAACGGGCGGTACCTCCGCTGGAACAACGCCGCCACCGTCGACAGCTGGAACAACGTCACCACCATGATGCAGTGGGTGGTGGAGCCCATCCCCGCCAGAGAGAGCATGCCTCGCCTTCCACGTCGGGTCAGGGTGAGTTCCCCATGCCCCGCTTCTGGATTCTTCTCCAATTGCTTTCGGCGGACGGAACCTACGGATTGCGCGAAATTGTTTCGTCTTCCGACAACAACTCGTGGCTCTGTTCTGGCTAACTTTGCGCTTCTTGGGAGCAGTTCGTTCTTTGTCTCCACCTCTGGATTTCCGATTCTTGATTGCATTTGTGTTTTCTAGCACAACGCTCTCATTACTACCCCGCTTCTTTGATCTCCTGGACATTGTTCTTGCGATTCAGTTTCAGGCCCGCCTCCTCGGGCTCCCCGTGGAACCGTCGCAGCTGATTCAGTTCGTGCAAGCCAACGACGCCGGTATCTACAACGAGCAGGGCTGGACCGAGTTCCTGTTCACGGGGAGGTCCGTGCACTACCTGAGGAACGAGCTGCGCATCCGCGTCGGCGACTTCAACTTCATCATGTGCGTCCGAGCGGGCCGCTACGGGAGGCTGACCCCACTCGCCGTCAACCTACCCCGCGTCGGCTCTACCATCGAGATCGTCGTCATCAGGGACGGGACACAAGGTGAGAGCCTCTCTCTATGTCCCCCAACTCACTACTGATCTCCTTTTGGCCAGAAATACATGTTTGTACTTTGTAGTCTTGATTGGATATGTTCTGCATAATGAGGAGCAGTTAATGGCTGTCTTGATATTTTGAAATGAGATGTTGATTTGCTTGTGCCTGAAAAAATAATTGGCTGAAACAAATACTCCTCCGTTCGAAAAAGGATGTCACAAAAATGAGCTATAGGTAGACTATTTTTGTGACATCTTTTTCCGAACGGAGGGAGTAGTTTACTGAAACAGCTGTGTCCTTAACCTGCTTCTGTTAGAACTTGGGACATCCCTCAAACTGTTGACGTCTTGCAAATAAGTAAAAATAGTTGAATAGAAACAATAGGTATTTACAGTATGCCCTTTTGGATTTTATAAGTGCTAAAAGATGGTCTGTGGCTACCTGGTTACTTGTAAACCACATGTTTGCAGTCAAACTTGATATGGAACCTGTTTGTTTCATACTACTACCTTGATTCAGATAATTAAGTTTCTCCATTTGATACTATTTGACGCTAGTCAACATTGCTTCTTGAGTAAACCTAGTAGAAATTTTGGAACTATAAAACCAAAACAGTTGAGTCATCTCCCTTTCACGCTTGACAGATAAGTTACTGATATCTGTTTAATTTTAGCCTACTCTTACTTGTGTTAAATTGACTGTGAACAAAATTCAGGTTCTATCCTACAGCACTAAGTAGAAGCTGATTTATCCACATAATATTGTTCATAGGTAGTTCATGATCTTTATTCCTAATTTGGCGAGAGGCCGAGAGATACATATTGGTTGTTTTGGATTGTTTATGTTTATGCAGAATGATGTTGATTTAGATGTGTGGAGTCTTGTTTTAGCAGAGTGCTAATCTGATTGTTCAGGGAAAGAGTAACTTCCTTGTGGATTTACCATTCTCTGTACATTTGCTTGGAAATGTTGTTAGTTTTTTTCATAAGTGGCATATTCGTTTCTACTCTTCCTTGATTCAAATAATTCAGTTCGTTCATTCACTTGTAAACTGCTATTAGATGTTATGAAACCTAGAAAATCAAATCAGTTCAGTCATCTCATTTCGCCTTGTGGAGAAGATACTAATTTTCTGTTAGAATCTGTGAAGAGAATTCAGGTTTTATCCTACAGTAGTACATATAAGCTTAGTTTCTACACATTAGTCTTCAGGATTTGTATCTTGTTGTCCTTAGTACTCATCTTTATTCGTTTTGCAAAGCTCTGAGATTTTGATTATTGATCTGCTGCCTAACTTCCTTATTGTGTTGTGCTAATTCAGCCAGTGATGAGCTGCGACACCCGGCTGTTGACGCATGGTAGAGAAAGATCAGAGCGGGAGTCCTTATAGTTGGCCTCTTCAGAAGCTCGCCGCTTCGGACATGACGTCAACAGAAATGGGCTGCTATTATTGCATATGGATAGATAGATATAGGTTCAGAGAACTCAGCAGCTCCCGTGTTTCTTCTGCTAGTTAAACTTGATCCGCTCTCCTGACATGAGGAACCTTGCCTCACGGTTCTAAGATTCAGAACTGCTGAAAGCGTTCAGTGCAACGGCTGAACATTTTTGCCGTGACAGTACTGGTTGTAGTTGCTGCAGTGTTACTCTTCTGACATCCATCGACGTGATGTGGTTTCCTGGATGAGACATTTCACTGTAGGAGTTTTTGCTGTGAGTTGAACAGCTGGTAATCCTGCATTTCTTGTGGATGCGTATCGTATAAACGAAAAATGCAGTGGTTGTTGCAAAGAGTTGAGGGTCCTCTGCAATTTCTTTTAGATGATGCATTTCGTATCGTTGACTCATGTAGGGCTTTATTCCAGTGAACTGATGATTGTGTTTCAGTTGATATCTATGCTTTGAAGTTTGGCCAAGGAGTAGGAAACTCACCGGAACTCTTCTTGGCCTCACGCTGTCACGCAGCACTGCCGCCTCTGCCATCCCTGGCGCCGCCGCAGAAAACGCTTCATGGGGCGGAGGCCAAGCTGATGGTGTACGTGCACTCCTCAAACGTGGGTTTCCTATATCGTTAATGCTTTGTTGTGCCCCTGGATGCAAGGGTGGATGCTCTCAACCGATTGGTAGTTTCACGTTATCCAAAGTTTCTTATGCTCCCAAGCTCTCGCAATTTTTATATGTTTCTTTGCAATGTTCAGTATCTGTCCTGGGCAATAAATCTCTTCCCTGTTCCATATGTGTATGATCAGTTTGGATGATGGGTATTGCTAAGCAGGTATGAAGAGCGCTTTGAAGGTGTGTTGCTAGCTCATGAAGTTTCTATAGAGGGTGCGAAATCCCAAATCATGAATTATTTGATACCATATTTGAGGGTGCGAAACTGCTGCTTTTTTCTCCTCTGCTAGACATGATCCTGATTAGGTGCCCTTATAACTCTGCTCAATCGCACTCTTTGTACCACCTCATATTTGCATGTTCTGTATTTGGTAGCTATATGCAATCTCGCCACCTTTAAGATACTACATCGTTTGCATTCAATTGTAATAGAACGTTCCAGTTTTTTTTTATAACAGCTGAATCTTGTCGTCGTCGATTGTTCAATGAAAAGGTTAATAGTGCAGAAGTTAAAATATGCATTTTTCATGTTTATTTGCATTTTCTCATGTTTATTTGCATTTTCTCATGCTTGGAAAGGATACATTCATGTCATTGTCCTAGGACTTCTCTCCACAGCCATTATGTCTGATGACATTCCTGAGAAGTTCAAGTTCAAAAGATCGACTTCTCTTGATACTCAATGGGAATAATTGTTTTCATACTAATATGATGAACTGAATCCAATCTTTGCAATGGTAGGTGTAACTTAAAAAACCGAAGCATGATACGATTTCTGTCAAAAAGTACAAGCTGATCTTGTCTTTTTTTTTTGTCAGGCCCAAAATGTTTTAGTCTATATTCTATTTCCCATTTGGATATCTCAGTGTCATCACATATTAGATATATGTATTTCTTTCACTTTCCCTATGTTACTTATACTCAGTGTTGGATTAGGTGGCGCCTAGGCAGCGCTTAAGCACGCTTAGGCACTAGGCGATGGACAAACGCCTCGCCTAGGGCATAAGCGGAACACTAGGCAGCACAGCTAAAATATTGTCTTCTCTGGAAAAAAATTATACCATATTGCACTTACAAATCAGATGGATCATAATCCAGTGGCAGTTGTTCGTGGTTTACTCATTTATATGCTCTAAATTACTGCGCATAGATATAAAATAACCCAAATATAACCCTGATGGTAAAAACTATATACCCGCCTAGGCCACGCCTAGTGCGCTTAAGCATCGCCTAGGCGCTAGGCAAGTGCGAACCGCTTCTGCTTACGCTTAGCGCTTTTTCCAACCTTGCTTATACTAGTTAGATGTTGCTGATGTACCTCTATATTGTTTTACCGTATTATTTTGCCTTGGTGTGCTAAGAGGGGTGCATTAAAACCAGCTTTCAACAGTGGAACACTTTAAATAACATGTCAGTGGAGTTCAATGATATGTACGAGATGATAACTTCTGAAAATGCATGGAATTGTCGCTGCTTCTTTTGGCGAGGAACTGACGATGTCAAGGGGGGACATTGTAAGGTAGCTTGGGAACAAGTCTGTAGACCAAAAGCCCTTGGTGGACTTGGGATTCACAATCTGAAAATGGTGAACGACGCTTTTCATATTAGATGAAAATGGCTTGAGAAGACTGGACCACTTCGTTCGTGGAATGGGTTGCAATTTTCTATTTCACCAACTGCCGAAGCAATGTTTCATGCAGCCACTGATTGCACTATTGGAAACGGTGAACTGAAGCTGTTATGGTATGATAAATGGATCGATGGCAGGAGTGCGAAGGACATTGCACCAGCACTGGAGGAGTTCAGCAAACCTGCTAGTGCGATTCGCATGACAGTCGCGCAAGCACTAGATGATAGCCATTGGGTTAGTAAAATTTCAGGGTGCCTGTCGGTGCCGGCGATCGTGCAGTTCAGCGAGTTGTGGCAGGCTGCCAGGCTAACAGCGCCACTGATGACAGAACCTGATAGTTTCGTATGGAAACTCAAGGCGAATGGAGGTTATACCTCAAGATTAGCATATGCAGCTTTCTTTAGAGGAGGCATCGAGCAGATTATGCCGAAAATTTGTGGAGCTGCTAGGCACCTTTGAAGGAAAAGTTGTTTATGTGGCTACCGCTCCGCAATAGATGTTGGACATGGGAGAGGATGTGAAGGAAAAATCTCCAAGGGCCCGCTATTTGCCTGTTATGTGATCAGCTCACCAAGACCATGGACCATTTGTTAGTGCAATGCCCCACGGCAAGATCGATCTGGTTTCAGATTTTCTTAGAGGGAGGTTTCAGCGCTTTTATCCCAACTCCTGCTACAAACCTGAAGAATTGGTGGTGTTCGCTCCGAAGCTGTCGTCTGAGGAAGAAGAAGCGAGAATTGATCACGTTGGCCGTTGCGGTTTGTAGGTGACTATGGTTAGAAAGGAATGACAGATGTTTCGAGCGAAAGAAAGCAACAATGGAGGTGATCTTACGGTGGATCAGAGAAGAAATTGAGCTCTGGACTAAGGCGAGAGCAGGGGCAGGTCGTAGGGAGGAGTAGTCCTAGTAGGCAGGCTGCGGTTGCTACTGCAGCAGTTGGTGTTATGGCATGGTGTTGCGTTGTAACAAAACTATGTAACACATGTTCTTCTTCTTAATGCCATGACATGCAATCCTTGCATGTTCTTGAAAAAATGCATGGGCCTCAAAGTTTTAATATATAGCCGTCTTGTGAACATTAGCTTTTGTAGCTCACTAAATCATGTAGTGCAAATTACCTTAATCTCATTCCTGCAAAGCTGAAGAGATTCGAAGTTGTTGGTGTATTGATTTGTATTTTGAGTTAGATAAATTGATGATGTGCATTTTCTGATATTCATTTACAGAGTGGACACACGCAAAAATGAATTGTCACATAATCACACTTGATTCATGCTTTGGTTATCAGTACATGATACTGAATATGCATCACATTGCGTTTTGAATTTTGATGTAGGTATTCTCCCTCTGAACTGGGAATTGGTGTTCAATGACCTCGAATGTTGTCGTTTGGGTGGTAATGGAATTGAACTCTAGAAACTGCCTAGAGCTCCATTTTCTGCTGAATTGCTCGGATCCCTGCGAAACGTATTGGTTCATCCGACCGCAAAAAGAGAAGAGAAGCACATGCATCGGATCTTGTTCAATAGAGCTTCGCCGTCCAAGTTGGAAGCACTACTGGTGTATATGAAGGTGAATATCTCAACACATGAGAGAGAGAGAGAGGGGGAGAGATTAAATCTAGATCTAATAGGAGAGAAAACCTATAAAAAAAGAGGACATCTCAAAAATCCTATGGTAGTTGCAAAAATGAATGTAAATGCAAAAATGATCAGCGAGCAAATAATGGTGGAAAACAGTGGAAACGGTGTTTTTATCATTGTAAAAGAAATGATCGGGGTCCACAGTTCACTAGTGGTGTCCCTCCATAAAACAGATAAACATACATGCTGGGTAAACAAATTACAGCTAGGCAATTAAAAAATTATAAGGGCATGACAATGCTATTATGACAAGATAAAGTTCACTGTAATATTTAATTGGACATTACCAAAATACATAGACCGCTTGCTAGTTGCATCTATGACTAATAATCGACCCTCAGGATAACATCCGTTTGGCAAAAAAAAAGGACAACATCCGTGTCTCCTGAAAGTATTAAGTTGCAAGCAACAGATAATTGCAATAAGCAAAGTGTGTAATGTAAACATTACAAATGACACGTAGACATAGCTTCATTGTTTTCTCCCTAGTGGCAAAAGCACATCCAGAGCCTTAGTTGTTTATGTCATTCGAGCTCTGGCAACTGAAGACATGAACCCACTATCTAGCATAAATACCTTCTCTTGGAGACGCTAGCAACTACTTGGCCAAAACAACCACTAGCATCGGAGAGCATGCAAGATCATAAATAAAACATATAGATAAATAGATGAACAAAATTGATCATAACTTCATAATTCATCGGATCCCAGCAAACACAACATGTAGCATTACATAAAGATGATCTTGATCATGTTAAGCAACTCACAAGATCTAAACATGGTAGCACAAGGAGAAGAGACAACCATCTAGCTACTGCTATGAACCTGTAGTCCAATGGTAAACTACTCACGCATCACACCTGAGGCAGACATGGCGGTGTAGAGCCCTCCGGTGATGATCTCCCCCACCGGCAGAGTGCCGGGAAGAGCTTCAGAACCCTCCCGAAGTAGGGTTGGCGACGGCGGCGGCCTCAGATATTTTCTGTGGAAATTGTTCGGGTGCCTAGGGTTTTCGGGGCGAGGAGAATATATAGGCGAAGAGGCAGCGCGAGGGGCCACCCGAGGGCACCAGACGACCCCCCGACGCGGCCCCTCCCTTGGCCGCGCTGAGGTGGCCTCTGGGCCCCTGGGTCGCCTCCTCGGCTGCCCTTTGGACTCCGTCTTCGTATCTTTGTAAAACTTATCCCCATAAAATTTCGTCCAATTCCGAGAATATTTCCCGACTAGCTTTTCTGGAAAAAAAAAGACAGCAAAAAACAGGAACTGACACTATGGCGTTAATAGGTTAGTCCCGGAAAATGCATAAAAATGATAGAAACTGTAAATAAAACATGTATCATTTATTATAAAACAGGCATGGAACATCAAAAATTATAGATATGTTTGAGACATATCGCACCCTAAGTGGGCCTAGGGGCCCATGTGGCTGCCCCGTGTGGCCTAAGCCGGCAACCCTAGGACCCCTCCCGGCACTTTGTTCCCCCTCTGGAGTTTTACCGATTAAATCCCGGACCGGTATTTCCACTTTACATAAAATTCCCGGAATTAAACCATTATCATATAAACCTATTTATATGATCCGGGACATTAGATGTCCGCATATCAAACCTCCGGAGTATTATTCCCTCTATATAAAACTTCTGATAGAAACTATTTCTATGACTCCGGGACATACAATGTCCGCATGTATTATCTCTCTTATATATGTTAGATATATCCATCACGCGGAAAGACCATTCCGATGATACTCTCTCGTTATCCAAACCAACCATAATACACAACTAACTCACTAGTACAAACGAGTACTATGGCAACGGGCCAAAATGATCTATGGCAACGGAAAAACCATCCGTTGCCCCGCTTCCGATACCGATGTGAGAGCAGCTCATTTGCAACGGTAGTTTTGTCTGTTTCCGTTGTGAATCATATATATTAAAAAAAAAGCAGGCCAACCGGTCACCACCGGTAGCGGAAGCCATCAATGATAACTACAGTACTACACCACTTTACTAGTCTTCACAGAGGACACACATCAAGATTTAAATAATACTATATGTCAAAAATATACAAGGCACAAGGTTCGTAATACATTAGAAAATTATGCCTCCACTAGCAAAAAATCCACTACTGCTCGCAACGAAAATCCACCCAGATTATCACGTCTTGCCGCACTAGTCCTTGCTCACAATAGAAATCAATCTAGGCCACCGGGACTTGTCGCAGCTGTACATGCACGTCATTCTTCAAGAGATACTGCGCAAGTAGTGAAAATTTAGAACGAACACAAGGGATAGTTCATATTGAAGAAACAACAAAAAGTAGTAACCCGAAATCCAGTAGTATACATGTACCAAGTATTTAATTAGATCAAGAATGAATCGATGCAAATACTAGTGGACTCCACTTCCTTGTCTTTGTTCTTGCCGTTCTCAAGAACGTATCAAGATACGTATCGTCGTCCGGCCGGAAAACAAGAGATGGCAGTTGCAGAGACACACGCACACTCTGAGCAACTAGCTAAGTACAGATCACATGTAAAAAAGTAAAGTTAAGTACAGATCAAGCGCCAGCCGTGCGCGAGCTGCCTCTAGCAACCGGCCGGGATGTTCACGCCGGACGCATAATTTTCAGAGAGAGACAAAGACGGAAAACCAGAAATAGCAGTTGCCAGATGCGGATCTAGATGTGGGAGAGACAGATCGTACCGGAGCATACCAGATGTTGGTCGTCTCCTCCACGTGGCCGTCCCCCAGAGAACTCAGCAGCTCACGTGTTTCTTCTGCTAGTTAAACTTGATCCGCTCTCCTGACAGGAGGAACCTGGCCTCGCGGTTCTAAGATTCAGAACTGCTGAAAACGTTCAGTGCAACGGCTGAATATTTTTGTAGTGACAGTACTGGTTGTAGTTGCTGCAGTGTTACTCTTCTGACATCCATCGACGTGATGTGGTTTCCTGGATGAGGCATTTCAGAGTACGTAGGAGTTTTTGCAGTGAGTTGAACAGCTGATAATCCTACATTCCTTGTGGATGTGTATCGTGCGCAATGAATTGAGGGTCCTACAATTTCTTTTGGATGATGGATTTCGTATCGTTCAATCATGTAGGGCGTTCTTCCAGTGAGCTGATGTTGTGTTTCATCAAGTTTCTCTGAAGGGTGTGAAATCCCAAATCATGAATGGTTTGATACCATATTTGAGCGTGCCTGCATGTGAAACTGCTGCTTTCTTCTGCCCAGCTAGACATGATCCTGGGTAGGTGCCCATATAACTCTGCCCAATGGCACTCTTTGTACCACCTCATATTTGCATGTTCTGTATTTGGTAGCTATATGCAATCTCGCCAACTTTAAGATACTACATCCTTTGCATTCAATTGTAATCCGTATCAGTTTTTTATAACGGCTGAATTTTGTCGTCGTCGTTTGTTCAATAAAAAAGTTAATAGTGCAGAAGTTTAAAATATGCATTTTCTCATGTTTATTTGTACTGTTAGCTTCAGAAGGAACGGTTGAAATGCTTGGAAAGGATACATTCATATCATTGTCCTAGGACTTCTCTCCGCAACCATTACGTCAGATCACATTCCTGAGAAGTAAGATCGACTTCTCTTGATACTCAATGGCAATAATTATTTTCATACTAATATGATGATCTGAATCCAATATTTGTCATGGTACATTTAACTTTACGGGAGAAGACTACTCTTTTCTTGTTGATTTCAGTAACTGATTATCAATGGTAATCTTGTCATCTTGGATGCTTCATAAATTGTACTCAATATAGCTGATACCCATGGAAGTGGGAACTGAACCTCAGAGGAATTGTTTGTTATTGTCACACAGTAGCCATCATTAGCCATCCTGATTGTTCTACACTTTTGCCATTAATAGATGCTTATTGTATGTATGCATAGAATTACAAGGTCATTACCTCCTTTCATGTTGATCTTGAATATCTTTGACGAATATAAGGACTTTTGTCCTATTTAGCCCAGCTGTTACAAGAATAAAAAATCTAGCTTATTGTGTTAATCACATTCTAAAAAATACCAGTCAATCTGTGGAACTCTGGCTATGGAGCCATTTAGTTTTCTTATGTGCACCATCAAATGCTTCCCATTTCATAAAATATTAACTCCCATTCTTCATCAAACTTCTAAATTACTTGGAAGACTGTAAAGAACCTAGACACCCAAAAAGTGGTAACATGCCTTGATTTTATTGGAATGTAAGAAGAAATGCTGATACTTCCAACTTGAGTGGGTTGCAGAATTTTGAACAACTTGTCTATATTGAGAACTCCCTATGTATAGTCGTCAACAAATCCAGCTTATCACTCGACTAGGTAAGGTTTAATTTCCCCTTTTTCATGAGATTTACATTGATTCCACACAGGAGGAGGAGGCAAAGAGTGGTAGCATGATACGATTTCATGAGATTGACATTGATTCCTCTTTTTGTCAGGCTCAAAATGTTTTAGTCAATATTATATTTCCCATTTGGACATATCAGTGCCATCACATATTAGATATATGTATTTGTTTCACTTTCCGTATGTTACTTATACTAGTTAGATGTTGCTGATGCATCTCTATATTGTTCTACCATATTGTTATTTTGCCTTATTGTGCTGAGAGGGGTGCATGAAAACCAGCTTTCAACAGTGATACACTTTAAATAACATGTCAGTAGAGTTCGATGATATGTACGAGATGATAACTTCTAAAAATGCATGGAACCTCACATGATAACTTCGTGAACATTAGATTTTGTAGCTCACTGAATCATTTAGTGCAAATCACCTGAATATCATTCCTGCATGACAAGAAGCTGAAGTGACTGGAAGTTGTTGGTGTATTGGTCTGTATTTTGAGTTGGATAAAGTGATCATGTGCTTTTTTGATATTCATTTGCAGAGTGGACACACGCAGAAATGGATTGTCACATAATCGCATTGGATCCATGCTTTGGTTATCAGTACATGATGCTGAATATGCATCCAGACTGCGTTTGGATGTAGGTATTCACCCTCCGAACTGGGAATTGGTATTCAGTGACCTCGAATGTTGTTGTTTGGGTGGTCATGGAATTGACCTCTGGAAACTGCCTCAGAGCTCCATTTTCTGCTGAATTGCTCGGATCCCTGCAAAATGTATCTGCTCGTTCGACCGCGAGAAGAGAAGCACATGCGGGGGTACTGCAGGACAAGAGAGGATGGGGCCATCGAGCTCCACGACGGCGACCGCGGAGGAACTTGAGGGTAGAATTGATTATCACCCCCTAGTTCGTGCGCCATGACCAACAAAGGGGTTTAAGTGGTCGTGGCACATGAACTATGTGTGTGTGTGTGGGGGGGGGAGGGGGTGATATTCAATTCCCCCGACCTTCTCCCATTAGTTATGAGGGGCAGCGATGAATGCTCCCATTAGTTAGGAGGAGCAGGGGACACCGTCCAGCTACGGAGAAAAGACGCGGCGATGGAGACCAACGCCGAGTACCTGTCCTGCGAGTGCAAGCTTAAACGGCTGGAGCCGAGGAGGAATGTCCGGGGGACTGGCCCTGCGTGACGGTGATTTTGGCGCCATCAAGGTGGGGATCGAGGCCTCTCCGGGAACCTCATGTCCGGCGACCACCGCGCCCTATTCTCCGTACTGCATCATGGTGTGGCACCGAGCCACCGACAAACACGTCCAGCTCGTAGCAGAGGGGATCGGGCGAGAAGAGTGAGAACGGAGGAAGATGGAATCCACGGTCCATACCATCCAAAGTTCCAAACGGGATTTCGAAATTGTCTCAGGCCCCTGTGGTTCCATTCAACCTACTCCAAACAATTTACCTGCACATCCAAACAACATCTTCGCATTGGAGGCCCATTTCATTTCCTCTCAGCTTTGGCATTCCAGCCCAGTTTAATACTTAGCCCTCACAATTACATAAAAAAGATACTCAGCCCTCAATATTGTACATCCTTCCATAAAAAAATCTTAGCCCTCAATATTATACATCCAAACAATATTGTACATCCAAACAAAAAAATCTTAGCCCTCAATATTGTACATCCAAACAAACTTATTTTGATAAGTATAAATAATACTGCTTAGAATAATCAACGACAAACATGGAATATTATACATGTTCTACCATTGCACACACAACAGTCAGTATATATGCTCACTACAATGGGCTCTGTATACAATTGATCCTATTAGTTTTTAAATAAGAATTAGGTACGGAATTAAACATTAAAAATACATCAAGCAAGGCGTTTAATATAGCTTGTAAGGCTGGGGGACTAAAACGATCATATTCATCAAAACCAACATCCCCAAGCTTAGTGTTTTCCATGGCATTAGCAATAATGGTGTTCAAATAATGTATGCTAATAACATTGCTACTATCATGCAAACAAAGTTCCAAAGGTTTTTTAATTTTCTCTTCAAACAGTTCATGTACTAACTCAAGATAATTTCATAAAGCTCTCTAATTTTTCTCCATTAAGCCAAACTAGTGAGAGAGAGATAGAGAGAGAGAGATAACCACATGGCTACAGGCACGAGCCCTCAGCCTTGATGAAGGACTACTCCCGGTGCATCATGGGAGGCAACAACGGCGATGAAGATGGCTCTGGGGGGCAATTCCCCGTCCCGGTAGAGTACCGGAACAGGAACTTCTGTCCACCGAATTAGGTTTTTGGATGGCGGTGGAGCTCGGAGTCGTATTTGGAAAAATCCTTCGGAGTCCGTGAGTTTTAGGTCGAGGGGGTTTTAATAAGCGAAGAGGTGACGCGAGGCGGTGGAGGAGGCGGCCAGACGCCACCCGAAAGCGGCCCCACTTCTGGCCGTGCCCAGGGGTCGTCTGGGGCCTCTGGGCTCCTTTTTGGACGATTCCCTAGTCCACGACGATCAGAGGAAAATTTTCAAAAACTTTCGCGACTAGACTTGTTCCATTTGACGTCGTCTTCAGGTCGGTTCGTGGACATCTTTATAAATTGTTTGGTGGGGACAGATTTCAGGAAATCAGAGCCCACCTCCAACAAGGCTGTTTTTACGTTCTTGTCAATTTCCAACTAATTGCTACACATCAAAGTGTAAAATAAGAACATTGTGCACTTTTGCAACTATTAACAGGTTAGTCCAATAAATGCATAAAATCATATAAAACTATAACAGAAACATGTAGCATTTGATATAAAATAAGCGTGGAACATAAAAAATTATAAATATGATTTGAGACGTATCATAGGGATGCTCATGCATTGACCGTGTAGTTGCAAGCCGGAGCATCACCAACTAGCTAGCCTCGCATTTATATGAGACCGATCCAATAAATTGATATCATTGAGTGTACCCGGCAAACCAAAAATGCAATGCCAAATCCAAAAGCCTTCAGACGCAACAGACTCAAGCACAATTGTTGCATCACGACTCTTGCCATAATACTACCCGTGCCATGGCTTTGGGCAGTTTTTCCAAGTCCAATGCATGCAGTCAATACTTTCTAGCATGCCCGATTAATCTCGCTTCTCATTATGCGCCATCAACATCATAGTATCTTCTTCATTGGGTGCTCTAAGATAGACATCACCAAAGATACGGACCATCATTTTGGTGAACCTACACACTGACTCGATTGTAGTATCCTCGTCAATGCGAAGATACTCATCGGCGTAGTCATCCGGAATGCCAATCGCCCTCATCGATACGGAGATCTTTTGATATGGGATAAACCCAATTAAGCCCACAATGTTCCTCTGACGGGTAAAATAGTGACAATTGGCATCGTGAGTTTTCACTATCTTTACGAAGAGGGATCGGCACATTCGGTACCTTCTACGAAAGAGGTGAGCCGTATACATAGGCACCTCCACGAAGTAGTCTTGCATGAACATCTCATTCTCGAAATGGCGGTTGTGAGGGATGCAAAGGCGAACGACGGTCCATTCTCGCCGCTTCTTTTTCTTCCCATCCTCGAGCTCATTCACGGCGAGAACCGCCATCATCATTTGCTTCTGGTGGTTCTCAAGCAACGTCCCTATGTCCGAGTCGTCGGACGAAGATGAGTCCTCGAGCAAAAATTTCTCGCATGGGCTCAAATATATCTACAATGCGCAAGGAAACTCGACTGAACAACAAATCTACCAGGAAATCATCCGTATACTCTATCTTAATCGAATCGAGAATCAGCCACCGATTGATCCGGAATTGGCCGGGAGCGGTCGACGTGGGGCAGCGGCTCCCGAGTCGGTGGGGCGTGGTGGATCTGGGACGTCGGTGACTTGGTGGTGGCTTCCTGCAGATAGATATCGCCGATTTATAGCTGGAATCGAGGGCGACGGGCGGGACGGCGAAGACGGGGTTGGATGCAGAATGGGGAAGAAACTCACGCGGGCTGAAATGTCCCTCCCGCCAAATCTTTCCTCCTATTACATGACACCGACGGGGGAGTGTGATTTTTTCGTAGCGCTCAGAATTTTGTGAAGACCGGGGTCAGACGCGGTGTCTGTTCAGTCGCCTTTTTTCGCGCAAAGTGATAAACTGTCGATTATTTTGCAGTTCCACGGGATATAGGGTATGGTAGAGATACTATAAACTGTACGTGGAAGCCTGTACGTTTTTTCTTTTCTTTTTAGGACCTCTAAACTGTACGTTTTTTTAGTACAACTTCCTGCTCAAGCTCTGGTGGTGTCGATCGTTGCAGGGAAGTTCAAACCCTCAGGAGGGTTGGAGAGCCAAATATGACGTCCTGGGGAAAGCGACGTCGCTGAACGTGCCAAGGAATGCACTTCCTTGTTGGAGTCTCGACCTTCATGGCGAAAGGCGAAACCTCCTCGAGTCGTTGCGTCGGTATTGATTTCCCGAAGAACACTGCTAAAAAACACTAGGTTCTCTCGGTGCAGACCCTGGATCACTTCCAAGCAGTCCGAAGCAACCATCACCCTTGTCTCCTGCAGATCGGCTGCCAGTGCGAGAGCTTCTCGGCAGGCAATAGCTTCGAGGCAGCCCGGATGAGTGAGCCCCTCGATCACCACGGCCGATGCTCCCAGGAAAACTCCTCCCGCCGAACGACAGACGGCAGCGGCCGCTCCGTGGTTTGCCGATTTAGCTACTGCTCCGTCCACATGGATCTTGCAGTGTCCTGTCGGCGGCAAAATCCACTTCGGCGCGCTCGCGCCCCTGCGTCCCACCCCCTGTGTTCCTTTATTCTCTGAAGGCACAAAATCCAAGTCACGAAGGAAGCTTTCCACGAACTGAAAAGTAGACATCGGGCTCTGAAAGATCTCTTCATGAATCGCCTTCCTTCGGGCATGCCAAATTGACCAAAGTGTGACCACCATTCTGACCAAGTGCTCCTCCTCCATTGTCGCGAACATGGAGAAGAGCCATTGTCTAGCAGTTGGCTCCGTAGACAAACTAACATGCTCTGAAATCACCGGGTCCATCAAAGCCCAGACACACCGTGACATCGTACACTCCATCAAAGAGTGCCTCCACGAATCCTCCTGTCCGCACAACGAACATGCGCTCATCGGCGCCATCTTCCTGTGGTGGCGAATATCACCTGTGGGGAGGGAATGTTGCGCCAACCTCCACAAGAAAACCCGGATCTTCGAAGGAACTCTGCACTTCCATAGTTTGGTCCAGCTCTTGCCCTCATCTCCAGCACTTGATGAGGCAGCAGTACCATCCAGCCAGTTCTCACGTGTTTTTTTGGTCGTAACCAAGAGTTTGTATGCCGACCTAACCGAGAAGACTCCCTCTCTTCGTAATGCCATGCCCAAAATTCTCCCTGGTTCACTGTACTCAAAGGGATATTTCTGATAACTTCGACATCCATGGGAAAAAACCACTCCTCCAGCTTACTCACATCCCATGCTGCCGCAGTTGCGTCGATGTAGTCACTAACCCTACAAGGCGGGTCATTTTTTCGAGCTGCTAATGGACGCAGC
This sequence comes from Poa pratensis, assembly GCA_947311845.1. Taxonomy (NCBI): domain Eukaryota; kingdom Viridiplantae; phylum Streptophyta; class Magnoliopsida; order Poales; family Poaceae; genus Poa; species Poa pratensis. The sequence continues at coordinate 108,421,801 of CAMZMU010000041.1, forward strand.
CATTGATCTCTCGGCAGCCACCCTGGTTCCAGGCATGTGTGGTCTTGCCATCGCCAATCCGACGAATGAGCCCAAGCTTAAGGGCCTCACATCGTTCCATGATCGATCTCCATACAAGTGACGGATGCGATCCAAGCTCGGCTGAGAGAATATCAGATTCTGGGAAATAGACAGCCTTCAAAACCCTCGCGCTTAGAGACGCCGTCTCCAAGAGAATGCGCCATGCCTGTCTCGCTAACAACGCGATGTTGAACAGCTCAATGTCCCGAAAACCCAGCCCGCCAGCATATTTTGGTTGAATAATGGTGTCCCAAGAAACCCAGCACGCTCGACGTTTACCATTCTTGCTCCCCCACCAGAAACTTCTTATCATGGAGGTAATATGCTCGCAAAGTCCCCTTGGTAACTTGAAGCATGACATGGAGAAAATTGGTACAGCCTGTGCCACTGATTTTATCAAGATTTCCTTGCCCCCTACCGAGAGCAATTGTTCTAGCCATCCCAAAACTTCTTCCACACTTTATCTTTTAGATATTTGAATGCTCCACTCTTAGAATGACCAACATTCGATGGCATTCCAAGATACTTCTCATTGAGAGTTTCCCTCTGGACTTCGAACTCATTTTTTACCTCCTCTCTTAGCGCTGCTGGGCATCCTTTACTGAAAAAGATGGAGGATTTATCAACATTGATCCTCTGTCCCAAAGCGTTGCAGTACATCAACAACATATTTTTGACCTGCAATGCTCCCTCTCTACTCGCCTTGAAAAATAGCAGGCTATCATCTGTGAAGAGTAAGTGGTTCACCGCAGGTGCAGTGGGGGCCACCCTGAGTCCATTAAGCGCTGATGACTGATCATAGGATTTTAGGAGGCACAAAAGGCCCTCCGCTGCCAACAAGAACAAATAGGGAGAGATTGGGTCTCTGATAACCCACAAGTATAGGGGATCGCGTGTAGCCTTTTCGATAAGTAAGAGTGTCGAACCCAACGAGGAGCTAAAGGTAGGATAAGTATTCTCTCAAGTTCTATCAACCACTGATACAACTCTACGCACACTAAACGTTTGCATTATCTAGAAAATAAAACTACGGTAGCAATACGGGTATGAGAGATAGTTTTGCAGGATAATAAATACAAGAAAGTAAAAGTTAGTGCTGCAGCAATAAAGTACACTAAGTAACCATATACTAACAGTACCATGAGTGTGGAAAAGTGGTGGTAATTGTGGTGGCTTTGTCTAAGATTAATTAGTGAAGACATCTAGTTCATTGTCTTTGATGCAGTTTTCAATGTGGGAGAGGCTAAATATACATGCACTCCGCTACTTGGAATTACAAGTACTATATGATTGGATTGTTAGCAAACATCCGTAAATACTAACAATGCATTAAGGTTTCCCCAACCATAGCCTTAAGTTTATGGTCCTCTTACTCCCATACATGCAACTAACCGGTTTGAGTCCTTAGGTTTCTGTCACTCCGGCAGAACTACGCCCCTTCCTTTGCACATACTACTAACCCTATGGTGTTGATCCATGCGCGCACAAGTATAATGGACACCAAAGGACAGTGCCATATCAACATACAACTCTAATGAACCATAGACATTCAACAAAGCAATCGAAAGACAAATAAACTACATAAACATGACATAGATCATAGGATAAATATTATAGCATCAAACACCATGTTTACATAGGATGGTACAGAGGGTTGTGGGAGGATGAACCACTGAATACAAGGAGGAGTTGGTGATGGAGATGGCGGTGAAGACGGCGGAGAGGGCAGCGAGAGGCGCAGGGCGGCGCCGGCGGTGGCGCCGGGGGCTCCTCCTGCGCCGCCGGTTCCATGGGGGACCACCGCCCCTTAGCCCCCTTCCTTCATGGATTCTTGGGAGCCCTCCCCCATGGAGATGGGATCCATGGGGGAGGCAAAAACGTGGCTTTTGGTGGCTGAAATTCGTGGGTGGAGGAGTCCTCCACGAGTTAGGTTTCCTCCCTTTATATATCTTCTCGGATTTCCGTCACCCCTTTTAGGATTCCACCAAAACGGGCCTCTAGGCCGCGTCCGAACTCCGATTGGGCTGATCTTGGGCTTAAAATCTTTGTATGGAAAATTGTGACAACTTTTGTAACAGCCAGGTCTCCAGATAACGTCATCTTCGAGGGTCAAACTGGCAATCTTCGTAAAAAGTTCTCAGACAGATTTCAGGAAAGTCCCAATTCGACTCCAACAAGGTTTCCTCTTGTATTCTTGATAATTTCTACACATCAAAGAGTAAAACAAGAACATTGTGCACTTTTGCAACTATTAGTAGGTTAGTCCAAATAAATAATAAACTTAATATAAAACAAGTGCTAAAAGCATAAAAATGGCATGAAACAATCAAAAATTATAGATACGTTTTGGACGTATCAGTCTCCTTGGCGGATACCCCTAGTAGGCCGAAACTCCTTGTGTGGTACTCCATTGAATAACACCGAGAAGGATACCGTGGACACCATCCGCATGATTAGTGCCACCCACGCCTCGCTAAACCCCAGCTTCAGCATAATTGCCTTGAGGTAACTCCACTCAACCCGGTCATATGCCTTCCGCATATCAAGTTTTAGAGCACAAAACCTATTCTTCTTTGCTCTATTGCGCTTCATAAAATGAATACACTCATACGCCGTGATGATATTATCCGTAATTAATCTGCCCGGCACAAATGCCGACTGCTCCTCCGAGATGATTTCAGGGAGTATACTCTTCAACCTGTTGGCTGCCACCTTCAATGCAATCTTGTAAATGACATTACAGAGACTGATAGGGCGAAACTGGCCCAACTCCTTCGGGCTTGCCACCTTTGGTATCAAAACTATGAAGGTTTTGTTGATGCTATTCAGATCATCCTGGCCTCTCAAGACCCGGAGAACTGCTTCGGTCACCTCTCCCCCACAGACTTCCCAATTCCTCTGAAAGAAATGAGCTGGAAACTCGTCAGGCCCTGGCGCTTTTGTGGGGTACATTTCAAAAAGAGCCGTCTTGACCTCCTTTTCTTCAAACGGACGATCAAGCTGGTGGTTCATCGCCGCACTAACCTTCCTTGGGACACAACTCAACACATCATCCATGCCTTCTACATCCTCTGACATGTATAAGTGCTGATAAAAATCATTTGCCAATTTCCCATCTCCCTTCACTTGTAATGATGGAACCATCCTCCTTTTACAAGTTCAGAGACTCTATTTTTCTTTTTCCTTTGGCTAGCTCGCATGTGAAAAAAACCGGGTATTCTTATCACCCTCGGCAAGCCATTGGATCCTTGATCGTTGTTTCCACATAACCTCCTCCCTGTGGAGTATTTCAGTAAGGTGCTCCAATGTCTTTAACTCGACGTGTGAAGGTCCTAGTCTCTCCGGTTTGCTTCTGAGCTCACTCAACTCCTTTTGTAGTACTCTGATTTGGAGCCGCACATTGCCAAAAGTCTCGTTCCCCCACCCCGCCAAGCTTTTGGACAGATTTGAGAGTTTCTCCTTGAGCTCCAACATCGTCTTGCTCTTGTCACTTCCACACCATACCTGCTCCAGCATGGATGAAAAATCAGCATGAGACTCCCACATCAACTCATCCCTGAAGACACAATTCCCGCTCCGGCTAGTTTGTCCGCGAGGAGCACACTTCAGCAAGATTGGAAGATGGTCCGATGTTGCAAATGTTGGCAGATGGTGCACTTCTGCCTCTGGAAACCGGGAGTACCACGAAGCTGACACGAGTGCCCGATCGAGTCTCGTTCGGTAGTAGGTACCATCCGTAACTTTCTTCTCGTACGTCCATGTGACCCCTTTATAGCCTAGGTCACACAACCCACATACATCCACTACATCACGAAAATCAGCAATCTGACTCCAGCTCCGCTCATTGACACCTTCATGCTCTTCGCGTCAGAGAACCTCGTTAAAATCACCAATGCAAAGCCATGGAAGGTCATTCGATGAGCGTATGTACTTGAGCATCTCCCACGTCTTGTGGCGCTCACTTACTTGGGCCTCGCCGTAAACGGCCGTTAGACGCCAAGGATCACTCTCCCCTCCTTCACAATCACATCAAGATGGTACTGCGAATAAGGTAAAATTTCAATCTTTATTGAATTATTCCAGAATATGCCAATTCCGCCACTGCGGCCATCACTGCTTACAGCAAACCCATTATCAAAACCCAACTTCTTAGCTAAGCTTTCCACGCGCTTCTTGTGGAGTTGGGTCTCTACCACACAGTGCACGGTCGGGCCATAATGCTCCACCAGAATGCGGAGATCTCGAACTGTCGCCGGGCTGCCCAAACCCCGACAGTTCACACTTAAGACACTCATTGGGTCAGGCGGCCCTCTACCGAGGCCGCCGGTTCAGTTGTATTCTTGTCCTTCCTTGGTGTGGATTGCTTCTTAGGGCGCTTGATCTCTCTCGCGGATGGGGGAGGTGGAGGAGTACCCGAGCGAGGCTCGTACGCTTTTGTGTAATTCTCTCCCTAAAAAAACCAGCTACTTCTTCACACTGGCCTCGCCCTCCCCAGCCACATCAGACCCTGCAGCCTCCGTCCACGTGAGGAGCTTCGGCGCCCCAATCTTCTCCTGCTGAACAGCTGCCCCGCCCTTGGCTGGGCTAACCTCCGTCAGCTTTGCCTCCGCAGAGCTTCTCTTGCGGTTCTCCATAGCCTGCTCGTTGGCACCGCGGCCCCTACCAAAGTCACGGCCCCCACGTCCTGGGAAACTCCTCCCCCCGCGGCCATGTCCGCGGCCACCATTAGGTTCAGTCCTCGGTACCCTGTTAGCCTGCTGATAGGGAATATCCCCTTGCAGCTGATTTCGGTTCCACGGGTGTCCACCATCATCCACTTTCTGAACCGGACCTCTCCCGGCATATGCTCCCCCGTCCCACACTCCTCCTGGACAGCGCAGTAACGTGGTATCTTCTCATACTTAACTCTCATCACCACCGGGGCTGCTCCTTCAGGTTTGATCGTCACAAACCTTGTTAACTCCCTCCTCACATCCAGCCACACACGAGCTCGAACGAAATTTCCTTCCATATCTGCTCGGTGCATCTCCACCGTGATCACTTCTCCTATGTTTTCTGTCATCCCTGTTATGATCGGTTTCTTTCTAAACAACTCCGGGATGTCATGAATTTGCACCCATGCTTGGATGCGATTCAGTTCAACCTCCGAGGCCTTGCAGGTGCCATCGTACTTCTCAATCAGCAGACCATGATCTCTGAAAATCCACGGCCCCTGCTCCGTTATTCTCTTCCAATCGCCTAGGCAGCTCGCCTGTACCAAAAACTTGCTCTCCTCGAGATCTCTGAAGAAGACCTCCTGCGCCGGAGCCCACGCAAACCTCATCGTCTTCTTCAACGATGTAGCACTAAAAGCTTTGAAAGACAGTAATCTCATCACCGCCATCCACTTGGTGTTCTCCTTCAACGAATCCACTTCCCCCTTCGCCACAAAAACTCCACCGATCTCCTCCCCCTTCAGGTTCAAACTATGCAGCAGTTCCTCCAGAGTAGGCTCCTGCGTTGCCTTCCCCTTCGAGCTTTCACCAGCACCTTCGTCCCTGACCGCCGCCATGATCAAACTTGCCTCGCCGAACCCTAGATGAGAGAAACCGCCAAGGCCGGGCAGCCGGGCAAGCCGGGCCCTTGATCAGCCCGAGCAGCTCCCTCACGAGGGAAAGGGAGACGGATCCGATCGTGGTGTTCTGCAACCCTCCGCCAGAAATCAGAGATCGCCGGAGATGGTACCGGAAACCCTAATCGCCGTAGAGACGGTTAGGTATTTTTCGTTCCTCTAAACTGTACGTGGAAGCCTGGAATGGAGCTCGCCTCCGAAAGAAAACAACCAGAAACAGTAACGGGCCAAGCCCACAGAACAAAGCCTTTCCTTCGCTTCCGCACCCGAGATAGAGAGAAAGAGGGGGGACTCGACGGGAGCGGCGACGCAGGAACTCCGCGGTGGCGTCGCAGGTGCGTACTCCGGCCATCCTCCACCTTATGCCTTCTTTTTCTACTCCCCGTGTCTCCTCTTTTTCCGTCTTGCTCCGCCCAGGCCACCGCGCCTCGCCCCGTCCACCCGCTCGACCAAGGTTTCTCCGATGCGAGCCCCGTGCTGAGCAGCTCCGGTGGGCGGTGGAGGCCGGACTCCTCCGCCTGCGCCCCATGGAAGGGTTCCCCTCGACCCCTTCCTCTTCCAGCTCACATCAATGGAGTAGCTGCTAGAACCCCAATCCCCTCTAACCCTAAATCCCCAACTAAATCAAGCCCTCTCAGTATCGACATCCAAACGAAGCCTTTAGTAGAATTTATTTGGGCATTCTGGGCAGGGAGCTGTTTTGTATCGGAGGAACCCTTCCAAACGAAGCCTTTAGTAGAATTTGTTTTTGGGTTTCTGGGCAGGGAGCTCTTTTGTATCGGAGAAACCCTGTTTTGTGTCTCTTTGCGTACTTTAGAGATCATATATATCTTTGTTCATTGTGTTTACCAGTTGTTTATTTCAGTAATAGCCATTGCGCCTATGTGGTTGGTGTTGTCTCTCTTTCATTTTGATTCATTTTGTAATCATGAATGATGCCTATCGTATATGTTCTTTAGTTTTTGTGTATGATACACCGTCTCTTAACTTAAGCATGACTTATGCAGTCACATATTACTACGGTGCAATATCTTGCAAGAATAATTAGTGTCCACTGTTTCTATATTTTGCATTACTCTTATTTCGTTTCCTGACGGTTAAAGACTAAGCGCGTCCTTGCAGGCCAGGGCTATGGAAAATAATGAAAGAAAGAAGTTGTTTCCATTGAGCAAGCCGGTAAAATATGTTGTTTCCTTAATTCTCAACATCTCATTTACGCTTGATTGGGTAATTGACAAATTTACAATCCATTCCACAGGCGTTACTGTCGTTTCTGAAGGCAGTGGCGGATACATCGGTTACAGGAGTTACACTTATCAATGTATACAGTACAACTTGCGTCCTCGCGTGGGCAGAAACTCCTGTAAACATTGTAATGAAGGCTGCATTGGTCGGACTTCCACTCTCGATTTTACCAATTTTATTAATCACACGCAGCATCCTTAAGGTTGTTGAGCAAGGTGGTTGCAGTCTGGATATTGGATCAGTGCTTGTGCTATCTCAGTTTATCTATATCTACATTCTTGGGGGAGTGATGATCACTGTGATGTTTCAAGTATCAAAAATAATTGTGGCGTCAATAACCGCTGTATTTATTTATATTGTCATCAAGATGTGGGGCTGTGTCTCAAACCATCCAAAGGTGCCACTTTCAAGAGCATTGTTTAATAAAAAAATATTAATGTAATAACTATGATGTTGTTAAATGACCTCTGCTCTTCCATTCTCAGTGTTTGATGGACGTCAATTCCGACCGCGTAGATCTCAAGAACAGCCTCAGCACAGTTTCAGGTCAGAACATCACCAAGGTTGCAGAAGGGAAGCTAGAGATGGCTCCAAATCATTCCATACAGGCCAATTCAATCAGGAATTCCCTTGTAAGTACCCATCCCGTGTTAAGTTCCATGTTTAAAGTGAAAAGGAAGAAAAAAAAGTAAAATCCCTGTAGCGTTAAGATTTTTTTTTTTTGGAAAAACCTTGTTTGAACCGTTTTGACCTTGCTTTGAGTACCGGAGGTAGTAATATTTTAGTATGATGGTCTATCTCTGTATTATGAAAAGAAACTAAAAACATTGTTGTCTTGCAAGAAATGCATTACAACAGTTTCACCCTTTTAATACTTTCTCATTACCGTTCAGTTGGATAAACTTGGGAAGTTGTGTCCAGTTTAGAATTTGGATAGGCTATGAGCTCTCTTAGAGTTGTGCTGCAATTTGGTTGGCCACTGAACATTTTCATCTGTTTGTGTTAGATGCAAAGCTATATGACACCCTCTTGAACGTACTATATCTTCTAACTAACCCGTTTGTGTTGGATTATGGCTGTTTTGCAGAACATATGCTTCGTGCTGTATTTGGTATTCTACATAGGCTTCATGCTTGTGTTGGCCATCGTTGCCGAGAAATGGTGGCATGCGCTGCTGTGTATCGCCGTCATGTCACCAATCCATATATGGGGGCTGTACTTAACATCTTATCTGAGAGATGGGCTCCTTATGGTACACACTATGGAGCTTCGAAACAGTGATGATGATTTTGGTTGCAAACTACTTGCATCCGAAAACATGTAATCCAGTGGGCCAATAAAGGGCACTCTTTTGCTAGTAGCTTGTTCTATGGTCCTCTTGAATTGGCTATGCATGTGTTTTATTCGGGCTCTGCTTTTGTCCCCTGTGCCGACTCGCTCCTCTCCCTTGAGAGTCCTCTTCTCCGCCCAGATCCGGTGCCCGGCGCGCTCCTTCTTCCTCTCCGGCAGCGTTGCCGGCCGGCATGGAGGAGGATGCGTTGCCTGGGTTGTAGATACTAGGGTTAGAGTTGGCTTTTTCGGGGTGGATGCTCTTCTGCTCTGCTTTTTCTCCCTTCTTCTTGCCTTTGCTCTGGCGGCTCGCAGCGACGCCGGAGTTGGACCTCTTCCTCTCTGCAGCTCGGATCCATGGTGGATCTGCTGCAGGGCTGAAGTGGGTCTGTGGCTTTCTAATAATTTCGTCTGCCGTACCTACTGCTTTGCAGATCAAAAGGGGGTGTGGTGCTGTCTTCCTCCGACCGGCCATGGAGGCGAGGGGAGGAAGAAGGACTGCTGCGCTTCTTCTAGATCGGTGGAGCGGCTCTGGAGCTGGTGCATCCTCGCGTTCAAGCGCGGCGTGGGATGCCGTCTGCGATGCATCTCGGGCATGCTTCCATGGTGGAAGCAGAAGCTGGAGATGTTCATGGTCAACTCTGTTATCAAGTGCTGCTGCCTCCTCTTCGAGCGAAGGCTGCGGTGGTTGCATCTTCCTCTGGCCGGCCGTGGTGGCGAGGGGAGGAAGAGTAGCTGCTGCTCTTCTTCTGTTTCGACAAGGAGGCGTTCGCTGCATCCTCGAGCACCACACGCGGTGACCATGATTGTCGCCGCGATCCTTGGCCAGAAGGGTGGCCGTCTTCCAACCTCCAGATCGGAGGCCTCCTCGACCAGTCGCCAGTGCTCGGCGGCGAGATGTGACCAAGTGGTTCGTCCCCGGTCATGTCAAGCTTGCTGGTGGCTGTGTTGGATCGCCGGAAGAGAGAGTCCGAGCAGATGGTGCTCTAATGATCTCGGCGTCGGCGCCTGGAGATCGCCGGCGATGTGTGGCAGAGACATCGAAGGGCTTGTTTGCATTTTATCTTTTAGCTTTAAGGTGGTTTCTGTAAAATCAAAGGTCCTTTCTTCGAATATTAGGTCTCTTAGGGCTACAGACGAAAAGGACCTTTTTGTAAAATTTACCTGCCACGTGTTTGAATGAAATGCAGCTCTGGGGTCTTCGGGCCCCACCCCCTTGTACAAAAAAAAATTGGCTATGCATATCCTCTGCCTTCAGTAGTTTATCGTCTGTAGCTATATGTGCCAACTTGTAAACGGGTCAGTCACCTGGTGGGCTATTTGTACTCTATGTGCTGAACCTGTCCTAAACTAGCAAATGTGCCCGTGCGTTGCTACGGGCTCGCTCCGGATGATTTGTGGCAGCAAGAGTTGACAATTTGGTCACAAGTAATGACTTCTCTCCTCATTACAACCGAACGGAAGTAAAAAAAATGCGTTTTGAATTGTAGCTACATTCTGATGGACTCTGTAGTGATCACGCTCTACATTTCATTGATCTATATTTCTTTTTTTTTTGCTACCAAATAGATATACACAACAATCAACGCAAACAACATAATATAATTCATATAATGTATAAAAATAGTATTAACAATTCAAAAATGTCTTCATTTGATGTACTTTTTAGTTTCTGTCTTTATTTTTGTTATCTTTTTATTTGATCTAGCCAGCACATTTAGCATTGATGATTGATTTTCTGTCATGTATATATATGATTTACCTGTAACACCACAGTGAGGTCCATGGTTCTGCTTTCATCTGAAGCGACGTATATACTTGAAATGCATGGCAGCTTCACTGTGAACTGAGTGGTGTACACTGCCTGCCGACTGCCGAGGTCATGCTTGCCATTGACTCATTTAGTATGTCATCTCAACAAAACCAAATTCTGAAGTCGGACCTATCCACAGAGAAACTGTTTCAGGAACATAGGCCAGCCTAACCATGCAAAAGCATTCAATAGCTAGCATTGCACAACGCATGGATTGATGGATACATAACCTTACTGTTTGAGGTTCAGTTAACGTCGTCACCTCTATTTATCTTCGTTCCAGTTCTACTTCAGTCACCAACCGAGTCATAGCCCATTGGTTCTGCTCCTTGTCCGCGTCCTCGATGATCCCAAGTAAAGTAGGAACTGCCTGTCCCACACACTCGCGTCATGGTGCCGTGGAGGAAGCTCTCACCGTTGATTTAGCTAAATGCCCGTGCGTTGCAACGGGACAACAAATACATTTACATCACAGTAAGTCGTACAATTTATGTATCTAGTTTAATGCCAAGAGCAACAACATATCCGGTAATCTTTCATCGACACCTTATACGCACGAGTAGTAAGATCCAGTTACTGCCGAAATAATATTTTTTTCTGGTGCATTTGGACGGCCTCACAAAGTATATTTTTTATGTTCATAATTATATTTGAAATAAAGGAAAAGAAAATTACTGATTAAAGAAACTGAAGTTTTTCGCACCTTCAACTAAACCAGGAGACAATGATCTCGTCCAGCTAGTAACTGTCAAATAGACATGACTAATGAGTGGTACTCAGCATTTGATACAACACCTTGGGGCTTACAAACACTACAGGGCAACTACTCGTGGCGGTATTACTTCAGGTCACCGCATCTCCCAAAGAACTTCAGCAAGTAATTCAGGAGAAGATTCAGATCAGTATAAATACTTGAATATGAGTGTTTACCTGTGGCCTCAAAAATGCATTATTTGGTTTAAACTCATACTTCAGTGTTATAGGTAAGCCAGAACTACTTGCGGATTCCCATGGTATAGTGTCAAATCAGAATCAAGCTGCTTCTGGCGACCTCGTGGTCATCGTGCAGGCACCGCCGGCCCCTCGCGACGGAGCGCTTCACTCAGACATGGGGGGCGCAGCAGAGGAGAAGAAAGAGTACATGAGAGATCGGGGCGCACAGAGCACTAATCCCATGGAGCAAAACTGTACAGATTATTCGATGTTACAGGGAGCAGAGCACGCGCCGCAACCATCGCCACGGTTGCCAGCGCCCGCCAAAACTACAGCAGAGGTCGCCGTCGCCGACCGGTCCCGGCGGGCTCAGAAGGACGGCACGACGCCGTAGTCTCCGTCGGACGCCAGGAGCGACGACGACCTGGGGGAGAAGGGCTCCAGTGCGTCGTCCTCGTCTGTGCGCATCGCGAACCGGCCCTTGATGCGGGGGCGCGTCTCGGCGTGGGCCTTGCGGGACGCGTACCGGATGGTCTTGTGGAACCGCCTGTTCTTGCGCTTCTCCCGGTACCGCATCAGCCGGGCCTCCCTCTCCTTCCCCTTGCTCCCGACCACCGCCACCGACGCCGCCGCCGGCGCTACGCCGGCTGATAGCGCGTCCAGCACCACCGCTGCCTCCGACGACGACACCTGCAGATTAATGATGGGGATCGCTCGCCGCTGCTCACATGGTAGGATAGCGAGGCGCCGGCCGATTTGAGGAACGAGACATGGGAGGGGTGGTTGGTGGTGACGCGAGACTAATCGGAGGGGATTGAATCGTTATTTTAACTCGGCGGTGGCAGTACTATAATACCTCCAAAAACGCAGGGGTAGAATCGGAACTTTAAAAAACGTACCATGACCATGATCATCACCACCTCTAGACATATTATATAGTAGAGATTGACAACTGTAGCGTTCTTGAAAATGTGTACTTGTGTTTTGGTGCTTTATTTGCCTTTTTTTTCTAGCGATTCTAAACCGAGTTTTTTTTCTAATTATGTTCTGTGTTAAACGAACTAACCATATTATCCGAAGTTAACCCAAAGCAAGCCCAGCAACAACTTACAGTTATACTAACCCACTCTCGCCAGCCCACATCTGTAACACTCGAGGCGCACCGATCGGACGACAGGAATCACGTTCTGCGGATAGGCCGCTTGCTGACCGCCATAATTAGAAAGAACGTTTTAAAAGATACTGGAACAGTGTAAAAAACATGGCTAGTAGGAACTTGGATATTTTAAATGGTATATGAGAATATATATTGAATTTTCTCTTGAAACAACGAACATGTAACGAACATATATTCTATGTTCCCATAGTACAGTATGCAGAAAAACATGGGCGATAACGGCGGCGAGTGCCTCGGGGGGGGGGGGGGGGGGGGGGGGGGGGGGGGGGGGGGGCTGATCTGTTGCCCTACGGTGACCAGCGCCGCGACGCTCCGGAGAAGATCCAGGGCAGAGACCAGAGGAGATGGAGGCGGAGGATTTCTTCGAGCCCTCGCCTGGTTGTCCGGAAATGCGAACTGTTTACGGACGGGGGTCGGCGGAATCAGATTAAAGCTCGGCTGTAATCCGTTTACACAGTATGTGTTTACAGGTCGGGCCAACCAAACGTATTTAACGGAATCAGGTCACGATGTAATGACGGGGCAAAATGGCCGAACCAAACACGTGCCTAGAAGCAGCATATTGTTTCACTACACTGTAATGGCTTGCTAAGCCGGTTTAACCTACACCAGAGCAACTGCTCTGACAGCTTGGAGTTATTCGCACGCGGCCTTGGCAGCAGTACACGCCTCAGACTCCTTTTGACTGGCCATTGTGGCTGCAGCACTCTTTTGCTCGGCGACACCAACTTTTCTATCGGCAATGGGTAAAGTGACTTGTGCAAATTTGTTTTCCATAGAGGTCTCAACAACTCTTCCATAGGCAGCAAAATTGTCCGTTGCAGCTGCAGAATCAACCTGAGTGGCATCTTCAAGTTATGTTTCAGCAGGAGTAGCAGCAGCGTTCGCCGCCTCCAACTGAGCCGCAGCCGCGTTTGTAGCTCTAGTTTTGGCATCATTGGCCAAATCTTGCTTCTCAAGCTTGACTTGGGCAGCATCTTCTTATGCTTTTAACTTGGCAAAAGGTACACCTTTAGCTGCATGTAGGGCGCCGGGAGCTTCTTCAGCTAACCGCCAGGATGTCTCAGCATCTTTTATACTAGCATTTTTACGCACATTATCAGCTTCAAGTTGTCTTTTTTTCGCAGCAGCAGCAGCAGCCTCCTCCTGACACCTTATATGCGCAGCAAATGCCGCTCGAGCTCTGTCCACTTGCCTCCCAGCTCTTCTGCAGCTATAACTTGGTCACTAGCTTCAGCAGCTGCAATCTCTGGAGGAAGGCAACAACAACAGCACCACCTAAAGCACTGGCAATAAAAAATTAAACTGTTAAGAGAAACAAACTCACGCCAGTCACGCGTACAATTTATTTCAATATTGAGCATGCTCACTTTCTTGCTACAAAGAGAAGTTGGGCAGACAGGGCAATGCCCCGAGAAGAGAAAGGCTTCGGATACTAAAGTATTTAACTAACTCTTATAGTATTATCTATCTGTCACTTATAAGAGACCATTGACCATGTATAAATAGCATAAAGTCAACCTTATTTTACATTAACAATTGCACATGATAGGCCGATATGATGTACCTGTAAACTTTCTGAAGCGTTTCTACTCGGTGCATATACCGAGCCGCGTGGTGTATATTTATATGGGATGCATTGCGGCATCAAGCAATTACATGATTCGGTTTACAATTCAAATAGGAAACGTGTTAGCTTTATATTCTAGCTAAACGTGGTTTACAACTCGTTTGAACTATTATCTCTAACACCCTCCCTTAATCACAACTTACTCAAGCTGAGATTATGCTTGAATTCTTCAAAGGTACGAACTGGAAGGGGTTTTGTAAAATGATCAGCAATTTGATCCTTTGATGATACAAACCGAATTTGAAGTTGCTTGTTTAAAACTCTTTCTCGAACAAAATGAAAATCTATCTCAATATGTTTTGCTCGTGCATGGAAAACTGGATTTGCCGACAGATACGTGGCACCAAGATTGTCACACCACAAACAAGAGACTTGAGGTAACTTAACTCCAAGCTCCTCAAGAAGTGACTGTATCCAAATGACTTCTGCTGTAGCATTTGTAACTGACTTATATTCAGCTTCAGTACTAGACCTTGAGACTGTTGCCTGTTTCTTTGCACTCCATGAGATAAGATTTGGTCCAAAAAATATAGCAAAGCCTCATGTAGACCTGCGAATCATCAACACATCCAGCCCAATCTGCATCTGAAAAAGCACTGACCAAAGTAGAGCTAGACTTAGCAAAGGTCAGCCCAACACTCTCTGTGTACTTAATATACCTTATGATTCGCTTGGCAGCAGTCCAATGTACTGTGGTGGGAGCATGAAGATACTGATAGACTTTATTCACCGCATATGAAATATTAGGTCTTGTAAGAGTCAAATACTGCAACGCTCCAACCAAACTTCTGAATTTTGTACTATCATCAGGACCAAGCAGCTTACCTTCATATGCTGATATTTTTTTCCGAGGAAGATATAGGAGTTGGCGAGGGCTTACAATTTTTCATGCCAACTCGAGTCAATATTTCTTGAGCATATTTAGCCTGATTTAGAACAAGTCCATTACTTACTTTATGAACCTCAATTGCCAAGAAGAAATGAAGTTCACCAAGATCCTTGAGAGCAAACTCCTTGTTTAAATCCTGAAGAAGTGCTTCGGTTGCAGCCTTTGATGAACTTGCAACAATGATATCATCAACATAGATAAGCATATAAATAGTAATGTTGGACTTGCGATAAATGAATAAGGATGTGTCAGACTTGGAAGCAACAAAACCAAGCTTAAGCAATTGAGCACTCAAACGAGAATACCAAGCTCGAGGTGCTTGCTTTAGCCATATAAAGTTTTATCAAGTTTGCAAATATAATTTGGTCTTTGTTTATCCTCATATCATGGTGGTTGTTTCATATAGACCTCCTCTTCCAGAACACCGTGTAAGAACGCGTTCTTAACATCCAACTGTCGCAAACTCCATCCTCCAGAAACAGCAAGAGCTATCACAAGACGAACGGTGGCAATTTTAACCACTGGACTAAAAGTATCTTCATAGTCTATGCCATACTGTTGCTTAAAACCTTTTGCCACCAATCTAGCTTTGTATCTGTCAATTGATCCATCTGCCTTCTTTTTAACTCTATACACCCATTTACAATCAATAATATTTGTACCATGTCGTTGAGGGACTAAATGTCAAGTTTTGTTTTTTCATGAGTGCATTAAACTCTTCATCCATTGCATTTTTCCAAACTTTATTTTCTAGAGCATCTCGTAAATTTGCAGGTTCATCTGTTGAACAGGTTAGACACCATCGGACAGTACCATCCTTGAAATCTCTTGGCTGAAAAATACCTTTTGAAGCTCGTGTAGCAGGCCTAGACGGTGCAGGTACCGCAGGCCTAGACGGTTGCAAATGCTGTGGCAGGGGTAGAAGATTCCGATTCCTGTGTTTCGTCACCGCTGCTCGCAGAAGATCCTGTGGCCGATGTTGTGGCGTGTGGCGATGCTGGTCCAGCCACAGAGGATCGCGATGCGGAGCTCGATGTCCCGACAGATGCGCTAGGTGTCGGCTGCGGAGTGGATGGTGCGGAAGACGGCAGCGCCGGGGACCGCGACGCTGCTGGTGAAGGCGCAGGCGACTCTTGATTGGCCTGGCCATGCTCCGAGGCAGACTCTTCGGACGGCTCGTGATCCGATGCTGATTGGCCTGACGGATTTGCCGATCCCGAGACAGAATCTCCATTGCTTTCCGTGCTGATGCTGTTTTCTTCTGCTGAAGATTCATGTGAGCTATTTTCACTGTTTTGAGCTCCGTTTTCACCCAGATTTTCACCGTGACCTGTATTTTCATTATTCTGCAGTATCTCAGGGAACACATTAGTAGGATTAGTCAATGTTGAATTTTAATATTTTCGCCCCCATTTTCAATATTGACAAGAGATGGGTCAAGCAAAATAAGCTCACGGCGCAACAAGGCATCTGCATTTGGATGAAGTTCTTTGAAACGAAAAACAGCTTCATCAAAAACAACATCTCTAGAAACATAGACACGCCCAATGGAAACATCTAGACACTTCACTCCCTTGTGAATAGGACTATAGCCCAAAAAGACACAACGTTTGGAACGGAAGGCAAGTTTTCGTGTATTATATGGGCAAAGATTGGGCCAATATGCACATCCAAAAACACGAAGAGAGGAATAATTTGGTGGAGTATTCAAAGGACGATGAACGGGCGTGTCATTTTTTATAACTTTGCTTGGGAGAATATTGATGAGATGTGTGGCGGTGAGAAAAGCTTCATCCCAAAACTTAAGAGGCATACCAGCATGGGCAAGGAGAGATAATCCAAGCACAACAATGTGACGATGTTTTCTTTCAGCAGCACCATTTTGTTGGTGAGCATGAGGACAAGAAACATGATGAGCAATTCCATGTGTTTGGAAAAACAAATTAAGCTTAACATACTCTCCTCCCCAATCAGATTGAATTGTAAGAATTTTTCTATCAAGTTTTCTCTCAACAAGCTTTTGAAAATTCATAAAGGCTTGGAACACATCAGACTTAGCCTTCAAGAGATATATCCATGTAAATTTACTATAATCATCGATAAAGCTTACATAGTAGTTATGTCGTCCAACAGACGTGGGTGCAGGACCCCACACATCAGAAAAGACTAATTGAAGTGGAAACATGGATACACTATGAGAAACATGATAGGGAAGCTGATGACTCTTTGCTTGTTGACACGGGTCACAAATAGACCTAAAACTAGAATCTGTAACAAAAGGAAGTTTATTCTTGCTAATAACTTGCATAACTACTTGCAATGAGGGATGTCCAAAACGATTGTGCCACTGAGCTTGGGAAGGCTTGCTAACGAGGAAGGCATGCTTCTGAGACGACTCGACCATGGAAGATATGAGTGGATAAAGGCCGCCTACACACCGTCCTCTATAAAGAATCTTTCTCGTGTCCTGATCCTTAATCAAAAGGAAATAAGGATGAAATTCAAGAAAAACATGATTATCAAGGGTAAAACGATGAACAGACATGAGATATTTTGAAGCATTAGGCACATGCAGAATATTCCGAAGAGCAAAGTTTTTAATGGGGTTGCGAATTATTGAATTTCCAACATGACAAATATCCATACCTTGCCCATTGGCTGTGTTCACTTTGTCTTGGCCATTGTAGTTCTCCCTCATGGACAAATTATTGAGTTCACCCGTAATGTGATGAGTGGCACCCGAATCTGAGATCCAATTTGTATCAATTCCATAAGCATATGCATCTTTGGCTGGTTCTTCATCAACATCATCCCAGCGGTACCAGTAATCCTTTGCTGGATGTCCTTCACGGTTGCATATTTGGCAGGTAACATCTACCCATGGGGTGGTATGACGACGTCGACCACGTCCACGCCCACCTCCATTGTTGTTCCGACCGCCACCCCCACGCTGATTATGGGGGCGATCATCACGGCGCTGATCTTCGCGACACCCATCGTACTGATCATTGCGACGCCTGTCATCTCGGCCACCGTTGTTGTTGAAGTTTCGGGGCCTGTATCCTCCACGGTTTCGTCCAGCATTGCAGCGTTCGCTGAGGACTCAAAGCCATTGTGGACAGGAGGGTTGGCGCTCTGTGGGCGCTGCAGCAGTTGACGCTGTTCATAAGTCTGAACCTGAGAGAACAGTTCTGCTACTGAAAGCGAGGTTTCACCACGCCAAGGTGATGCATGTAAAATGCATACATGAACTTTACATTTTATTACTTGATATTCCAACTTATTTGCATCATATATGAGTTATATTTATGTTTTATAATGATTTTAGGGGATAATTCACAGTTTCCCTATTTATTTGGAATTAACCCTGTAGAACCAGAAAACCCCTTTTTCCATCTTTTTGACTTTCAGGGACCCAAACGACGTCCAAATGACCTAATAATTTACGGGGATCAGTTTTTGGAAGGAACAAAGCATGGGAGCGATGGAAGCGAACAAACGGAGACCCGAGGGCCAAGTTGAGTGGGCCCACGCGGCCAGATTCCTAGGCCGCGTGGGACCCATCAACCTGGGCCTCGGAGCTCCGTTGCCGTCGATCTTTTTTCCCGAGCCTCCGTCTTGACCTAAAAATGACTATAAAAATAGTCCCCCGACGGCTTTCGGAAGGAGGCGGCGGAGAAACACAAAAACCACGAAACAGGAGACAGAAGGCTGCCGCCGGAGAGGATTGGAGGGGGAAACGCCGCCGGAATCACCTCCGGAAGGCTAGTCCATCCCCCCTCCGGATTCTCCATCAACACCACCGTCAAGACCAGCACCATCTCCATCACCATCTTCGTGATCCACTTCATCCCCCTCATAGTTTGAGATTGTTGAACCCTAGCTATTGTCTAAGTACTATTCTACATGTTTGTGAATTGCTACTTGTCATTGTTTTGTGGGGCGATTATATTCTCAGATTGTGTTGTATCACTTATGCCATTGAATCATATCATCTCTTCGCGTTGTGAGTAGTTCTCTCATGTTCCTGGGGGCATAGGATGGATTGGCAATGATTTATTTATGACATGTGTTGGTATTTTGTCTAGTGTTTATCTTTTTATGTAATTCTATGATGGTGTTGTGCGAACGTCGACTGCACATCACTTCACCTATAGGGTCTCATAGGAGAACACCGTACTGTAATGGAGTGAGGGAGACTTGGGAGGACATGTAAACCTGAGACCGAGTCATGAAGTTGCATTATGAGGGTATTAGTATCGGGGACCTTAGAGTTTAAGGCTATGGTGGGACTCTATGTCTTAATAACTCTTGTGCAGTCATTTACTTGGCCATAAGAACCATCATAAGGGGGTTTAGTTTATTTATTTAGCTTTCCCTAATTATGGCTCCGTCCAAAAGAAGATTAAAACTTGACAAAATGCTTACCTTGTTGTTCTAGAAATATTTATACCATGAAGTCTAGGTAGCCCTTGGGAACGTTCTCCACTTATAAGAAACACACACTTGAGCTTGTCTTCTCGCTGCATAGAGGATTGGGCTTTCTCTCTTTGAGAGATTTCACTTGTCATATTTTATTTTCAGCTTTTTACTTTATTGCAAACTCTACGCCAAAACCCAAAAACATTTGCATCATTTAATCATTTTAGTTTGTCTAGTGCATAGATAATAAGAGAAGTGACACTCTTATTTGAGAGGATAAATACTTATACCTTCTACTCCTCGTGGGATCGATACTATACTTACACATTGAAGATTTCAACGATCCCCTATACTTGTGGGTATCAAGACATTTTCCGGCGCCATTGCCGGGGAGTGTAGCACTTAAGTTTTTATTCTTGTTTGCACTAGATATTTATTTTCAGTTTTGCATATACTATAGTTTACTTTCAGTTTTGCATTTAGTTTAGTTTTACTTTCAGTTATATATATGATACATGTAAAATGCATACATGAACTTTACATTTTATTACTTGATATTCCAACTTATTTGCATCATATATGGGCTATATTTATGTTTTATAATGATTCTAGGGGATAATTCACAGTTTCCCCATTTATTCGGAATTAACCCTGTAGAACCAGAAAACCCCTTTTTCCATGTTTTTGACTTTCAGGGACTCAAACGACGTCCAAATGACCTAAGATTTTATGGGGCCCAATATTTGGAAGGAAGAAGACGTACGAGCCAAGAATCCGCAAAAAAGGAAGTTCGAGGAGCGAATTAGGTGGTCCCACGAGGCCAGATTTCCTGGCTGCGTGAGGCACCCTCTCTCCCCCCTCGTGGCTCCGATGCCGTCCGTTTTCGTCTCCGTGGCTTCGTCTTGACCTAAAACCGACTATAAAAATAGTCCCCCAAGGTGTTTCGGAAGGAGGCGGCGGAGAAACACACAAAACCACGAAACAGAGAGTCAGAAGGCTGCCGCCGGAGAAGATTGGAGGGGGAAACGCCGCCGGAATCACCTCCGGAGGGCTCCACCCCCTCCGGCGTATTCATCATCAACATCTACAGCAAGATCATCTCCATCTCTCCACTGTAAACTTTTGGCAAACATGATATATGATGCAATATACTATTTCCTTGATCTATTGTGTCTCCCCATCTATGTTTGAGAAGTGATTTGTTCATGGCAATAGTGAAATAGTTCGTTGATTGGTTGCATACAAGTTTTGTTATCTTTTATGATTGTCTTTATGTACAATATATGAGTGCACACATATGTTGGGGAATGCATGTAAGGTGATCACCGGTAATGTAATGGAGTGAGGGAGACTTGGGAGGACATGTAAACCTGAGACCGAGTCATGAAGTTACTTTATTGGGGGATATATATAGGGGACCTTAGAACTTAAGGCTATGGTGGGACTTTTATGTCTTAATAATTCTTGTGTGCTCATTTACTTGGCCATGAGATCCATCAAAAGAGGTTTTAGTTCATTTACTTGGCTACACCTATTTATGCCTCCTTCCTAGAAGAAACAATTAAGACTGAAACATGTGCTTCACTAATTGTGACAACCACACGAATGAAATAACAATTGCTAGAACATTTGCTCCCTTGAGATATTTGCTACTTGAGATATTTGCTACTTGCTACTTTGAGAAACTTGCTCTAAGAAACTTGCGTTTGAAACTTGATTGAGAAACTTGTTACTAGATAAACCATTCCACATCACTCGCTTTCATTAGTTAGTTCCTTTCATATTTAAACTTGGCGTCGTATCCTATGCATCCGCTCGTTCTGTGCATCCGTGCATCCGGGGCGATTCTAACCGGTCGATCCAAATCGTGGGCAGCTGGTCAATCGAAGAAAATTTTGCACTAAAGCGCCCACGTCTGAAGCATTTTTTTTTAAATTAGCCCTGGATATCAACCCGTCTCAAACTAAATCACTTCGGAACCCTCGTCTTATCCCTAAACGACACGCCGGCGGCTGGTTCTTC
The DNA here is from genome assembly GCA_947311845.1 of Poa pratensis. NCBI lineage: Eukaryota > Viridiplantae > Streptophyta > Magnoliopsida > Poales > Poaceae > Poa > Poa pratensis. Next base: position 108,442,932 of record CAMZMU010000041.1, read on the forward strand.
CGACGGCGACGTCGACGGCGGCAAGCTCGGCTCCAAGTCTGCGACATCCGTCTGTGATTGCAGTCGCCGGACGCGATCTGCCGTGCCCTAGCGGCCAGGGTCTGCGGCCGCCGCCGAACGCATCCTCTTCTGGCTTCTGCAGCCTCTCGCCGGTCGCCGGTCCTGATGCAAAATCCGCTGGCTTCTGCAGCCTCCGCGCCGCCGGCTTGCACTGCATGCTCGTCATGTGGGTACTTGCTTACAGACTCGCATGGACTGTGGACATGGCAGGGGATCCCTTGAGAGCAGCAAGAATAGCTCGGGATATTGGCCTCCTACATAGTCTGAATTTTCCTTGTTCTTGTAACTGCATTTAGTACTTGCAGATTGGCTTCTGCAACACTAATTTATTCCAATTATTCGTCGTTAGGTGTGCATGTAGCTCGGTAGTCTGAATGTGGATGTACATCGTTTTTCGTTTGTGAACATTGATCTTTCAAAAATTGAGAAGGAAAGAATTTCTAATTGCCTTGTTCGTATTTTCAATTTGAGGTGTTCTTGCTTGACATAATGACTGAATCAAGCCATAGTTGTTCTGCTATATTAGCCAGAAAAATCATAAACTTACGGAAGTTCACATACTGAAACCTTTATTATGATACGAACTGGAACCTAAACCTTTTTTTTGGAGGTTCTTCTCAACTTTGGTGAAGCAACCAGAATAATTCACAGATTGCAGCGAACCATAGCTGAAGGACATACAGCTGAGCCGCCCAAGTCCTCATCTGAACCTCCATATTGAGTATTGACACATTCTCTAATCTCTAACGTGTTTCACCTTTCTCAGTCCAGCTTTAATGACAAAAAGCTCGGCTTATCGAGAAGGAACAGAGTCACCGGAGTAAGGTGACAACGGGGTAGTAGCAACAGAATTTTGTGAAGCATTGGACGATTGCTGAGGAAGTCTAGTTCCACCAAACACTGAGTAAGCTGAAGTAAAGACAACTATTCACAAACTTGTTGACTATATGATACAGGTGTGCCATGTGTTCCAATGGAAAAGAACAAAGTTGTGTCCAGACCTAGCTTCTCACAATTCATAGAGATAACTTTATTCATGAAAGAATGTGGTCACACTCAGTTACAGCAGAATACATCGTCCACAACTATGTTTCTAATACATACAGCTAATTCATGTGCCAAATTGTTTTGTTCTCTCGCCATCTTGATCACTGGAACTTCAGTAAGTACAAATTTATATGTAAATGGTGCATAGAGACATCACAGCCCTTTTCTAGATTCATGGCAGGACAATTAAACTGACGAATCATTAGATTATCTGAATCTGCACACAAGAATCACTAGAGTAGTCGCAAAGCATCCAGCCATGCCATTGCCTCCGCTTTCTCGGCGTCCGAACAATCTTGCGGAACTCAACTAGCAGATGCCACCACCTAACCAACATCATTCATCTGAATCTAGACACCAGAACCTGCAGTTGAATCGGTACAAAATTCAGCCATCTTGCGGCAGTTGAATCGGTACAAAATTCTACTCAAATTTCTTGCGGCCGTTAAGTACCAACCCTCCACCAGATACACCTCGGCTCCTCATCTTGCATCAGCTCGCCGGCAGCAGCGGCGGCGGCGCTGCCGCCGAGGATCTTCAACTCCCTGTACCAGCGCAGGATCTTGTGGAGTATGTCGCCTCTAAGACTCTTACAATCCATGTACTAGCGGAAGGTCTTGCAGAGCATGTCGAAGGCGGCGCCAACCATGAAGTCGCGCGCGGGGGAAGAGGTTGACGAGGACGGGTGCATCAGAGGTCTCATCGCCCCTGGTCGGCAGCAGAGCAAGGGTGGGGTTTCGGGGAACAGAGGATTAGGGGGATTTTTGCAAAAGAAACGTTTCTTAAGTCTAGAAGCGGGCCGGTAATTGCAAAGTTCCTACCGAACTCAAGGTGAGGCATAAGATTTAGATCGTTCGGCCGGAAACGAACGGATGCAGGGATACACCAAACGGGTGGATGCATAGGATACGGCGCCTTTAAACTTATTGCTTTGCACAAACGGCCATATAAGAGGGTTATAGGGCTTTAGAGAATAGATAGTTTACCTTCAGCTCCTCGTGGGTTTGACACTCAAATACTTATCGAATTGTGCTACAGTGATTCCTTGCTCTTGGGGATTATCAATATATCAAAACACAAAAAAAAAATTAGAAAATGGAAAATACCATAAAAACTTTTGGTATGGGCATAAGTCCGGAGATAATGATTTTTTACTATGGATATATGGAAGCTTCTAAAATTGCCGAGGAATCTAGAGAGTCAACAGAACGGAAAATACTAAAAGATTTCATGGAAAGTTTAAATTATATTGCTGGAGAGTGGCTTTTATTCCATGATAATAAAACTTGTTGCTTTAAACATACTGATAGACACTTTGAATTTCAATGTAAGTTCCATGAAGAATGAGTCATAGCATCTTACCATACTTATGATTACACTCATTTAGGGATGGAACAAGTAGAGGAATTTGTTACTTATTATGCATCTAATGAATTGCACACCTTTGCTAATGAAAATAAAACTTGCCCTAGAGTTAAGAGATTCGAAGGAAAGGTCACTTCTATTCTTGAACATTGCATAGCCAAGTTCTCTCAAAATATTTATGTTGTTGACTATAATGAGAGGGGCAAGGTTCCCCAAGAAAGTACTGATGTTTTGCAGGAAGAAGATGATGAAAACATAAGCTTGGAAGAGGAAGAATGTGAAGAAGAGGATAAAAACCTAAGCTTGGGGATGCCCATGCAACCCTAAGAAGATGATGAAGATGATGAACAACTAGAGAATGAAGAGAGGAAACTTCCACCTTCACCACCTATGGATGAGGGTAACCTTCAATATATTGTTGATGATAAACTTTGCTTTTATGATTCTGATGATGAGGAGGAATATCAACCTGTGCCTAATGAGAATATTATTGATAATAATTTTAAAAATGATGAGGAGTATGGTTTAGACATGTTTTATGATGGTCCTATTTTGCTTGATAATCCTCCATGTTTAGAACTTATTACTAAATTTCGTGAGGATAAAGATGATATACTTGTTGTTTGTGATAATACTCTCATTCATGAGAGTCCTACTTTATTTTTGAATTCTCTTGATTACTCTATAGAGGAGAAAATTCACTATGATGATGCTATGTCTCCCATTTATGATGATTACAATGACGAATGTGATATTTTCAGTCCACCTACCATTGAGGATAAAGTTTATTATGACTATGATATGCCTCCTATATATGATGATTACAATGATGGTTATGAATGTTTTACTCCCACTATCACTAATAAGAATGATTTTACTTATGTGGAGAGTATTAATACTTTTATGCTTGTAGATCATGAAAGACATGCTTTATGTGATAATTATATTGTTGGATTTATTCATGATGCTACTGAAAGTTATTATGAGAGGGGAAAACATGGTTCTAAACATTTCATTATTATTACGCTTCCTCTCTTTAAGTTCAAAGTGTTGAAATTGCTCTTGTTTTATCTTCCTATGCTACTTGCTTTGTGTTTCAATGATTTATTTTCTTACAAGATCCCAATGCATAGGAAGTGGGTTAGGCTTAAAAGTGTTTCATATTTTTCTCTTGATGCTCTCTTTTGCATTTCAATTCTTGTTCCTATGTGAGCATCATTAAAACTATCATGGCTGTCCAGAAAATAGATTCCTAAGCTTCACCGTGAAAAATGTTAAAAATCACAGAAAAGGAATTTTGACCTGAAATTTTACGACAGCAATCTTCAGTTATTATTACACATTTCATTAGTTCAAAGTTTTCTGATTTGAGCAACGTAAGTGCCTCTAAAAATTGACTCTTTACGGGCTGTCCAGTTTTTGATAAGATTATGTCTTTATTTTGCATTACTCTCATTACTTGTGTTTTGTGTGGTTCTATTGATCAAAGATAAATACACAACCATAGTAACAGTAGCTAATGTTTAGAATCAACTCATGATATGTCTTTGTTGTACCTATGTGGATTTAATTTATTGAGACACTAACCCCTCTAATCAAGTTTTATGTAAAGAAATTTTCAAGTGGAAGAGTTGAGGGTGATGAACAATGATCAAGAGGGACAAACACTCAAGCTTGGGGATGTTACCCCTAGGCTCACCCTACATATTTCGAATAAGTACAAGAATTCAAGCTTGGAGATGCCAAGCCACCTCACTCCAACCATCTTGATACCAAGTAAGTAAGCCTAGCTATATGGCTATAAAGAAAGCGCTTTACGGGAGGCAACCCGGTTGTTTTATTTTTGATTTTCTTTGTGTCCTCTTGCTGTAACAAGAGACTCAGTTTTTAGTTTTGTTTCTGTAATTTTTAATAAAGTGCCAAGTTTTACCCGTTTTGGTTTGAACAAGTTGCTATTTGTATTCGGAGATTTTATTCCAGCACGAATCTGTGCACAGTATGATTTTTCATTTCTATTCTGTAACTCCGAATGAGCTGAAATTTGAACTGGAGTTTCAACTTTTCATCCTCTGTAAGCGTGAATGTTTTCAGATTTTTTAAACATATTTAAGTAGGGTAGAAAAACGCATTTTGCTGCTGCTGTTTTTCTGGACAGATTCTGTCTCATTTTGTTTGATGCATTCTTTGAATATTTAACTTGAATATTTTTTATCTAATTGAGTTTATAAGTAGGCATACAACATTATATACTTTCTGTACATGTTTCACATTTTTGTTTAAGTATTTTATGCAGCAAGCAATTCATTTGTCTATCATTACTAATGTCACCCCACAGAAAAGAGATGGGAGAAACGGTGTTTTGAAGTTTTTTCACAGGGATTAGAGGAGATGCACCAAGAGTTTTCCAAGGATGGTAAAGAACATAAGCTTGGGGATGTGAAGACAACCCCATTGGACCAGCACACTCTCGGTTTGCACACGTCTAACTTCTGTTTTTCGATCAATGCACTTTATCGCATAAATTTGGAGCATCTTTTATTTTTGTTATTTTGGTTTGGTTTTTATTTGTGAGACCACCACTTTTCATTTATGTTATGAGAGAGCTACTGGAAATTTGTGTTGAATTAAGTTGGATGCTATTAAAAAGATTGGGAAAGGGATGTTTGATTTGATTCAAAAAGATACATATAGTTGCATGGATTCATGTGCTTTTTAATGAGTATTAATTTGCAAGTGTTTTATCAAGAGCTATCTTTTATTCATGTTTTGATGCTGAATGTTACTTTACTTTGTTTAACATGGATTGGTTAGTTCTATAGACACTTATGCATGCATTTAGACGGTCAACTTTCTGCCTCTTGCTAACCCAAAAATTCCAACAAGTAAAAACTTGTTTTCCAACACCTTCAACCAAAATTTTTCCAGTGAGTCCACCATATCTACCTATTAGCTTTATGCTATTCCGAGTATGTTTATCATGTTATATTGTATTATCTATACTTCTGAATTAAAATGCTTATGTTATTGATTGTTATGGGAAAAGTTGGTTTAAAAAGCTCTCACGAGATTGATGCACACTTTACTTTTATTGCACTTAATAAACATAAACCATTGTGATTAAAATTATGAAGTTGTGAGCTTGACAAGAGTCTTGGTTGGGAGTTAGCTCATATGTGTTGTCACATGGCAAGGTTTCAACGTGCTCTTAATTATATTTAGTTGATATCATGTACTTCTGTTTATGGATGCTTATCATGGTGCCAAATAAATGCGGAAACTTAGTAAGTTTGAGGAGTTTGTATAAATGGCTAGAGAGACGCCTGGGCCGCTAACCTAACCCAGAGTTAGGCCCAAATCTAAACCGCACACTCTAAATCTGGTGATGGTGAAGGCGGCAACGACGACAGAAGGCACACCATCACCTTAACCGACATGACCCTTGTGTGTATGCGGGTGCCGTCGAACGCTCCACCAGATAGCGATCATGCGAAGCTCCCAGATCGGCACGTCCAAAGGCCGAGCATCGATCACTCAGGGCATTGGCGTATGCGGGGGGCGCCGAACTTCACACAACCTTCGTGAGAAACAACCCCGTATCAGTGTTTGCCCACGGCAGGGACAAGGGTGAACCAGGGCATCGCGAGGTCCCTTTGGAATCGCCCAGCGCGTCACGATACGCTATCCCAACCATAATTTTTCGCCGGTGTCTCAAGGCTCCAACTCGAAGGAAGTGTTTAGATAGTGGAAATTACAGGCATATGTACATGGAATACTTCATCATTGTTTAACGGTAAAAAAATAACTAGCGAAGCACAACATATCTCGGTTGAGTTCAAACCCCAGGTTTGACACTGGTGTTTCTTATTTAGGCGGAATATTCTTCAGTGGGAGGCGACGTTCCTGTCGACAGCGAGCCGCCTGTAGTGACTTCGTCAATCTCAAGACTCGACCCGCCGGCTCAGTCTTTCGGAGGTGCTCATAGGGATAGGGTGTGCGTGCGTGCGTTCATAGGGATGAGTGTGTGCACGTGTATATGAGCGTCTGCGTTGTACTGTGTTTCGCAACATATCTCAGTTGTATGCACGCAATGACCCGCCAGTCTGGCAAGGGAATTTTATGTGGAACCAAACTTTAAAACTAGGCAGCTAGCATGCATGTTTAAAAGTCTCTGTTGGATATAAATAATATCGGAAATAATATAGCTCACTTTTGATTGGCAGTATCCACACGTCGCATGTGCATGGATTTATCGGGATACTAGCTTATCCGCTCGCATTGCTTGATGTACATTCAAACATCCTAGCTAGATTGTTGAGCTATATCGTCGCACGGGTCTTTTTACTCCGCATACTAGGTTTGTATTAAATCAACTGTTATAAAGTTTGAAAAAATATCAATATCCATAATACCAAATCAATACAAATATGAAAATATTTTACGTGACAAACCGTGAAGGCTGGCTACTCGTAGGCCATGTTGGTTTGGACTTATTTTTCATCAAATGGAAAAGCACTACCGAGAAGCAGTGTCAGAAAATGCACCGGAGGAGAGCGAACAAGCAGAAGCAGCGTGGGAGGGGCTTCCCACAGCTTCTTACTCAAATATCGAATGGTTTTTCCTTATTACCCACTTGGTTGGTAGAAATTACAAGCGCACCCTGAGGTCCGAACTTTCCCTTTGCATGTGTTTCGGGTCTCTATCTTTACGGTACATGCACGGAGTCAAGTTATGCTCCATCTCACACAAATATATTTTGATTCAAAATGATTTGTATATGAAATATGTGCGTATCTGCGAGTAAGTTCTATTCCTGTAATCGGTTTCGAATATCTATTTTCAACAACTTTCGTTTTGTAACTTTTTCGTTTCGACGAACATATATGTATAGATCTTGCACACCTTTACACTCTTATTTGTTTAACCACTTCATGGTGTGGTCGTGTTAGCTGCAGGTCCAAACTTCGCCAAACCATATCTCCTCGTGAATACAACTTTCTCAGAATTCAAGGGCATTCTATACATTTCATTCTTCAAACCAACAGCAGCAGCCATCAAAATCCCTCCTGACAAATATCAAATCTCTACTTCCAGCAGCTGCTTCCCACAGCTAACAGCTCACCAGTTACTGAGTTGCATTTGAATAAATGAAGATGAGTATTTGAATAGGATGACGAATTGTCTTGTTCTGCTATTTAAAGAATAAGATGAGATATATAAGATGTGTAAGAATTGAATTTTGAGTTTACATCACTTAGGATGTTATGATTGTTATTTTTTAGAAGATAATAAGTTTGAAAATAGGCATTAGGGTTTCATCGACACCTCTCGACTAATTGTCAGTGACACGTCTCCAGATCATTGGCGTTCGTCGGATATCGACTCCCAATCCAGTTTTATAGAAAAGCGCATTTTTTCAGAATTCCCAAACTTGCATGAATGCAAAGATGCACAAATCCTAAATTCTTTTCTCTCGAGTTCTATAACTGCGGGGTATTGTTGGATATATGCCCACAAGGAAATGTATTTATACATCTGATTCATTAATTATGTTTTATGGTTTCTATGCTATAACTGTGGTGACTCCTGGATACGAGATTCAGAGGAAAGCTCACTCGCACGTGTGGAAAACATGAACACGTAAAATGTACCCTGGTATTTTCTACAGACTAATTCATTGAATGTTAGATGACTGTGCTTTCCTGGTCATGGACATTGTTTTGTGTCAGCATCAATGAGTGGCATATTGTTGGATAACAATATGGCCGGGTAGACCCAAGTTCTGGTATGCTAAGAGATTCCGTTAATATGTCTTTTTTCCTTAGCTTTATCACAGTAAGGTTATTATATAACATGTCCTTGAATCATGAAGTTATTGGGGTTGTGCATGCTGGAAGAATTGCTTTGGTACTATCAATCACCAAGGCCTTAATTAGGTGGTCAAAACGGCAGTCACTGGGTAGTTACAAAGGCATGTACATATCCTAATGTTCTGAGATGGGAGATTACTCCTCTGTCAAAAGAGAGATACGCCCTGGGCCCACTCGGTATGAGAGATATCCAATATGTTCTGCAGACAATGCATGGTGAAGTTACACTATGTGGGATATTGATATGTATCAAACGTATCTATAATTTTTGATTGTTCCATGCTTGTTATATAACATTGCAACACGTTTTTATAATGTTTTTCTACCATTTTGGCATATTTTATGGAACTAACCTATTGAAATATGCCCAGTGCCATTTCCTGTTATCTGCTGTCTTTTGTTTCTGAAAAGCTAGTCGGGGAATTTTCTCGTAATTGGCTGAAAATTTAATATAATTATTTTTACGAAGAACCGAAGACGGAGTCAGGAGGGGAGCTGCAGGGGGGCCCACAGCCCCCAGACGCCACCCAGGTATGGTCAAAGGGTTGACCGCGCCTGGGGCCCACCTGGCGCCCTCAGGCGTCTCCCGAGTTGCCCTTTCACCTATAAATTGCCTTCGTCCCGAAAACCCTCGATACCCGATCATATTTTCCAGAAAAGTTCTTAGGCCGCCGCCGTCGCCAAACCTAAATCGGGAGGGTTCTGAAACTCTTCCTGACACCCTGCCGGAGGGGGAGATCGTCACCGGAGGCATCTACACCACCGTGCCTGCCTCCGGAGTGATGCGTGAGTAGTCCACCACGGGACTACGGGTACATGGCAGTAGCTAGATGATTGTCTCTTCTCCTTTGTGCTCCATTGTTTAGATCTTATGAGCTGCCTATATGATTAAGATCATCTTTATGTAATGCTACATGTTGTGTTTGCGGGGATCCGATGAATTATGGAGTCATGACATTATTGTTCAGATTGTTTATCATATGTTTTATTTATGATCTTGCATGCTCTCCGATGCTTGTGGATGATTTGGCCGAAGTAATTGCTAGTATCTTAGAGAGGGTATTTATGCTAGATAGTGGGTTCATGCCTCTCTTGTCTAAGCTCGAGTTGACAGAAACGATTAAGACTTGAGATGTGCTGTTGCTACTAGGGATAAACCAACGGTGTTTATTGCTATGTGTTGTAACCATTGCTTACATTACGCACCATGCTTATTGCAATTATATGTTGCTTGCAACTTAATACTTTCGGGTGACATGCTGGATAGCGATCCCAGGGTGGATTATTAGTCATAGATGCAGTTGGATAACAGTCTATGTATTTTGTCGTAATGCCCATATTAAATGAAGCGGTGAATTTTGTGTCATGATAGTATTGTGTTGCGCCCATGTTTGTCAATTGCCTCGCTGTAATTTGTTTACCCAACATGTTTATCTTTTGGAGAGACGCCACTAGTGAACTGTGGATCCCGGTCCTATTTTCCTATATTGTTTACAACCGTTCTAATAGCCTTTCTAAGTCATTCTGCTCGCTGGTTATTTTTGCTCTTATAATATTTTACACACATACATTTAATTCTTTGTGTTCAGCAAGCCGGAGAGATTGACAACTTCTCTGTTTCGTTAGGGCAAAGTAGTTTGTTCGGCTGTGCGCAGGTCCACGTCAATTATCGTAAACGGCGCCGTTGACACCTTTCCGAATCCTTCTTCAAATCCTACTGGATTGATAACCTTGGTTTTGTAATCAAGGGAAAACTTGCTACTAAATTATATCAAACCTTACACTTGGGGTCTCCCAGCGAACGTGTTATTCCACGCCATCAAGCAAGTTTTCTGGCGCCGTTCCGGAGATTTGGAAGCTTCAGCGAGGGGAGTTTCGCACGTCCTTACACTCTATTTTGTTATTGTCTTGCTTAGTATATTTTTTGTTAGTCTTGTTTTGCTTTTCGTTTGCTTTAAAACTCAAAAATATAAAAAAAATTAAAAATTCCAGCAAGTAGTTTATTTCGGTTTTGCTTAGTATTTTATTTTTATCTTGCTAAAATGGGTTCAACTGTGAATACTAAGTTGTGTGACTTCACTAGAACAAACAACAATGATTTTATATGCACACCAATTGCTCCACCGGCTGCCCAAGCCAAGTTCTATGAGATAAAACCTGTTTTATGAAATCTAGTGATGAAAGAGCAATTTTCCGGTGGTAGTTCTGATGATGCCGCCACTCATTTAAATAACTTTGTTGAGTTATGTGATATGCAAAAATATAAAGAAGTAGAGGGTGACATTATAAAACTGAAACTTTTTCCTTTCTCCTTGAGAGGACGTGCTAAAGAATGGTTATTATCTTTGCCTAGAAATAGTACTGATTCTTGGACTAAATGCAAAGATGCTTTTATTGAGAAGTATTATCCACCTGCAGAAATTATACAATTGAGGAGTAACATTATGAACTTTAAACAATTTGATAATGAACATGTTGCTCAAGCTTGGGAAAGAATGAAATTTATGGTTAAAAATTGTCCCACTCATGGACTGACTACTTGGATGGTCATCCAAACTTTTTATGCAGGTTTAAATGTTTCTTCAAGGAATTTATTGGATTCGGCCGCAAGAGGCACCTTCATGTCCACCACATTGGGTGCAGAAACAAAGCTCTTGGATGATATGATGGCAAATTATTCGCAATGGCACACCGAGAGATCTCCTAGTGGTAAGAAGGTAAATTCCGTTGAAGAAATCTCCTCTTTGAGTGATAAGGTTGATATGATTATGTCTATGCTTGCAAGTAAACAAGTTCCTATTGATCCTAATAATGTTCCCTTGGCTTCTTTGGTTGCTCAAGAAATGCAAGTTGATGTAAATTTCGTTAGAAATAATTTCAACAACAATGCCTATAGGAATAACTTTGGTAATTATAATTATAAGCCCTATCCTCCAAGTGGTAGTAATTCTTTTGGCAATTCTTATGGTAATTCATATAACAACAATAAAAATGTGTCCTCTGATCTTGAAAGCATGCTTAAGGATTTTATCACTTCACGAAAAGCTTTCAATAAAACTGTTGAGGAAAAGCTAGGAAAGTTGGATGTTCTTAGTGTTGAAGTTGATAATCTTGTTCATGATGTTGAGATGCTTAAAATAAAATTTTGCCCATTGATATTAAGGAACACAAATCTTTAAATGCTATACAAATTAAAATTGATAACAACATAAGGATGTTGGCCGAATTACATGCTAGATGGGAAAGAGAGGAAAAGGAAGCTGAAATTGCTGAAACTAGTAAGATTGCTAATGTTTGCACTATTTTTACCGATGATGATATTGAAATTTCAAGTGCTCATAAGTCATCTACAGTACCTAAATATGCTAATGATAAAAAGATTGGAGTAGGAAAAAAATTCTATTGCACCTATTAAAAATGAAAAACTCTCCAACAGTGCTAAAACTGCCTCTAAAAGAAGTGCTGAAATTAATCCTGATGGTAATGATTCTTTTAGAGATAATGCTCCTGTTATTTTTTATGACAATGATTTTATTTTGGTAATTCTAATCTTACTGAAGTCATTAATTTTTCACAAAAGCTTGCAGAAAATCCTAATGCTAGTAAGTTGAACCTTGCTTTTACCCCGCATATTACAAATGCTTTGATTAAAGTTAGGGAAGAAAAGATCAAGTGTGAATTTTCTATCCCTAGGAAATTAGGAGATGCTTGGGAACCAACTATTAAAATGAAAGTTAATGATTTTGAGTGCAATGCTATGTGTGATCTTGGTGCTAGTGTTTCCATTATGCCTAAAAAATTATATGACATTCTTGATTTGGAACCACTAGAAGATTGTCCTTTGAGTGTTTATTATCTTGATTCTACTTTGAATAAACCCATGGGAAAAATAGATGATGTTCTTATTATGGTTAATGGTAATTATGTCCCAGTTGATTTTATTGTTATGGATATTGAATGCAAACTTTCTTTTCCTATTGTTTTGGGAAGACATTTTCTTAGAACCATTGCGGCTATCATTGATATGAAAGAAGAAAATATTAAATTTCATTTTCCACTTAAGAAAGGGATGGAACATTTCCCTAGGAAGATGAGGTGACCACGCACACTACTGCATGTTGTAGTGTACAAGTCGTTGATATAATACTCACGGAAGGACCTTTCCATAAATATTACATCCCTCAGAGTGGTACAACAGAAACATAGCTGGTCCAAGGTAACACTATAGGATTACAACATTATTCAATACAAAATCTTGAGATCCTCCTTTACAAGCAGAAGTAAATCTCGTGCAATGAAACTCCAGAAAGACTCAAGTCGTATCACTAAGCTGAATATCAGCTCTACCTTTAACTCCTAATTCACTACTGCTGTTGTCACAGCCCCACCCATCCATCTGGGATATCCATGTCTAGAGTTGTGCTCCTCTGTCCAATCATAGTCTTGTCCATAGGCATTGTTGTCGACGTGTCCACCATTGCACTGTTGTCGCCACTCCTCCGTCGGCAAAGTAGAGGTCAACTCCTTCAGGCTCCACCAGGTTGAGTTGACTCCTCGTTGAAGACCTTCCCCAACGTCGTGATGGATTCCCATCATTCCACTGTTGTCTCCCATAATCTAAGCAGGGGGTCAACAGAGGAAAGGGTGAGCAACACGAGCGTTACTCAGCAAGTTCATATAGTAGGAATAAGGTGTTTTATGCACTAGCTACCATCCATACCAAAAGGTCATGGATGAACATGCATATCTTTGTAAACCATTTTTAGGAAAAGATTCATTTTATCTTCAGAAAACTATGCCCGTCAACCATTCACAGGTGCTAGGGCTTCATGGAGTTCCTTTCCTGCAGCGTTCGCAGCTCCTTCCCGGAACAGGGAGTAACATGTCACACTTTTTTTACACTCTGCAGTGGTGCGTTACTTTACCCATAAAAGATCAACGCCTTGTTGCACAACCGAGCGATCATTCCCGTCCACACTCTCTTTGGTGTGAGGCCCAGTGATAACCCACAAGTATAGGGGATCGCGTGTAGCCTTTTCGATAAGTAGGAGTGTCGAACCCAACGAGGATCTAAAGGTAGGATAAGTATTCTCTCAAGTTCTATCAACCACTGATACAACTCTACGCACACTAAACGTTTAATTTATCTAGGAAATAATACTAGAGAAACAATACGGGTATGAGAGATAGCTTTGCGAGATAATAAATACAAGAAAGTAAATGTTAGTGATGCAGCAATAATGTACACTAAGTAACCATAAACTAACAGTACCATGAGTGTGGAAAAGTGGTGGTAATTGTGATGGCTTTGTCCAAGATTAATTAGCGAAGATATCGGGTTCATTGTCTTCGATGCAGTTTTCTATGTGGAGAGGCTAAATATACATGCACTCCACTACTTGGGATTACAAGTACTATATGATTGGATTGTTAGAAAGCATCCGCGAATACTAACAATGCATTAAGGTTTCCCCAACCATAGCCTTAAATTTAAGGTCCTCTTACTCCATACGTGTAACTAACCGGTTCGCGCCCTTAGGTTCTGTCACTCCGGCAGGACACCCCCCTTCGTTTACAAATACTACCAACCCCGTGATGTTTGATCCATGCGCACAAGTATAATGGACACCAAAGGACAGTACCATATCAACATACAACTCTAATGAACCAAAGATATTCAACCAAGCAATCAAAAGACAAATAAACTACACAAACATGTCATAGATCATAGGATAAATATTATAGCATCAAACAACATGTTTACATAGACGGTACAGAGGTTTGTGGGAGGATGAACCACTGAATACAAGGAGGAGTTGGTGATGGAGATGGCGGTGAAGATGGCGGAGAGGCAGCGCGGTGGCGCAGGGCGGCGGCGGCGCGGCGGTCGCGCGGGAAGCTCCTCCCGCGCCGCCGGCATCAAGGGGGAGCGCCGCCCCTTAGCCTCTCCTTCATGGCTTCTTGGGAGCCCTCCCCCATGGAAATGGATCCATGGGGGAGGCAAAAACGTGGCTTTGGTGGCTGCAAATTCGTGGGTATGGTGTTGGCCACGACCTAGGTTTCCTCCCTTTATATAGCTTCTCGGATTCCGTCATCCCATCTAGGGTTGCAGTAAATCGGGCTTATCTCGGCCGTCCGGACTCGGAATCAGGCGAATTTTATGTCTAGAACATTCGCGTAAAATTTCCTGCAACTTTGTCTTCGGCGAGACTTCCGTGACGCCGTCTTCGGGCCCAAACGAGCATCTTCGTAAAAAGTTTCAGACAGATTTCAGAAAGTCCCAATTCGACTCCAACAAGGTTTCCTCTTGTTTTTTGATAATTCCTACACATCAAAGTGTAAAACAAGAACATTGTGCACTTTTGCAACTATTAATAGGTTAGTCCAAATAAATCATAAACTTAATATAAAAACAAGTGTCAAAGGCATAATATTAACATGAAACAATCAAAAATTATAGATACGTTTTGGACGTATCAACATCCCCAAGCTTAATTCCTGCTCGTCCTCGAGTAGGTAAATGATAACAAAATAATTTTTGATTGTAAATGCTATGATCAGTCTTTAACAATTGCATGATGTATGGATAATAAAACTTAGCAATCATGTTACCTAATGAAAAGTATCAACGAACTAAGAGCTTATAACATGAAATTTATAAACATCAACAAGATTGTAATGATCATAATAAAGCATGATAGAGTGGTATCTCGCTTGCCCTTAATTGTGGAGCAAAACATAAATGCCAAGGCACCTCTGAAGTTCAAGTGAAGACTAGATGTAAAGATATCAAAGGTAAAAGCATCATAGTTATACCGCAGATAACCGTATTCTGGGACAAGCACATTACACTAAGAATGACAGTTATGCTCTCGAGAAGGTGCTCAAAGAAAGGATGGTGACTCAACATAAAAATAAAAGATTGGCCCTTCGCAGAGGGAAGCAGGGATTAACATGTGCTAGAGCTTTTTATTTATAAAACAGAAGTAAAAATATGTTTTGGGAGGTGGTTGTTCCTGTCAACGAATCAGAAAATGGAAAAGTACAATATGACCCCTGCCAACCAGACTTTTAAGAGCGGCTCCCATGAAGGACGTTATTTCTACCAGCAAGGCAGATCATCCCTCTTTTCTCTTTTGTTTACACATGCAGATATTTCACTGGTATCATTGCTTGTCTGATAAATCAGGGCAAAAATGTGAAGAGAATTAAGCGGTTAAAGTTGTAATTAATTGGGACTGGGCACCCCATTTGCCAGCTCTTTTTGCAAAATTAATGGATAAGCGGATGTATATGCCACTAGTCCGGTGGTAAAGTCTGTTTGACAGGTGACATAAAGACATCCACCCGTCCTCATGAGCTAAAAACAGTGTCACAAAATGAGAAGTTTTTTGAAGGTTTTAAAGGTAGCACATGAAAATTTACTTGGAATGGTTTGAAATACCATGCATAGGAATTTATAGTGGACTCTTTGGGATAACTTGGTTTTAAGGATTTTGGATGCACGAGCAGCATTCCCGCTCAGTACAGTGAAGGCTAGCAATAGACTGGGAAGCGACAATCAAGAGAGCAATAACCGTCATAATCATACTTGCGACAGAATAAAATTAACGGAGGCATAAAAATGATACTAAAACTCTGAGGCAAAATAGATCATCAAGGCTTAATTGACTTTTATTTTTCAGTCATGAACATGTGTGAGCATGTGCCAAGTCGATTCAAGTAAATCATTCAGAGGAGGATACCACAATTCCATACCATCTTATGAACAGGACAATGCATGTTAATATCAAAATAACATAATATGCACTATTAGCTAGTTGAGACTAACCATAAGAAAACATAAACTACTAAACAGTATTATTCACACATCATTTTTAAGTTTCAACAAATAATCCATTAACCAAGTAAACATTGAAAACAGAGGATAAATAAAATATGTGACGATCAACTTATTAATGTAACCGGTGTTTGATGCTAAGATAAATAAATAATAAGATACAGACGCTCCAAGAACAGCACATATGATGTGAAAGAATTAAAATATAGTTTCACTAGAGATGACCTGATAATTTTGACGATGAAGAAGGGGATGCCTTGGGCATCCCCAAGCTTAGACGCTTGAGTCTTCTTGAAATATGCTGGGAGATCCATGGGAGCCTCCCCAAGCTTAAGCTCTTCACTCTTCTTAATCCTATTATATCACTCTTCTCTCTTGACCCTTGAAAACTTCCGCCACACCAAACTCAAAGTAAATCTCATTAGAGGGTTAGTGCACAATCAAAAACTCACATGTTCTGTAAGGACGCAATATGACCGTTACTTTAAACATTAGCTACTGCCACTGATGTTATGTGAAGCTCTTCCACCCAAAAAAGAATTCCACTCAACACTAGTAAAAGAGAGAATGCAAAATAAATGACATAATCTGTCTAAAACAGAACAGTCCGCAAAGACGAATTTTTTCGAGGCACTTACGTTACTCAGATCGAAAAACTTTGAACTAACGAAAGATGCATACATATATCAGGATTACGCACAAAAATTTCAGATTTAATTCACAATCTGGTGATTTTATGAATTTCGTACAGTGAACAGCAGAAATCTGTTCCTGCGCAGCAATCAAAATTTTAGCAACATCTTATCATTAGAGACTACTCTTGGCACAACAATGCATGAAAGTAAAGATACAAAGGAGTTGCTACAGAAGTAAACAAACTCCTTGACTCAAGAAAAGAAAAATTGCAGAAATAAAAATAATGGGTTGCCTCCCATAAGCGCTTTTCTTTAACGCCTTTTAGCTAGGCACTTATTGCAATACATAATATTTCCAAAGTGCTGCTATTAAACCAAATCAAATTTTGTTTTTAAGTTACAGAAAGGTTGCTTAAATGGCCAACTTCTAAATGAAAGGTAAGAACCATTAATAATCAAATGAAAACGCAAAGAGGCCACTCTTGCAACAAAAGTCAGAATCTGTCCAGAAAAACAGCAGCTGGAAACGTAATTTTTAGGTGCTTAAAACATGTCCGAAATTTTAGCCAATTTTTGTGCATGCAGAGGATTCGGTGATACAACATCAGTAATTTTTCGTGATTTTTAGAGTTTCCAGTAAAATATGAAAAATCGCGCAATGAGCAGTAGATACCGAAAACAGAAAATCACTTTTTACATATGTATCAACTAAGCTAAATGGGTAAAACTTGGTACTTTATTTTTGATAAACTAAAGACCAGAGGCTAAGCAAGACCTAAACATGCTAGCTACAGCAAGGAAAACTCTAAATAAAAATCAAAAGTAAAAACCAAATAAAATCAAAATAAAGAACCAAACAAAGAAGCAAAACAAAAGAAAATATTTTTGTTGTTTTGAATTTATAAGTGAAAGTAAAGAAGCAATAAAACCAAATAAAGAGCCTAATAAAACTAAAGAAGGTAAAACCAAGACATATAAAAGCAATTATAATACAAGTTAAGACAATACATATCATGTGGACGGGTAATATAGAGTATGAACGAGACAACCTCATGTTAGTTGATGAATAGGGGGATGACTCGGGCATCCCCAAGCTTAGATGATTGTATCTTCTTGAATATGTTCTTGGGATGCACCTACACATCCCCAAGCTTGAGCTCTTGCGTCTTCTTGTTCATCTTATATCACCATATTGATTAGATCTTATAGGCTACATCCACATAAAACTTCACAAAACTCATTAGTAGGGTTAGTACTCATTAAATAAAATCCACTCATGTTCAAGCATTGACAAGTTTTATAATCTTTACTCAACATTAGCCACTGTATATACTAAGGTGTTCATGATTTCCGTTGTCCGTCGAAAAACTAATGAAACTAACAACACCAAGTACAATATTGAATAAACAAAGAAATCTGTCAAAACTGAACAGTCCGTAAAGATGGCATTCAACGAGATAGTTAAGTAGCTCAAATCGAAAAACTTTTAACTAATGAAAGGCAGATCATAATCTCAGTTTTACGCACAAAAATTTTCAGGTCAAAATACTATTCTGAGATTTATCACGATTTTTTACAGTGAAGCACAGGAATCTGTCTAAATTGAACAGTCGGTGAAGATCGAATTTTTCGAGACAGCTACGTAACTCAAATCACAAAAAGTTAGTCTAATGAAAGAAAGATAATAAGCATTACTTTGCACTCAAGAAATTTCAGATCAAGATCACGTTCTGGTGATTTTAAACATTTATACGGTGGAGCACAGAAAATCTGTTTCTGGACAGCAAAGTAAAACTATCAACTTTCAATTAACTAGAGATTATATTAGCATTTTATTTTTATGTACAGAGGTATATACACAATATTTACATGTTTTTGGATGAGAAGCTTCCATGGAAAGATTTGCTTTGGTTTCATAGGCATGAACACAAGTGTTCAAGGTCGACCCCCACTTAACCATTGCTCATCTTTCCAATCACTCTCTTTTTGAAAACGTTTTTAGATAACAAGTACAACTAATTTTTTTTAATTCGCATTCTATCCATACTAAGATAAAGAACAACTTAAAACTGAAAATAAAAATTACTTAGAGATAAAGCAAACAAGTGCACACAAGAATATTCACCTACGCTATGGCTCCCCGGCAACGGCGCCAGAAAAGGTCTTGATAACCCACAAGTATAGGGGATCGCGTGTAGCCTTTTCGATAAGTAAGAGTGTCGAACCCAACGAGGAGCTAAAGGTAGGATAAGTATTCTCTCAAGTTCTATCAACCACTGATACAACTCTACGCACACTAAACGTTTACTTTATCTAGGAAATAATACTAGAGTAACAATACGGGTATGAGAGATAGCTTTGCGAGATAATAAATACAAGAAAGTAAATGTTAGTGCTGCAGCAATAAAGTACACTAAGTAACCATAAACTAACAGTACCATGAGTGTGGAAAAGTGGTGGTAATTGTGATGGCTTTGTCCAAGATTAATTAGAAGATATCGGGTTCATTGTCTTCGATGCAGTTTTCTATGTGGGAGAGGCTAAATATACATGCACTCCACTACTTGGGATTACAAGTACTATATGATTGGATTGTTAGAAAGCATCCGCGAATACTAACAATGCATTAAGGTTTCCCCAACCATAGCCTTAAGTTTAAGGTCCTCTTACTCCCATACGTGTAACTAACCGGTTCGCGCCCTTAGGTTTCTGTCACTCCGGCAGGACTCCCCCTTCGTTTACAAATACTACCAACCCCGTGATGTTGATCCATGCGCGCACAAGTATAATGGACACCAAAGGACAGTACCATATCAACATACAACTCTAATGAACCAAAGATATTCAACCAAGCAATCAAAAGACAAATAAACTACACAAACATGCATAGATCATAGGATAAATATTATAGCATCAAACAACATGTTTACATAGGACGGTACAGAGGTTTGTGGGAGGATGAACCACTGAATACAAGGAGGAGTTGGTGATGGAGATGGCGGTGAAGACGGCGGAGAGGCAGCGCGGTGGCAGGGCGGCGGCGCCGGCGGTGGCGCGGGAAGCTCCTCCCGCGCCGCCGGCATAAGGGGAGCGCCGCCCCTTAGCCTCTCCTTCATGGCTTCTTGGGAGCCCTCCCCCATGGAGATGGGATCCATGGGGGAGGCAAAAACGTGGCTTTGGTGGCTACAATTCGTGGGTGGAGTGTTGGCCACGACCTAGGTTTCCTCCCTTTATATAGCTTCTCGGATTCCCGTCATCCCATCTAGGGTTGCAGTAAATCGGGCTTATCTCGGCCGTCCGGACTCGGAATCAGGCGAATTTTATGTCTAGAAGGTTCGTCGTAAAATTTCCTGCAATTTTGTCTTCGGCGAGACTTCCGTGGGACACCGTCTTCGGGCCCAAACGAGCACATCTTCGTAAAAAGTTCTCAGACCCAGTCGATGATCCAAGCCATTCGCCGTGCTTCTCCAACAACCCCGCATGCCCACCCTTTTGTAGGTTTGTCCTCCCCTATATCTTTTGGTTGACTGTTCCGGACCGAAGTCCTCCCCTATACCAAACAGATAGACTGTTCCAGACAACCCCTACAATCCATCATAGACACCAGAAACCGTGGGAATTTAGGGATCCCACCCATGTGCATGTAGTCTCGCAAGACCTACAGCCTACGGAACTGGCTGTCCGTCGAAAGGGAGAAGGTCACAGATGACTTTCCTGTCCCATTCCAAGTCTTATGGTTAACGCTTCATTTACGGCGCAAGAACACTGACGGCATTGGTTATTAAGTCCTAGATAATACTTTCACGTGCAAATGGAACATCCACCAACCACATCATACCAAGGTTCCATCTGCCAGCCAACATATATATGTAGCAATTCACATCATTCGAAAATAGGCTTTTCTTTTTAATGCAATGATAAATCATAGTACTTTGTAATTACTTTGATAAACATA
The DNA here is from genome assembly GCA_947311845.1 of Poa pratensis. NCBI lineage: Eukaryota > Viridiplantae > Streptophyta > Magnoliopsida > Poales > Poaceae > Poa > Poa pratensis. The sequence goes on from CAMZMU010000041.1 coordinate 108,463,701, forward strand.
ATCAAATAGGACATGAGCAAGAGTGAACTTGCCTTGGATAGAAATAGCAGTTCAAACCCTTCGGGGTTCTAGGGTTTGCGGTAAAACCCCAAATTCTGAAAATAGCAATGTAATCCCGATAAGGACTATAGAAAACTCTGGCAAGATGCTATTATACATAGTAATGAGATGCATCGCAAAATACCCCCAATCATACCCAAGCATAACTAGGTAAGCTTCATTTTAAAATGATACTTTGATAACATCGTAAATTTAGCTTAGGTTATTTTATCATCTTTAGGTGTTGTTACAAGTGCTTACGTTAATAATGAGTTGGGATTAGTGAATGTTTAAGATTTTAGAATTTGATTTGATTCACTTGGTGATTTCAGAATACTAGTTCTTTAAGTCTTAAGTGTGTTTCACTTTTATTTAAATGAAGAAGTATTAACAAATATTAAGAACAACCACTTTTAAGTTTCTTTATTATTTGAGTATCACACTTAAAAGAAATAATTAAAGTAACACCATTTTATGATTCATTTATAAGTTTTAGAATATTATCTTAAATGAATAAGTTTATAACAAAAATTAATCCAAGTATTAATGATAATAATAATAATGAGCATATTTATTAAGTAGAGAGTTCAATTTTAGGTTATGTAAACATCCTTCAATAATAATTTTTCTTGTAGAAAATATTATTTTAATTAACCATTTAATGCACACAATGTAAGACATGAAATACTTATAACATTTTCAAATTTGAAATTTAAACATGTGAAGCATTTTTAAATGAAGTTGAAATGCATTCAAAATAGCATTTCAAATTAACTCCATATTTAAATTAATAAGTAAATTGTTGTTTCAATTTTAGAGTGATTCAATTTTAGTCAAACAAGTATTTGATTTATACAAACAGATAGATTTATTTTTCTGTTCATTTTGATATATTATTTGTATTTTTCTGATTTAATATGCAAAAGTTATGAATTTTCCAAAGTTTATTCAATTTAAAATATTTCTGGAATTATTTTCTTATTAATTTTTTATTTATGAAATGACAAAATTGCCCCTGGGTCAACTTGGTTGAACCAAAGCTCAACTCGAGTCTGACTCGGGTCGGATGACCGACCGACCACACACGCTCGCACTCGTCTCTCTCTTCCGACCCCGGGCTCTCCCTCACCTCTCGCGATTCCCCTCATCGCCGACGCCGTCGCCGCGTGATTCCGGCCATCTCCGTCAAACTTCGCCGCCGTGCTGCGGTGCAGTCGACGCGCCACAGGTTCTCCTCCATCCCCTCCGCAGCGATTTGATTTTCCCAGTCCGGTGCGGCCGCGCGCGACCCACACCTGAACCTAGGGTTACGGTGCTGTCGTGATTTCGCCGTGCTCGAGCTGCCCCTGGTTCTGCCATGGCTTGGCGCAGAGTTCACCCCTGTGCCGCCGTGGTGGTGATGGTGCTCGCTCCCCCGTGGTCCTTCTTCACCGGCCACACGACACTGCCTCGCCGTCATGGCCACGCCCATGGTCGCTGGTAAGCTCTCTCTCTCTTCCCCTTCTCTCCCCCTGGCCGATGTGCCATGCTCTGTGATGTTAAGTATGTGATGATGCTTTAGGTTTACTGCTAATAGGTATTGGACCATATTGCTGCTCTGGTCTTGCTCTCGGATCATCTTGTGATGCCACTGATATTATTTGTTGGAGGTGATGGTGATGCTGGTGTGTGCTACTCTGAACCCAAGAGTTCAGAGATGTGTCTCTACTAGAAATTATTTGGTTACCACTTGTAAACATGAGACCCTAGTCTCTCTGATCATGTTAGGTTTTGATATCTTTGGTAGTGCTATCCACGTATAGGATTTGTGGTTGTGGTGCTCTTCTTAGATGGATTAGTGCCCAGCAAATCTTGTGTTGGATCAGTGCTAGCATAGATGCAAACCTAGCATTTTGTGCTTACATGCCTTTGTTTAAATCTGTGGATTTACATCCCCTGCCTATGATGCACAGGCTGAGGCCTTTTCTTTGTAAGAACAGATTCTTGCTTGATCTATTAATCTCCTATGATGTGGTAGCATAGCACTTCTATGCCCAACTGAGGAAAATACTCTAGCCCTCCACTTTGTGCATATATAGCGATTTCTATCACTAAAGAAGATTAAGGAATCAAGCTCCTTGAGCTTTGACTCCATCTTGCTCTTGCTTTTGGCAAGGATTGTGTGGTGAAAAGTGGATGGATTGGTGGTTTTGTGATGAGCTGTGTGTTGTGGATGATGAACTCGAGCTGAGTGCTTGAGTGAGTGAAATGAGCTTGCTCCTTGCTTGCTACGGCTGCCTCTTGCTCTTATCCTCCTCCTGGGAATGAAGTAGCTGTGTTGTGTGGTGATTGCGCTGGTAGTTGCTGAAACAGTGTTGTGTGGCTTGTGTCCTACGACTGGTTGATCTTATCTTCAGATTTTTCATTTCTTTTCACTAGTCAAGTGGAATTTGAGCCTGGGATGCTGTACTGAGGCAAAACATACTGATTAAGAGCAGATACATCACTATGTTGCCTAAACAACTCAATGATGTAATTAGCAGTGCACCTCACTGCTAATCTGAGAGTAATACTAATCCTAACCCCACCCTTGTATTATTTTCTGCTTTTCTTTTGTTTTGCAGGAAAACAATATTGGAATAAAGATCAAGAAGAAGAAGAAAAGAATACAAGACATTTTAGTTTAGGAAATAATTGTAATTTCCTTTTTGAATTTCAGTTTGTTGTAATAAAGTTGTAAAGACATTGTAATTTGTGTATAATCAATAAAATGATTTGTTTGTCTTTGCAAGAATTCAATAAGTTGTAATATTTATTGTAAGGTTTGAATTATTCAAACATTTATTAAATCATTTACCTAATTGTTATTTTTGTTACTTTAATGTTTTAATTTGAATTAATTTATGAATTCAATTATTTGAATATTATATTTGAATTCAAATTCCTTCTAGAAACAAATTTCCTAAAGGTCATGTCGAAAATTATCAAATTCACCTAAGATGATCTAAAGATTAATTCATGAAGATGATCAAACTTCGATCACTCCAGGGTTTTAATTTGCGAAAAAATTATTCAGGATTTTCAAATGCATGCATGCAGATGCACAAATTCCTATTTCTACCCTTCATTAGTTCCTAAATGCTAGGGTATTACAGAAGATAATGAGGCCATCTTTTGGGTCTTTTGTTAAGTCAAGTGATGATTTGAATGGTAATATTGATAATACTTGACTTTTGCCATTGTGCCTAGCTAAAAGGGGTTAAAGAAAAGCGATTATGGGAGGCAACCCATTATTTTTACCTTCAGTTTGTTTTTGTTTTGTTGAGTTTTGGGTGTTGTTGCCTCTGTAGCAACTCCCTTGTATCCTTTTTGTTTTGATTTTTGTGCCAAGAATAGCCTCTAATGGGAGGAAAGTAAAAAATTTGAGTTGCTGTCCAGAAACAGATTTCTGTCCGTCACCGTATGAAATTCTAAAACATCACAGAACGTGATCTGTAGCTAAATTTTTTTGATATCAAGCATCTGGGTTTTTTCTAACTTTCATTAGTTTTAAGTTTTCTGATTCGAAGTGTCCTAGTAGCCCAAAAAAATCATCTTTACGTTATGTTCTGTTTTTGACAGATTATATCCTCGTTTTTGCATTGCTTCTTTTACGAGCAAATTGGAGTTCTTTTATCCACGGAACATCACTTAAACCTTTGTGGCAGTAGCCAATGTTTAGGAACAAGTTTATGCAATTTCCCAAATGAGAACTGAAGGTGAATTATTTTGTTCGAGAACTAACCCCTCTAATCAGTTTGTGGGAAGTTTTGTGTGAAGGAAGTTTTCAAGTGTTGAGAGAACGAGGTGATGAAAGAAGATCAAGAAGGGATTAACGTTCAAGCTTGGGGAGGCTCCCTTGGACCTCCACTAAATATTCAAGAAGTCTCAAGCGTCTAAGGGCATCCCCTTCTTCAACGACAATTAATCAGGTCGATCCCATGAAACTATATTTTTATTCCTTTACATAATATGTGCCGTTCTTGGAGCGTCATTTGTGTTTTACTTTCAGTTTTGTTTTGTTTTGTTTGCTGGTCATTTTTAATAATGGATCCTTACATTCTTGTTTGGGAGAGAGACACGCTTCGCTTTTTCATATACACTCTTGTTTTTCACTTATATGTAGAGTGTTAAGCTTTATTTATTTTAGCTTCTAGCTCTTGTTTTTCATGTATCTCTTGTTCAGAGCTATTAGTTTCTTATAGTTAGGAAGTGCTCTCTTGTGTTTAATGCGTATTTGCTTAGAGAGTTTTGTTCAAATAAGTCGATTGGTGTTTGGTTGAAAGGGAAACTATCATGTAGGAAGTGGTAAAAGAAAGAAATTTACATAATCTTGTAGTTCATTGTGTTGAATAATTTGATGCTTGTCAATTGTTTTGAGAGATGAATTAGATTAAATGTTTAAACTTGTGGATCATTTACTTAAGAATAGAGTAGTGGAGAAATACCGTAAAGCTTAAATTATGACACTTGTTTTGATTTGTATTTTCTCAAAGTCTAGATATTCTTTTTGTAAAAGCGTGTTTGGTTGACAAGGAAGACGGTATGAGGTCTAATGGTTATGCTTAATGTATATCTTGTGGTCATTCATGTATTGGGTTGATGACATATGTTTTCTTGATACCTTGCTAAGCCAAAAACTCTATACTGAGAGGGAATGCTTCTCGTGCATCCAAATCCTTGAGCCAAATATCCATGCCATTTGTGTCCACCATACCTACCTACATGTGGTATTACCTAGCCACTACAAGTAAATTTTTCGTGTGCTACCTTTAAATATTCAAAATGTTATTACTCATGTTTTGTGCCACTGTTTTTAGCTCACGTGGATGTAGTAGTTGGGATTATCATCTTCCATACCAAATAATGTTTATATGACTTGAATGCTTCATCTGCTCGTCAAAAATTTGCACATTGCTGGTTAGTCCAATATCAGAAATAAAATAATAAGGCACTCCTCCATGGATATGTGATTGATGCAAGGCACCCGAGTATTCGGTTAGCCATGGCTTGTGTAAGCAAAGGTCGGGGGGAGTGTCAAAAAATATATATATGAAAAGTATGATATCTCGGAACCGCTCTTAAAACTTAGTTGGTGTGGAAGATGTTAGGACCGCTATTGCTAGTCGTTGACAAGGACAAATACCACTCTAAAAAAGAAATATTTTTATGTCTCTATATGCTTTCAAAACCAAAAAGCTCTAGCACACGATTAATCTCTGCTTCCTCTGCAAAGGGCCTTTCTTTTACTTTTATGTTGAGTCAGTTTTCCTTTCCAATCTTTATCTTTCAAGCAAACGCATAGTATCAATTTTGGCGCAAGTCTACTACACTTTATCTTTATGTTTAACTGTGAAAACTTTTGTATTGACATTATCCAATGATAAGTATGTTACAAGTTGAAGCTTTTGCTGAAAACTTAAATCTTCCTCTGTGTTGGTTAAATTTTTCAAAAGTATATTGCTTTGTCAGCTATTAAGCATAACGAGTTTTATAATTTTCAAGTCTCCAAAGTACTATCCATGAAAAGTTCTTGCTTAGATGTTATACATGGTTAATTATTGTTTACTTCATTTCAAACTATAGACCATTGTCTTAGATCACTTTCATTCAGTTCATGTGCTTTACATTATTATTTGATCAAGATTGCGTTAGAAGCATGTCACCACAAAAATTATCTTGTTATCATTTACCTACTCGAGGACGAGCAGGAATTAAGCTTGGGGATGCTGATACGTCTCAAACGTATCTATAATTTTTGATTGTTCCATGCTTGCTATATAACATTGCCACATGTTTTTATAATGTTTTTATATCATTTTGGCATATTTTATGGAACTAACCTATTGATAAGATGCCCAGTGCCAGTTCCTGTTTTCTGTTGTCTTTTTGTTTCAGAAAATCTAGTCGGGGAATTTTCTCGGAATTGGCTGAAAATTTAATATAATTATTTTTACGAAAAAATGAAGACGGTGCCAGGAGGGGAGCTGCAGGGGGCCCCACAGCCCCCAGACGCCACCCAGGCGCGGTCAAAGGGTTGACCGTGCCTGGGGCCCACCTGGTGCCTTCGGGCGTCTCCCCGAGTTGCCCTTTCGCCTATAAATTGCCTTCGTCCCGAAAACCCTCGATACCCGATCATATTTTTCAGAAAAGTTCAGAGGCCGCCGCCGCCGCCAACCCTAGATCGGGAGGGTTCTAAAGCTCTTCTCGGCACCCTACCGGAGGAAGAGATCGTCATCGGAGGCATCTACACCACCATGTCTGTCTCTGGAGTGATGCGTGAGTAGTCCACCACGGGACTACAGGTCCATGGCAGTAGCTAGATGGTTGTCTCTTCTCCTTTGTGCTCCGTTGTTTAGATCTTATGAGCTGCCTACATGATTAAGATCATCTTTATGTAATGCTACATGTTGTGTTTGCGGGGATCCGATGAATTATTGAGTCATGACATTATTGTTCAGATTGTATATCATATGTTTTATTTATGATTTTGCATGCTTGTGGATGCTTTGGCCGAAATAATTGCTAGTATCTTAGAGAGGGTATTTATGCTAGATAGTGGGTTCATGTCTCTCTTGTCTAAGCTCGAGTTGACAGAAACGATTAAGACTTGAGATGTGTTGTTGCTATTAGGGATAAAACAGGGGTGTTTATTGCTTTATGTTGTAACCATTGGTTACATTACGCACCATGCTTATTGCAATTATCTATTGCTTGCAACTTAATTCTTTCGGGTGACATGCTGGATAGCGATCCCGGGGTGGATTATTAGTCATAGATGCAGTTGGATAACGGTCTATGTATTTTGTCGTAATGCCCATATTAAATGAAACGGTGAACTTTGTGTCATGATAGTATTGTGTTGCGTCCATGTTTGTCAATTGCCTCGCTGTAATTTGTTTACCCAACATGTTTATCTTTTGGAGAGACGTCACTAGTGAACTGTGGATCCGGTCCTGTTTTCCTATATTGTTTACAATCGTTCAAATAGCATTTCTAAGTCATTCTGCTCGCTGGTCATTTTTGCTCTTATAATATTTTACACACATGCATACATATAATTCTTTGTGTTCAGCAAGCTGGAGAGATTGACAACCTCTCTGTTTCGTTGGGGCAAAGTAGTTTGTTCGGCTGTGCGCAGGTCCACGTCAATTATCGTAAACGGCGCCGTTGACACCTTTCCGAAGCCTTCTTCGAATCCTACTGGATTGATAACCTTGGTTTTGTAATCAAGGGAAAACTTGCTACTAAATTACATCAAACCTTACACTTGGGGTCTCCCAGCGAACATGTTGTTCCACGCCATCAGATATCGTAATACAGTAACGAGTAAAGGGAACTTGCCGGTTAACGAGGTAGACAAAGATGTAATGAATCAATCATTGATATATTCATGGTGTCATCCACGGATCTATATTTCGGACAAAGTTTCGGTATCGCGAGTAATGAGAATGATATATTAAATAGCCGATAGATTCAACAGAGTGTCTTCGCATAACGGTAGCAGTTATTCAGTTTGTCCCTGGATCTGACCCTGGACGGCGATTAGATGAGTACATCTAATTATAGCTACACGTTATCAAACCTGTAGGGTGGACACGCTTAAACTAGGTTTGGTTAGTTGTGCATATTGGTTGGTCTGGAACATGGAGTGAGTATCACCGGAATGGTATCTGCGTGGTAGATATATTTATATCGGAGAGATTGCATCAGCAGACATTAGATGTCTCAGAGTGATAGAAGTTACTATCACTGTTGGAGTTATTCCGAAGGGTTTATATAGAAGGAAATATTTATCCGGAGAATTTTGTCGGCGGACACTAGGTGTCCTGGATCATATAAATATGTTTATATGATAAGTAATTAATTCCAGAATTTTTTTGTAAAAGGAAAATATTTATTTGGAAATTAATTAGACAAAATATTAATTGATTAATTAATTAATAATTGGAAATTTATTTATTAAAAGAAATAAAATTACGAGCCCGCCATGGGGGCTACCTAAGTGGGCCCTAGGGGCCCACCAAGGTAGCCGCACCACCCTAGGGTGGTGATGGGCCAAGCCGAGTGGGGGGAGGCTCCCCCCATAGCCGAACCCTAATGGGCCCTAGGGCCCATAGGGGGAGGAGGCGGCCGCCAAGGAGGAGGGCCGACCTAGGGTGGGCCCCACCCTAGGGCCGGCGGCGGTGGAGGCTTGGGGGAGGAGTTCAACTCCTCCTCCAAGTCACCTTACCCCCTTGGTCCTCCTATATAAACCCTCCTCTTTTGGAGACACACAAGTTCCGCAAATCCTGACTCTTTGTCTAAAAGGATTGAGAGAACCTCTCTAGTTTAGAGGGACTTTCTCCAATTAGATTTAGATCTAGATCTCTCTCTCTCCCTCCTTCTCATGTGTTGAGATCTCCACCTTCATATACGCCAGTAGTGTTTCAAGCTTGGACGGCGAAGCTCTGCTGAACCACTCCTGGCGTACGCGTGCAAACTCTCAGAGGGGTGAGATGTCGGATCCCGACGGTTGACCCTCACTCTGATGAATCAAGGTGACAAGGCTGAGAAGGAGAAGGCGTCGGAAACTCTCTACCAGGCTTGGTTGAGGGAATCTGCTACATGCTTCATCGACTACGTCATCGACACTTCTTCCGCGACTTCGGTGTTGGTAACGTATTCTGTCTAGATCTTCGGATTTTCATATTCGAATGTATCTTGATAATAGATCTTGGCAGTTGTTGCGTAGCTATACAGAATTTTTTAAATTTACCGTACACGCAACCCAATAGGTATTACCTCCGGCGGTCGGCACCGACACGGAAGTCCTCATACTGCATCTTCCCCGCCGACTGAGCATCACTCCTATCGTGATCCATGGCAGCCTACACGTGGGTACTGGAGGAATAAGAGTGAAGAGTGTTGATCCAGATTTAGCCCCAACCCTAGCACTTCGCCGATATATGTCCGAAGAAGATGCGGGGAAGTGAACGAAACGTTATAGGTTTCCAACGAGAAGTGAATACATTTTAAACTTTCTCGTCTAGGTAGGGGCTTGAGGTACGTACTTGGACCGAAAGTAGGAAACAACATTTGCCCATATTGTACAGACATCGGATCGAGAGGAGGAGGCACATGGCATGCATCCACGGGGAGGTGTCGGTGGGAGAGTGGACTAGTGGGATGACATGGTGTGTGGGACCCCTCCCTAAGTTGGTAGGCCTTGCCCCTTCCACCCAGACCCATACTTGGGACCAAATCTAAACCGTACATGTTATATCCAATGACGATGAAGGAGGTGACGACAATCGAGGGCACACCGTAACCTTAACCGACATGACCCATGTGTGTCCCCCAATGCTCCGTCATGCGAAGTTCCCAGATCGGCACGTCCAAAGGTCGAGCACCGACCACTTGGGGCACTGGCAGTACGTGGGGGCCGCCGAGCTTCACATAACCTTCACGGAAGACAACCCCGTATATGTTCACGCTTCAGCGATAAACCGGACACCCGCTCGTCCGCCTACGGCGGGGACACCGGTGAACCAGGGCATCGCGGGGTCGCCTTGTAATCACCCAGCACGATCACGAGAGTGTGTCACTATCTCAACCTTAATTTTTCGCCGGTGTCTCAAGGCTCCAACTCGAACGAAGCGTTTGCATAGTGGAAATAACAGACGTATATGCACCGGCGGATCCATGTGGAGCCTCCCGGGTGCACAGGACACCAGGAAAAAGTTGATTTCTTTGTAAAACTAGCAAAAGTGCCCGTGCGTTGCGACGGCTTTAAAAGAAATCAGTACATACTCATAACCATGGAAAACAACGTGCTTTTTTGTTTAAAACTATTAAAATAGGGCTCGTTGCTCCTTAAGAGATTTGTGTGACATGAGTAAAATCGCGATATAACTACTTTGCTAGGGCAAATCCTCTGTTTTGATGTCCTTATGCGACAACTAAATGGCCTGTCACTGTGATTATGTCTTCCGGATTGTTGGCGAGCGCAACCATGATGGCGTTAGCCTCCCGAATACTCCACCCCGCTCGACTTGTGCGTGAGGCGCACATACGAAATTGGCTGGGCCGGACAACGTATGCAGGATACATAATGTATATCTAATAATAAAGGCATCAACGTATGAGGACGATCTATTTACAAATAAAACTATGTTTTGTATTGACATGCAAATTTGGAACCGTGAATTCACTTTAATAATCTTAGGAGAATCATTAGCAAAGATTGCTGCATGCGTCAGACTTTGTTGATAATACAAAAATATAAATAAATATACATCAAATTACTACTCCCTCCATTTGACTATGTAATGTCCTCAGTCTATTTTCATATTGCGTGAATGAAGAGCATATTAATTTTCATATTTCCACCCTATAATCTCAGTAATAAGAAAATAGTTTAAGGGAGTTGCAACATGTCATTCGGTAAGGGTATAGCACGAATTTTTTCATTAGATTTCTCTCAGATTTAATGTTCCTTTGGTACTCCTATGTGCACATGGTGAGCTGCTCAATGGAAACATCATATACTTTGTTCTTTTCTTCCCGGTGTACTGTCTACAACCTACAGCTATTAACATTACTCTTGCCGTACAGAAGCGAAAGAGCAGCAGCGCCTCATCCCCTCCCTCGCCATACGTTACTTTCAGAAGCAGCGTGTTGCCTTCTCCTTACTGTCTCCACTGCGGCGGTCAGAAAACGGGAGCAGCTCCTCGTCCGAACCCTGATCTTCCACGTCCTGAGCTAGCTCTGCCCTCCGCAGGTGCGGCGTCGGTCCACTCTTCTTCCCAAGCCCGGCATCCGGCCTCTCTTCCTCTCCCCATCCCAGGTGCCTCGGACGCCGTGGCTTCTTGGGACAACATCGGCTAAATCCGGAACCACGACGTGCTGCAGTCCTGCATCGAGGCATAGTCTCTCCCTCCTGTCCTCCAGCCCGACCGGCCGCCTGCCGGGGTCCGGGAAGAGGGTCGTGGCCGTGCTCTCCACGGACAGCAGCCGCGCTTCCCATACACCACGTGCAGGCCCGCGCCTTCCCTGCAGCCCAACCAGTCACCAGCCGGGAAACCAGGTCCGCGCCGCCACGACTCCGTCCCCGTTGCGGTGTCTGTGCTACGCCCTCGTGCGGGAGAGCTGTCCCCAGAGTGCTGCTGTGTAAAATTGCTAATTTTCACCACATGTGCCACCCGTAAAACAAGATATTTTGCAGCTGGGTACCACCGTGCACCCCTATCTTCAACTCTGTAGCTCCGCCACTGCGTATATGCATGGAATATATCTCGGTTGTATCTGGAGGTCGAACGAAAAAAACTTAGTGCCAACAACACGAGAGAAAAAACGAACAAAAACACATAGAAAACGAGGCAGGGGAAAACGAAAAACATTTCCAACTGTCCGAACCCTTCGCTCCCGGTGAGTTTGGACCCTGACCTCCCGCCTCCCGCGCTTTTCTCTCTCTGCCCTCCTCTCCCTCCCTCCACGCAGGCACAGCCACACCACTCTCCCTCCCCCCTCTTTCGCTCTCTCCTTCTTTGACCCCTATCTCTCTTCTCCTCCCCTTCTCTCCCGCCCGATCGACCCAAGAACTGCCGATCTCGCCGGTTCTTGGCTCGATCTCTCCCCGAGCGATTGGATCGTCCCATGCTCTACTGCGACGTCGACATCCTGGACAACGGAGATATTCCCCATCCGGATTGTGTCATAATTGGTGAAAGTTGTGGGCTTTAAACGGGGGGATTCTGTTTGGAAATTCTCCGACATGGGGAGGGTGAAGCTCAAGATTAAGAAGCTGGAGAACAGCAGTGGGCGGCAGGTGACGTACTCGAAGCGCCGGTCGGGGATCCTCAAGAAGGCCAAGGAATTATCCATACTCTGCGACATTGATCTCATCCTGGTCATGTTCTCCCCAGCCGGAAAGCCAACCATATGCGTCGGTGACAAAAGGTAATGGTTTTGGTTCATGTTGTTTGTAGGTTTCAGGCCAACAATTTGACTGGGGAGATCCAAGTTTAATTCTCTCTCAAACCGAATATGCCTATCTGTTTTATTGAGTATCGTTGCACTTCTTTAGTATTGAAAATTGATCAATTTCGTGATTGATCATGTAACTTTAACGACTTTTCAGCGCATTCAACCTATTCTGAATTTAACCCACGCCGGCACTAAGTGAAGCACCATTCAGTTTTACAGATTTTATGTCACTCTGTTTGGTCGTTTTTGCAATAGCAGGTCCATTTTTATTTTATTTTAGATGAAATGACAGAGAGAGAGAGAAAAGCAACGTTTTGGCCATATATCTGCCATGTCGGGTGCTAATGATATTTAGAAGGGCAGAGGTTAATCAAATTGCATGCTTACCTGATATACCATCCCAATTGCAGCCCCATGGACAAAGTCATTGGAAAGTATGCACAACAAACTCCTCAGGAAAGGGCTAAAAGGTACTTGAGTAATTGCATTCCTGTTCTTTTTACCTGCTGAATCGATTATAATAACATTCCATTTGAAATTCTTCATTTCTGTTAACAGGAAGCTGGAGAGCTTAGAAGTATGTCATGTCAACAAATAGAGTTATTTATCAAGGTATTTTTTCCTTAGCATATTAAGTTTGAGAATGAACTGACTAGTCTGCTTTTGTTCCCAAAAGGCCCTAAAGAAGACATTCAAGAAGCTAGACCATGATGTCAATATTCAGGACTTCTTAGGCTCCGGGTAATTTTGCTAGTATTTACATTGGATATCAGGAGAGCTGCATGATTGCAGAAATGTGTAATTCCCACGAAAGATTCTCACTCTGTTGTGCTTTTGAATCTATTGTAGGGGTCAGACGGTCGAGGTACATTTCAACATAGGCGCAGCTAGGAGGATGAACAGCTCATGGAATTATTTTTATTTCTGGTTTTTGGTATCTAATGCTCATTGGTTGAATTGTTTCACAGGAACTATCGAGTCATCTTGGCGCTTTGCATTGTCAAATGGCAGATGTTCAAAAGAGTCTCAGGTAGTTAATTAGCGTCAACTCACTTAGGCAGCTCAAAAAATTGTTTGCTCTATCGATTAATTCTTGATTCAATGTAATAAGTAGAGACGTATATGTTCTTTACCTAAAAAAAGAGGCATGTCTGTTGAAATCTTCACATTCAGTGCTGTCTAAAGTATTCGTTTTCATAGCACATGATCTTCATAAGGGGCCTTTTAAAATACATATTTTGCTTTTATGGTAGAATTAATTGTAGCTCTTCACAAAGAATTAGAAGGAAACCAGTAAGTGTGAGGAGTATAACATTGTGGCATTCTGTTTTCTTCAGTTATTGGAGTGATCCCGAGAAGATTGAGAATATTGATCATATAAGAGCAATGGAACAATCTCTCAAAGAATCTCTTAATCGCATCGGCATTCATAAGGTAGAGATATCCCTAAACATTTTCATTAACTCTGACCATTCTTAATGCACAATACACACGATGTTCAGGATAACGGTTAACTGCTCGATATCCGAAGAATTAAATTCAGTACATTATGTGTTCTCCTAAGAATTGAATCTCATATTGCACTGTGTTTGATATGCTTTAGGAGAACTTCGCGAAGCAGCATCTGATGGGCCTACAGTGTGCTGCGGCTCAGGTAACAAGATTGTTTTTTTTTTTTGCGGGGAGGTAACAAGATTCAGCTTCAAAACATTCAGAACAGCTTGATTTCAGTTCCAGATAACTGATCAGTGTGTTACCCCTTTGCCATTTGATTTCAGTTCCAGAACGACATGCAGCTGCTTAGCCTGACCGGCGACCCGAACGCTTCGTCATGGTTCCACAATGGAGGCGGCTGCGATGGGCAGCAACCCATGATGCTACCTGAAGACCCCAGCATGCTCCATCAGAGGTGAGATCGAGACTGAGCTCAGGGTGGTTAGTATAAAATTGTTCGTAACATTTTATCTGAACAACAAATACAATCATCCATGGCGCACGCAGGGACATCGGGTGCTCCACGAGCACGTCGCTGCAGAGCTACCCAGGCTACTTCAACATGAGCAAGCAGTCAACTGACACAAACGGCGGCGAGCAGTATCACCAGCAGCAGCAGCAGCCGGAGTTCAGCCAGGGCGAGTGCCTGACGTCGCTGCACCTTGGCGCGCAGTTCCCATACCAGTCCGCCTTCGACCACACCAGCCTGCTCAATGAAAGGCTCTTCCGGCCGGACATGGAGCTGCATGTCGACAATGCGGCCATGGACTTCGTCGGCGGCCACTACGACATGCCGAGGCCTGGTGACGAGGCCAGCTTCCAGAACTGGGCATCGGCGGCATGCGGCGCCACCATGTACGACCACCAGCAGGAGGCGCCATCTGCTCAAGTGAGTACAATGCTCGAGCAGCTGATGCATAACTAAGATCTTGATTCTTTCCTCCATTAAACTTCCATGGCAAAGATGCCAAATTAATTATGAACAAACAGCATTGATTCTAATTTTTTTTTCTGAAATCGTGTATTGGTTTCAGATTATTGTTCAGAACGTGACTGAATCCCTGACCGTCAATTCCCTGCAGCAGCCTTGTTCGACCACGCCACTGCTCAGCATCATCGGCTCATGATTTGATGATTCTTTAGCCTAGGAACCAAAGCCTAAAGGCGCTACCATCGCTGCTAAGGAGAATCCGTCTCAATCGGCTTATTATTGTGTAGGAGACTGGTGTATAGGAGAAACTGAAATTTTTGTCAGTGTAAAGCATATACTGACCGTAGCAAATTCAACTTGTAAAATATGATGAATCGATTGTTAACTCTAATGTAAACTATGCTACAGTTTTGTCATGAAAATGTTGGGTAGAAGTTAGCAGCTTCCACACACACGCAAAACTTTGGAAGATTATTCTCCTAATATTCCGTTTGGTTCACCAATAGCTCTTGTTTTGAACACTAGCATGATCAAATTTGAGCATTAGTTTGTACTCCCTCCTTTCCATGATATAAGATGTTACTACAACCAATATGCTCTATATTGATTATAATGACATCTTATATTATGGGACATAGGGAATATTATCGTATTTTTGTAATATCTAATAAAACAATGCAAAAGTACAGCTAGTCAAAGCGTGGAAACTTTGACCAATCTCTTTTTCATCAGGTGGTACCGCAAGTCTGTAATTATTTTTGTTCACAAATGTGTTGAGAAAATAAAATTGTATTTAAAGTTTCTCTAATTATATAATTACATGAAAATATGATAATATCTAAATTTCATTTTAATTAAAGAGGCCTTAACCTATCATGCAAAGACAAGCGTCTCTGCTTGGCCCCTGCTAGTGGCAATCAAGTCAAACCAAGGTAGTTGAGTTGGGAACTGGATGTGATTGACATGGAAAGATTGGAGGCATGTCTGATGAGAAATCAGGAGCATTTGGCATATATCTGTCAAATCACCACAACAACCTGGTACGGGATGCTTTTAACTCAAAACTGTACTTTCGAGTATCTGGGTAAACCCACTCAACAAGAAGAGTTTGAGGAAATTTCCCAAGTACTTGGGATGATTTTTTGCAGAATGGTTACTTGTAGTTCAGTTACTGAACTGCAACCGCCAGAATATGACATAATATTGGGTCAATATTACTCTAACTGATCCTGGAGTCATCCTAAGTCTAGAGTACATTTAAGGGATGTTAGTTGGCTAGAATAGGACACTTGAAAAAAATAAGGGCCTCGCAAAAACAAGTATCTGCTTCGATATAAAATAAATAAAGGATATAGTATATATACCAACAAAAAATAGGTTTTGTTTTTATAATCAAGAGTAAGTATCTACTTCGGTAAAGACTAATCTATAGACCAAGTGGAATCTTATGCTGATTTTTGTAGAATATATTGTGTATGCCTAAGCCTCTTTGGTGACGGCAATATACAACACCTCTTGCGGCCATGCAGAGAATAATGAAGCCCCAACAACCTTTTCTTTCTCCTTGACATCAAGAGATTCCTCCAAAAGTGTACAAGAAAAGGTCAGCATGACCAGCTCAACATCAGCACCATAACATGTATTTATCAGCTGTTCAGCAGGAGCTGGCAGTTGAAGATTGCACAAGTGGCAGCCTAAAACATGACCCCATTTGGAGTACAGCATGGCACCAAGGACAGGTTAATAATAATGTGCCCAGGAGAGGACAAATGGAGCCATCACCATCAGATTAACAACTCAGTTGACAGCAATGTTCACTTATACCAGGGAGACCTCAGGCTCTGCATACATAGCCAGGATGCCAAATTCCAATATTTTATACAAGTGATGTTTACTGGATTGATTGATGCTCACATGGAGACAGAATATACAGGGATAATTTAACCATGATTTGATAATTTATAACCAAATGAAATAGTATTGCAGCAACTGTTGTGCACTCAACCCCTACCAAAAAGAAATTTTTCTTACAGAATGAATGAAGAAATCTAGCTGTACAAGCAAGCACCTAGCTATCCACAACCCTAATTGATTCTTCCTCATGATCATTATGTGTCTTGCGATCTAAACATTGGCCCCATACGAGGGTGGCCTGATATGATTCCTTTTGACACATTTATTGGGAAAGAATTGAGAAAAAGATGGTGATGGAGGCTTAATGTTTCTTAATTGTACAAGGACTGGGATAAGAAAAGCGAAGGATGAACACAAGAATAATCTATATATGTGATTATGCCACGGCAAGGGCACTGTAACTAGCAAGGGAGAAGCAGATTGAAGAATTTGAGGATGGTGTATTAAGTTCCGAGCAAGGTTCAGGGAAAACTGATTCAGAGTATCCAGAAACATTGGAACAAGACCAGGGACTGGAATGTGCTGAATCTGCTATCGAGAAACTGAGATTCGAAAGGCAGATGGCAGTAAATGGATCCCCCTCAATTCCTGATAGAACTCCAGCAACAGAGATGTTTGTCCCAACCATGTTCTCTAGGGTGATTTGATCAATCACAGGGAGCTCAGATGGATCAAAATCATCATCTGGATGGCTTGACGAATTACCTGTGAACTCGATGGCCACAAGGACACCGTCCATTTCTACATCTGAGATGACTACTTCTTTTATGTAACCTCCACGGCCAGGGGTAGTCTTGAAAGAGAACCCTTTACTGGAACCATGTATCCTTAGGTGATCAGCATGAATATCTGAGATCCCACCGGACATCTCACTCCCAAATGCAAGTGCGGCGCCCGATGACGCTTGCAGATCCACTCTGCGGATATGAATATCCGAGGATGGCCTTCCAATAGAAATACCATACTTGTCCCACCCACTTTTGACCGAGATAGCTTCATGACTGACACTAATGGTGCTGTCTTCGATAAGCATATTCAAACACGAATCTGGATAACGAATGATCCATTAGCAAAATAAGTAAAACTTGCTTCTCATAGCTACGATGCAGAACTATGAAGTTGAAAAAATAAGTACTCCTTGTCATGGGTATGGACATCTGTTTAGACAACAAAAAAAACTCGCAGGACAACAATGCACCATTTAAATTAGTTAGCACTATGGTTTGAATCTAGAGTATGGTGCATAGAAGACTTTCAAAAATAATCATGTTTCTTAATAAAAGTATGTGAGTTAACTAGCTTTTAAATGAACATGTACTTATCCAAGTTTACAGATACCAACACAAATAGCACAGAAAGGAAAAGATATGCTATTACAAAATAAATTCAGTGTGCTATCTTAAAATCATGGTTCACAAATTAGCAAAACCATAGCAAATACAAAAAACACCTGATCAATCATCGTGTGTGAAGATGAAACAGCGCCCCAGTCTAGAAGCAATCATACCTGGAACTATGCCATCAGTGAATGGAGCATCCAATGGGGTCTTAATTGTGACGTTATGAACCTTTACGTTGCTGGACAACAAAACAAAACAGTAATACTTAGTATATGCCCAACTAACAGTCACCAAATCAAATAAGCTAATTAATGCTAATGCACCTGCAGTACACTGGATGTATGCTCCAGGCTGGTGAGTTTATGAATGTCAAGTTTGAGATCACAATTTCTTCAGAATACAGAAACTCCACGAGATGAGGGCGACTATGGTTCAGCTCATGAGAGCGAAGCCAATCCCACCATACTGAACCCTGTCCATCGATTAGTCCATTATTCCCTGGGACAAGTAGATCAAGCAGGTAATTGTTGTCAAAACTGAAAAATCACACACATGACATAGTCCAGCCAGTACAAGTAACAGGAAAATTACCGGTAATAACAACATCGGTTAAATTGTATCCGTTTATTAAGCTGCGATGTCTAGGACCTGGAAGATCAAGTCCCTGTCCATAAGATGGCAAAGGTTCCACGATTGGCCATTGTGATGACTCCTGTAGTGAGGGGAAAATATAAGAATGTGGTTAGTACTCAGAAGTGGAGAAAACTTCACGTACGAAGAATGACTAGGATTGTTTTCCACAACTGAAAATACATATAAGTTAACTAAAATATTTGTCGTTTACCATATTACGTACAAGAAACAAAACATAGCCACACGGCACGCAAGAAATTTATATATAACCAACAAGCAATCACAATTTGTCAGCATCGGAGCAGCAAGCGCATGCTTTTGTTCACGCGTAATGAAAGAGCGCAGCTTGACTTCAAAATTTTGCAAAATGAAACAGTCTCTTAGCCACATCCCTCACACCAAACAGGTAAGTTTCACCTTCAAACACTCGCTTTCTATGACAAAGCAGAACGATGGCAGCAGCCAACTTGAACCCTACCGATCAGGGTATCTGCATAGGGTTTCCTATTGCATCCAACACGCCAACAAAGAGCATAATAGAAGCACATTTTGCCTCCCAGACGAATTCATGGCCTATGACCTCACATTGCACATGTATCAAAATCCCTACTTCATTGGGTATACCCACCAATCATGTCCAAATAAACTAAGATGATCTGATTGACGATGCCTATCCTAATCACTAACAATTCAATGCAAATGCAGGTGAAAAGGATAGGTATCCTTAGATTCATGCAACCAAAGAACACACTCCCCTCTCCAAAAGCAATGCAAAAGAAGTTTCTGTAACTACCACCATAACAATTCAATGAAAATAGACAAGACTCTGTAACCAAATTAAAGTCACTGTTACCTTGGCGCCGATGATGGTGGCGTCTTGCTCAAGGAAGAGGGTGAGGTGGCTGGTGAGGTTGAAGCTGCCGGTGAGCCACCGGCCCTTGGGGACGTAGAGCTGCGCTCCGCCCTTGTCGGCGAAGGACCTGGCATAGAAGACGGCGTTTTGGAAGGGCAGGGTGTTCAAGGTCCTGCCGTCCCCGACGGCGCCGAACTCGGTGATGGTGACGCTGTGCGGCCGCGATCCCGGCGGCCCCTGCTCCCCCCGTTGCCGCCGCAAATCACCGTGGACTGAGCCGAGAAGGACGGCCAGGGCCCATGCCAGAACCACCTGAAGGACGCCATTGCCATGGACACGGCAAGAAATTAGCATTCCTTACACATAAAGCATGGCTGTTCCAGATCAATGCTCCAAACTCTGTTCCAAGAAAACACACAACATCAAGAAGCACAAGAAATCGCATCTTCGCTCGCAAGATCTCATAGGAACGATCAGGAAGCAAGAAAAGGATATGCCATTCCCCAGGCAGAGATCCCAGACTGGGCACGGGTCACACGGGAGACGGGCAAATCAAGAACCGGCGCGCATAAAGCGCCAAAAACGAGAATCCAAGAGCGACACATCACGGAGCAGCGAGACACGGAGAGCAACGAAAGAGCAACCAGAGCATGAAGAATCCATCACCCGAGCGAGTGATCGAAAATCACAGGAGAAAACGTACTTACTAGCCTCTTCATGAGTGCCCCCTCCTCCGCGGCGAGAGAGGGGAAGACGAAGCAGCGACAGTGGAACCCAAAGTAGCTGTGAGGAAGAGCGGCGGCGGCGGCTGCAGCGAACGATACGGCGCGAAGAATAAAGTATTTTTCGGCCAAATTCTTTGGAATTTCAGGAGAGCGGCGGCGGCGGCGGGGGTGGAGTCCGGCTGCTGCTGCTGCGGCTGCAGCGAGGACAGGGGAAGCAGAGAAGTAGGGGAGGAGGTTTTGCTAGTACTAGTAGCAAAGCACTTTTTTTTTTTGTTAAGTCTTTGTGTCTCCTCTTATTTTCGGCACTAGTTTATTATATCGCCACTATAAAAGGAGACGAAAATGGTTGTAGGTGTGAAAAAAGGGAAGGATGTCAAGGAAAAATACTGTGGTGTACTGTCTCATATATGATGTGTGTACAGCATCATGGACTCTGCATTGGAATGAGTTGGCAATCTTGTCTTTCTTTACTTTTTTTATTCATTACATATTTCTTAGAGGTTAGTTGGCAATCTTAATTGGTCTTGTTCTTTGAGTTTGAGTGTAGTTGTTTTGTATGTGTCATATGATGCGACCGGTTAATTAACAATCTAGCATATTACAAAGATTAAAAGATCTTAGGCCCAAAGAAGAGTATGTTCATCCATATTACAAGAAGTCTGTGTTTCAATATTATAAGAACTTCTTAGACTATGATTTATCGAGACAAGGAGAGAAAAAACTCAATACAACTTTTTCTCCCCTAAGTAATATAATAGTGATTTATGCAACTCATGAAGAAAAATAGACTATCTAAACCAAAAATAAAAACAATATCTAGTTAATCAAGAGGATTTGCCGAAAACCAAGTAAGATGGCAAAAAGACTTGCCGCTTACACAACATAAGACTAACATAACTCGACAACATTTTGGGACCCTCCACCGCGTCGTTCAAAACCTTCACTGTTGTGACTCCCCTCTACATAACATCTAATGATTGAACTTCAGTTGCTACGATGAACGGCTGAGATGTTCCAAAACCCTGACCACACATGATGATTGAAATTGGTACCATATACATGCCAACCACTATACATGCAAGCTAGAACGGGCCTTGACAGGCCGACCACAGCTCAAGATCATCACCAATGTCATGTCGAGCCTCAACCCCACCTTATATGACTCTTTTTGAACTGTGGTTTGAAGTATCATCCCAACATTGACCAACTCCATTGGCGATACGATGCCATGTAAACATAAAACTATCTGCGCATTGTTGAGGGAAGAACCTAAAACATGGTGTACCCAAGGTAGGAGTGACAAGACGATGTTGTCGCCTGTTCCGGAAGTGAATTTAAGAAGAAGAAAAATGGCTTCATTTTTTTTCTTTAAGGGCCTCTTTCCTTCATGGGATTAATTAATGGAACTACTATTGTATGTTATTTGGCTCAACCCCAATAAAAACGCTTTTTTCATTAGTCAGATATATGCATTAATAGTTTTTCTTTCTAGAATACTATATGCAATAATAGTTGCCATTTATATATAGAAAGAAAAAGCCAAATTTTGATGAGGTTAAACTCAGTGGAAAGTTTCCTTTGAAATTGCATGCATAATGCAAAGTACACCGTAGGAGTCTCCTATGATTTTCAACCCTACAAACCAAACAAAATTTAAATCCTATGGTTTTGAAACTACATAAGCTTTACATATAGGAAAAAATCTTAAAAAATAAATTCTTCAAAACAACTACTATGTAATTGTCTTGAATCAAATATACCCCAAATCCCTTTCATAGCCTATTATTGCTTCTAAGGTACTTGTCTTGTTGTATAAACCTCAATGGGTTTCTAATGTTTCATTAAGGGGAAACAAATTTACTGATATAAAATTTATGTACAGCATTATTGTAAACATCCACCTTTGTAATCTCCACCTTCCACCTTTTTTTTTCGTATATGGAGCTTCCACCTTGTTGTATATATCTACGTATTCAACATGCAGAGTTTCACCTAGCATAAAAACGCTACTGATCCCATGAGAGAAACATTGCAGACTTGTAACCTTGAGTGGACCTACAAGTCAGTTGGAATGTTGGACCAATCATGGTAGCAAGTAGGACTGGTATCTTTGTGCGGGCCCATGTGCTACATTGATATGGGGCTCATCCAATACCTTGCTGCTTGGATGCTTTTGAGTTTAGGAATTCTAATCATATTGTCGTGCACAAACTGACCAAACTATTACTCATTTAGAGTTTTCCTCATGGTAATGTTATACTGTGCCAGTCCAGCTTGGCACAGCCACAGATGAGTACGGTGGTCGGTGGGAGGAAGAGCATACTAGTAGGTGAGTCATAATGGTTGCAAGGAATGTTCCTGGTTAATTACTAGCTAGGGAATTAATGACGCGGTGTTTGGACTGGAAGAAAATAGCTAACCAAATACTCCTACTGCCGCAATTCAATTTATTTATGAAGCTACTCCTACTGTGAACGTATTTTTCTCTTATCAAAGATTTCCTTGAGGACCTTGACAAATATATTTGTTAGACAATCGAATGGTCATCCTCCGCATCCTGTGATTCCGTAGATTGTGTTGTTGCACCGGCGTGAGTAAGAAGGTTGTTGAAGAAGGGTATGTGTGACAGAATCCACTCATAGTGCCATGCGGTCAGACACGGAGATACCGATTCGCTCCCCTCGCTCGTTCCGCTCGCCCCCGCGGGCGACGGGACGGGCCTTCGAGCGCCGCCGCCCCCAGTTCTCCTCCTCCCCCACTCCCTCCCTGCCGCCGCCGGCGAGGGCCGTCGGGCGACGCCCGCGCGGTGCCGGCGGCGGCGGACTGGTTCTACCCACGCGCTTGGCGGGGATTCACGTGGATTCGCGGGATCCTCCGGCCGGCGGCGGTGCGGCTCGGCCGGCGACGCTCCGGCACAGGCCGGATGGCGGCAAGGCGGTGGCGCTACTGCTTGGCAGCGGTAGTGGCATGGGGCGGGCTTGGCCGGCGGCGCCCTTTAGGCCCAGATCTGGGCTCTTCGGGCTCGATCTGGGTAAGGGCGGGCTAGCTCGGGCTCCGCCCTGCCGCTTCTGGTTGGGCTGAAGAGCAGCTCGTGATGGGGATGACGACTACGGCGGCCACGTCTCCTGCAGCGCGGCGGCGGAACTTTACGGGCCCGATCTGGGCCCGGCCAGGCAGTGTGGCCCGTTGTGCTCCTGCTGCTGGTGCGCCGGTCTGCTATTGCCTTTGGCGGTGTTGTTGTCCTCTATCTACGGCTCACTCTTTTCGGTCCGGCCGGCCTCGCATCGTTTGCCATGGTGAGACGTCGTGGATGATTTCAAGATTGCTGGCGTATGTTCGTGGACGGCGAGCTAGGTGGAGCCTACGGTTTGGCCGGGGTGTGGAGTGTCGTGGGTCAGGAGAAATCCCTGTCGGTTCTCATCGGCACTGACGTGGTGACGCCTTCGGGCGCCGCCATCCTTTCGGAAGGACGTCGGGTGTACCCTGCCCCACTCCCGTCCGTGTACCGGGAGAAATCCTAGGATCATTCCGGGCAGCAACGTTGTCATTGTCGCATTCCTTCTTGAAGGTGTTGCTTGGTACACGACATTCCGGCGGCACGGGAGCGTGGTGGAATTCTCCGGTGGGCGCAGCAGTGGCGGGTCATCTTCGCTTTCGTCGATCCAGCGTTGTTGACATTTTTTTCTCTTTCCTTTCTTTTGTTTTCCTTTTGGGTATGATTGTGTTGTTTGCCCAGCAGTGGTCTTACAGTTGTATCGGTTGGTTGCTATATTAATATAGCGGGGCGTAAGCCTGTTTCGTAAAAAGGGTACGTGTGGATATCTGATTTTTTTTTTGAATGTTGCACCGGCGACAATCGAATGTTGTTGCATTTTTAAGTTAATAGGGTGTATTGAATATCTGATTTTTTTTTACCAATATAGTGCATTGCCGTTGTGGACCTTCGGTATATGTTGCACGATAAGCTTCATGTGCATATATCCTTCTTTTGAGCGTTCACCCCGAATGGGTTGAAGTGACCCAACATTATTGTTGTTTCAAGCAACTTCCATGTCCTGGCCGGAGCCCGGAGGTGACTATTAGGACTCAAATTAGACTTCAAGCGATGATGGTGATGAACAATAGGTTATCGTGGTGACCAAAAAGATTGCGGCCAGCTACATGGAACAAAGCCAGAGACCAGTTTATTTATCACCGATCAAGACATGACACGTGTAGTGGTTAAACCTAAGTTTTTGGTTAAAGCAAAGAAAGTAAATGTATCTATGTCGGCTTAACTATGTGATCTTTTCATAAATTATTTACTTGATCTAGGAAAGTTTGATTTTGACTTTAATAGTAATGAGTTCATACACGCTTAACTAAAAAAACGTGTACATTCTTTTATACTAACTAAATACATGCCACTCAAGCAAAATCCTACCAGAATTATCCTAACTGTTCAGATGTTGCATGCATCTTGACAGTGGTGTGTCAATGTTGGGCACACCACTGATATTTTCGCTCCAGCAGATCCACCTAGGCCCACATACCAGTGGTGTGTCCACTCCGAAGGCATGCCACTAGTAGCTAGGCCATTCTAAGCTATTTTCCTACTAGTGTCAAGTTGAGGAAATACTCCATGCAAATTTTAGTCGACCGACTACAATTTTATTAATATTTGTCAGCAGTTAATAGTAAGTAAGTTTATTGTTGAGTGATTCCGTGGTATCGCTTGTTGACTAATTCAAACAATACATGTGTTTTGCTTTATGGCAATAGTATTGTGGGAATTTTGTGTTGTACTAATTTGTGATTGTATTGAAGTAGAGATTTGGTGCTCCTGAGCTCCAGTGACCTCACCATTTTAAAAAAATTAAAAAAACATACTTACAAGTTTCAAAAAAACTCTGAAAAAACATGCATATTATTAATGTTATACCCTACAAACGTGTAAAATCACAATGCAAAATACTTTATGTTTTTACCTACACAAAAATAACAAATGTACAGATCTGAGTATAGCGGATAATGTATAGTTTCTTCCAACTTTTCTCATTTTTGTATAGACCATAATACAAAATATTTTTCATTGAGATTTTGCATGCTTACTTCATTGAGAACATGCACGATTTTTTTAAAACTCATAAATATGGTTTTTGATTTTTTTTAAACTGGCAGGAACACTGGTACTCGGGAGCCAAAAGCAATTTCTGACTGTATTGTCACTAAATAGTTATTTATGAGACCGGTTAGGACTAGCCCTTGTGGCATATTTTTATAGAAGAAGCCCACTCAGGTGAGACTCCAAATATTCGCTCCGAAACCAGCAAAGGCCTAGCTCTCTTAAATAGTTATTTCAAAGAACAATAGTATAGTACTCCCTCCGTCACAAAATAACTGTCTCAGATTTGCCTAAAAATAGATGTATCTAGACATGAAACAAGTCTAAATACATCCACTTTTGAGCAAATATGAGACGGTTATTTTGAGACGGAGGGAGTAGTAACTATTTGCCTCATCTTGAAGAAGAATATTTTTGAAGTTTTTATTTACTTGAAGAAGAATATTTTTCAAGTAACTATTTGCCTCGTTGAAATTTATTGTGTAACAATTCTTAGGAAGAAGCAGGACGGACGGTCTCCCTCTTGGTTCGTGAGTCTCAGCTGGCCAGCACCTTTTTTTCGAAATGCAATGAGACATAAAATACAAGTCCAAACATACAGAGATATACTATACTACATAATAAATCATGGGACATCTCTGGTGAAGAGATGACTAAACTCAGTGAGAAATACAACCTAAATGATCTGTAGTCGAGTGATGTATATGCACGATTTGCTATGACCAAGAATCCAAGATGGGAGAGTCGGATTGTCGGAGAGATCAGGGGCGGAGCTACAGTGTCCGGCCGGGGTCAGTTGACACCGACGACCTCGGCCCAATCCCTTGAACATATAGCCCAGTTTGGAAAAATGACCCCAGTGAAAAATCATTTTGACCCCAGCCCATGAGCACGACCAAGTGCAATCTAGCGTGTACTACTTTGAGAGGCCCAAGAAGAGAGCGCTAGCAGGCCACAACTCAGTTTTTGCTTTGATCGATCTGCTTCCCTGAAGCTGTACCGGCGGTCGAACGCTCGTCTTCCTGATCGCCCGACGCCCTCGCCTCTGTTCCAGGAACCGTCGCCCCGTCGGCCGGCGCACATCCAAGTCACGGCTCCTCTCCCCATTGACAGAAAACTGAAGATTCCGCTACGATCCTAATCCCGAACTGTAAGTGCGACTAAATCCGATCCGTTTCGGGCCTTTAGTGCAAGAGATTTAATTCTCTGGATCCTCAATTCTCCGATTGTCTTAGGGTTTCTCAAATTTGTTGAATTTTTTAATTGTTTGAAGGTTTGGGTGGGTGATTTAGTCATCACGTGGATTGTATTTGCACAAGCATCACTGCAGCATAGCTCCCCCATCGCTATGTCAGGTAAGCTACCAATAATTTTGATACAGTTAATGTAGTCAAGCTTGTACTGTTAAACTGTATATTAATTTACATATACTTCTGTATTAATGGTCACTTGCTAATTTAGCAGGTAGTAAAAATACATTGGATCGTTTCTTGAATCTGAAAAGAAAATCACCACCACCTAGTACTAGCGATCCTGATCATGATGAAGGTCCATCAAATGTTGCACGTGCTACTCGTCTGCGTCCTTCGCCGCCGCCGGTGCCTCCAACTCCAAGAGTAAGAGTGGTAGATGAAACTGAAATTCCTTATGATCCTGCCGATAGGAGAAGAATATCGGAATATGTAGGACCGAAGCTACAAGATGAGATGAGGCGGAAATATTTGACTAGAGGTCCATATAGGCCGCAACCGGGTTTCAAGTATCCACAAAAGATGATAGCAGGTGGCTTGTGCCGGTTTAGTACTAAATGGTATAAGAAGTATGACTGGATAGAGTACAGTGAGAAGAAGGATGCTGCGTTTTGCTTATATTGCTACTTGTTCAGAGATTCTATTGAAGGCCAAGGGGGAAATGAGGCATTTGTAGTCGATGGTTGGAGTACTTGGAGCAAGTCGGACAGACTAAGAGACCATGTGGGTAAATCTCCTAATAGCTTTCATAATATGGCTGTCAAAAGGTGTAATAATTTGCTGAAACATGACCAGTCAGTTGTTGTTGCACTCGATAAACAAAGTAAAGTCACTCAAGAGGAGTATATGATCCGTTTGAATAATTCTATAAGTGATGTTCGATACTTGTTGCATCAAGGTTTAGCATTCCGTGGCCATGATGAATCAAAAGAGTCCAAGAACAAAGGGAATTTTAAAGAGTTGGCACAACTTTTGGCAGAGCAAAATGAGAACACAAGGAGGATTGTGTTGGTCGATACTCCTAAAAATAATCAAATGGTAGCTCCAGAAATCCAAAGGGACATTGCTGAATGTTATGCTCAGGTAATAAATTATTTACTTTGCCATTTACTTTCTTTTCTTATTTACATTTACATGTGCCGCGAGTTCCTAGTCATAAAACTGATTTTTTTGTTTTTTTGTTTTGTGCAGATCATAGTCAAATCGATTGTCGATGAAATTGGTGATGGTGTGTTTTGTTTGTTGGTTGATGAGTCTGCTGATGTTTCTGACAAAGAACAGATGGTTGTAGTTCTGCGGTATGTCGACAAGTTTGGAGCAATTAAAGAAAGACTTATTGGTGTTGTTCATGTGCATGAGACATCTGCTTCATGCCTCAAATCCAATATTGATCACCTATTTCGTAAGTATGGATTAAGCATTAAGAAAGTTCGAGGCCAAGGTTATGATGGTGCAAGCAACATGCGAGGCGAGTTCAATGGCTTGAGAGCATTGATCACGAGGGAGAATAGCTCAGCATATTATGTACACTGCTTTGCTCACCAGCTTCAACTAGTCATTGTGGCAGTAGCTAAAAAGAATGATGATGTTAGCGACTTTTTTGACATGGTATCTCTTCTTATTAATGTGGCCGGAGCTTCTTGTAAGCGGAAAGATATGATAAGAGAGAGGCAACAAGAGAGAGTGAAGAAAGCAATTGGATGTGGACAACTTAGCACTGGCACAGGATTAAATCAGGAGCAATCGCTTCAAAGAGCAGGAGACACTCGTTGGGGTTCTCACTATAAAACTCTTCTGAGCATAAATAACTTGTTCCCGGATATTATTGATGTCCTCAAATATGTTGAAAAAGATGGACCAAATGATGGAAAGAAGCGTCAAGCTCGTGGTCTCTTAAATTACGTCAATGATTTTGACTTCGTGTTTCATCTACACTTGATGTTGCTTATCTTAGGACATGCAAATGCCTTATCTCTAGCATTACAGAGGAAAGATAAGGACATATTGGAGGCTATGCAAGAGGTGAAGTTGACAAAGAAAAAATTTCAGCAAATCAGAGATGATGGTTGGGACTCTTTATTGAAAAAAACACACTCATTTTGTGAAGAACATAATATTCCGAAGTTGGATATGGAAGAACAATATATAGACCGGCATAAACCAAGGATGAAGACCAACCGCACTAACTATGAGCACTACAAATATGATTGCTTGAACCCTGTTATTGATTTGCAGCTTGGAGAGTTCAATGATCGTTTTACTGAGATAAACTCAACTCTTCTTACCCAAATGGCTGCATTTAGTCCCAAGGATTCCTTTGGTGCTTTCAAAGTTGAGACCTTAGTGGATTTGTCTAAGTCCTATCCGGATGATTTCAGTTCCATCCAACTGAAGGATCTTGCCCACGAGCTTACATTTTACATTGATAATGTGCGAGCAGATGAAAGATTTGCAAATCTGAAAACTATCTCTCAACTTGCTAAGCTGATGGTTAGTACAAAAAAGCACATGGCCTTTCCTTTGGTATATGAACTCCTGAAGCTAGTGTTAGTTCTGCCCGTGGCCACTGCATCTGTTGAGAGGTGTTTTTCAGCAATGAAGATAGTGAAGACAGTGCTACGTAATCACATCGGTGATGATTTCATGAATCACTGCGTCATTTGCTTCTTGGAGCAAAGACTTCTATATTCGACTCCACGTAAGGATGTGATAGATCAATTTCTCATGATGAGAGACCGTAGAGGCCACAAAAAATAGAGGTAATTACCTTTGTAATCTGAGTTTATTTTCATATGATATGACAATTATTGTTTCTTATTTATGTGAGTTCGCTAAATAATACTCCCTTCGTTCCATAATGTAAGATGTTTTAGGTGTTACACATGCATGTCTAGGTTCATACTAAAAAGAATGGACACATACACTTAAACATGTCTAGATACATGTGTGTGCATGTGCATGTGGAAAAAGACTAAAACATCTTATATTGTGAAACGGAGGAAGTACATTATAGAAGTGTTAAATAGTACCAGCTGCTCCTGTAGCCGTGCTAGCTATATTTTTATATGGTATGTTTTGTGGACGCATATTTTTCTTGCTTATTCGCATCGACACCGGCGACCTTTTTTCCTTGGCTTCGCCCCTGGGAGAGATGCAAAAAATAGGGGCAGCGAGTAGAGTCATGGAGCGTGAGGGAAGCCAGGCTAGCATTCGCGGCGGGCAACGACTCCTCGTTCATCCCCGCTCCCTCCCGCTGTAACCCACATGCCTGCGGCGCCAACACGTTGAGGTAACACGCACTCGCCATTCTCTATCACGCTAGTAACTGACAACCGGGACCCGTGTGGGCTCCACTGGTGGGGGGTCCCACCTGTCGGCCTGTGGGTCACGGCACATACGTTGTGTACTGTGTCTCGCGCGGTGTGCATGGACAGCTATGTGGTCCAGCCCGCGTTGGGTGCTGTGAATTGTGACGGGTGGGTCCGAACGCGTTGGAGGTACAATAGTAGAATACAGTAGCTTCTTCCGTCCAACTCCGAAGAGACGCTAGATTATACGAAATGAACTTGACCATCGGAGGAGAAACATTTCCGGTGGAGATTGATTTGCAAGCACGTCAACGCCTTCCCTAGGTACGTGGCCTCTTCGATAACGACGCAATTGCTGACTCGTACGATATCACCTCGATGGATCGGGTTTGCAGGTGCCACGAGCGGCGAGAACTTGCCTGTGGCAAGATGATTAGGTGGGTGGTTGTACCCTAGCCCACCAGAATTCAAACCACAGGTTTGATGCTGCTGTTTCTCATTTATGACGGAATATTTTTTAGTGGGAGGCGACGTTCCCGTCGACAGCGAGGCGCCCGTGGTGACTTCGTCAATCTCAAGACTCGACCCGCTGACTCGGTCTCTCGAAGGTGCTCATAGGAGTAGGGTGTGCGTGCGTGCATAGGGGTGAGTGTGTGCGCGTGTATATGAGTGCTGAGTTGTATTGTGTTTCATAAAAAAAAGGTGCCACGAGCGGCATTGCGCGACCGGTTTTGGTCCGTCAAATGAGGATCTTTTTGCAACTGGTAAATGTCTAAACAACAGTATTCAACTAACCAAGTATTGGATGACTGGGGAACGAGTACTCCAGTTTTATAAGTACAATACTTCGGTTTATAAAAAGAATTGGTGAGGACTAAAGTTTCCGTTATGACAATTTTTTTTGTAGTTTTGTATAATGCTTCAGTTTATAAAACCACATTATTCATTGGACCTAAACGACGGCCTAGCTTGGCTGCAAAGTTTTTCTAAAACCAAAGTATTCTAGTACCACGGTATTTACGTGTGGCATAGTAATACTTTAGGCTTGGCAGTGAAGTATTTTAAAATCAGAGCATTCGAAAACCAGAGTATTCATATGCGTACCAAACCAATACTTCTGCATTGGAAAAAAAGGTCCAACCGTCCCTTTCGTATACTTTGAAAATATTGTTAAATATTGTAGTATATAAAATTACAGTTTTGACTAAAGCCAAACATTTCAAAGTATTTGATACTTCAATATTTCGAAAAACAAAAGTATTATTGGAACACTTTAAAAATACAGAGCTTCCAGACGTGGGCCTTAGTTTCAGAAAAAAAAGGTCCGGGGTTGTTTTTCCAGTACTTTAAAAATAACACGTTTTGTGGGATACTAAAGTATTAGAGCATCTCTAGCGGTACCCGCAAAACGCGAACCCGCAAAAGAGTTTTAAGGGTCGGGGAACGCGAGTTTTTTGGCTAGAAACGAGGCGCGGCGGAGCAGGAACCGCAAAGCCGAACCGTAAAACAGAATAATATCTGTTTTGCGGTTCGGCTTTGCGGTTCCTGCTCCGCCGCGCCTCGTTCAGAAACTGCATATGCAAAACATGAAGTAGGCATGAATATCATAAAAACTGAATAACAAATAAATAAGAACTAAATTATAAATATTCTTATTACAACAATAGTACACTATGAATCCTCATCATAATGTAGTACAATAAAAGTTTGAATCACACGAATTAAACAATAATTCAATACAAGCAATGTTGTAGAATAAAAATATTGTTTGAATCAAACATGGTTCAAATGAATTTATCAAATTGCTACTGCCCATGCCGCTGCCAGGCGTGTTCAACTAGGTCTTTCTGCAGCTGGGTGTGTGCGTCCGCATCCTCTATCTCACGGTAAGTCTGAAAAAAAGCTCTGATGCGATCTGGGTTTCTAGCAGGCTTCACGCGTGCTGGCGCCTGCTTGACGGGAGAGTATTTGAGGATGATGAGTACTTCCCCGGCAACGGCGCCAGAAAAAGAACTTGATGGCGTGAATCACACGCTCGTTGGGAGACCCCAAGAGGAAGGTATGATGCAGTTCAGCAGCAAGTTTTCCCTCAGAAAGAAACCAAGGTTATCGAACCAGTAGGAGCAGCAACTCTTCAGAAGGTTGTTGGTGCCGCACGCAATACGATCACCAACGTGGAATCTGCACACAACACAATCAAACTACTTTGCCCCAACGAAACAGTGAGGTTGTCAATCTCACGGCTTGCTGAAAACAAAGGATTAAACGTATGGTGTGGAAAATGAGTATTAAATTGCAGAGAATGAAAAAGGAACAGTTTGCAGTTTGTGGTTGTTTAATCAGTGTAAAAGAATGGACCGGGGTCCACAGTTCACTAGTGGTGTCTCTCCATAAAAGATAACTAACATGTTGGGTGAACAAATTACAGCTGGGCAATTGACAATAGTGAGCGCATGACAATGCATATACATGACATGATGACTACTATGATATTTAATTGGGCATTACGACATAATACATAGACCGTTATCCAACAGCATCTATGACTAATAATCCACCGCCGGGTTGTCATCCGAGTCCCCCGTTGGTATTAAGTTGCAAGCAACGGATAATTGCATTAAGTAAAGTGCGTAATGTAAACAAACACATATGCCCGTGGACATAGCATCGTTAGGTTATCCCTAGTGGCAACAGCACATCCACAACCTTAGAACTTTCTGTCACTGTCCCAGGTTAAACGGAGCATGAACCCACTATCTAGCATAAATACTCTCTCTTGGAGTTACAAGCATCTACTTGGCCAAAGCATCTACGAGTAACGGAAAGCATGCAAGATCTTAAATAACATAGATAGATTGATAATCAACTTGACATAGTATTCAATATTCATCGGATCCCAGCAAACACAACATGTAGCATTACAATAATATGATCTTGATCATGTAGGGCAGCTCACAAGATCTAAACATGATGGCACAAAGTGGAGAGACAACCATCTAGCTACTGCTATGGACCCGTAGTCCAAGGATGAACTACTCACGCATCACTCCGGAGGCAGGCATGGCGATGTAGAAGCCTCCGGTGACGATTCCCCTCTCCGGCAGGGTGCCGGGAAGAGGTTCTGAACCCTCCCGAGCTAGGGTTGACGCGGCGGCGTCTCTGGAACTTTTCGTGGATATTTGCTCAGGTACTTAGGGTTTTCGCGTCGGGGGGAATAAGTAGGCGAAAGGGCGGCGGCTGCGACCCCCGAGGGGCCCACACCACCCTAGGGCGCGCAGGGGGGCCCGCGCCCTAGTGCGTGTGGGCCCTGGTGGCCCTCCTCTGCTGCTCCTTCGCTCCGTCAGGTGTGTTCTGGAAAAATAGGGACCCCGTGTAGTTTCGTCCAATTCCGAGAATATTTCCAGACTAGCTTTTCTGGAATACAAAAACAGCAGAAAACAGGAACTGGCACTTCGGCATCTTGTTAATAGGTTAGTCCCAAAAAATGTATAAAAGTGATATAAAGTAGATGCAAAACATGTAGCAATTGGTATAAAACAAGCATGGAACATCAAAAATTATAGATACGTTTGAGACGTATCAGCATCCCCAAGCTTAGTTCCTACTCGTCCTCGAGTAGGTAAACGATAAAAACAAAATAATTTTTGAGGTGACATGCTACATCATAATCTTGATCATATAATATTGCAAGGCACATGTAAATGAATGAAGTGATCCAAGTCAATGGTCTATAATTTGCTACCAAATAGATAATGAGTAAACAATGAATCACACAAGCTAAACGTTTTCATGAATAGTACTTTCGAGACAAGCATCAAACAGTTTTGCATAAGTGTTAACTCATAAAGCAATAGTTTCTAATAAAAGGTATTTAATCAACACAAAGGAAGAATTAGTTTCAGCATTTGCTTCAACTTTCAACATATTTATCTCATGGATATTGTCAACACAAAGTAGTATAACAAGTCCAATACATTGCATATAACGCATGTTGTAACAAAGTTGACACTAGTGTTTGCTTGTGGAAGACAGAAAGAATAGGAAAACTGACTCAACATAAAAGTAAAAGAAAGGCCCTTCGCAGAGGGAAGCAGGGATTAAATCATGTGCTAGAGCTTTTAGGTTTTTGAAAGCATATAGAGATTGCATAAAATATTTGATACTCCTCCCAACCTTGCTAACACAAGCCATGGCTAACCGAATCCTCGGGTGCCTTCCATCAATCACATACCATGGAGGAGTATCTATTTTTGAGAGGTGTTTGTTAATTGTCAACGAATGGTAGCGGGTGAGAACAGTATTCTACCTGTCAACGGACTTTTAAGAGCGGCTCCCATGAAGGACGTTATTTCTACCAGCAAGGCAGATCATCCCTCTTTCTCTTTGGTTTACACACATTCAGGTATTTCACTGTTTGTCATTGCTT
This sequence comes from Poa pratensis, assembly GCA_947311845.1. Taxonomy (NCBI): domain Eukaryota; kingdom Viridiplantae; phylum Streptophyta; class Magnoliopsida; order Poales; family Poaceae; genus Poa; species Poa pratensis. The sequence goes on from CAMZMU010000041.1 coordinate 108,497,703, forward strand.
ACTGATGAATCAGGGCAAAAGTGTGAAGAGAATTAATTGGTTAAAGTTGTAATTAATTGGGACTGGGCACCCCGTTGCCAGCTCTTTTTGCAAGTTATTGGATAAGCGGATGTATATGCCACTAGTCCAGGTGTAAAAGTCCATTCACAAATAGAATAAAGAATAACCACACTAATTCCTCATGAGCTAGTAAACATTGACACAAAAAGGGAATAATAACATTTTGAATAATTTAAAGGTAGCACATGAAAAATTTACTTGGAGTGGCAAGGAAATACCACATATAGGTAGTTATGGTGGACACAAATGGCATGGATTTTGGCTCAAGGATTTGGATGCACGAGAAGCATTCCCTCTCAGTACAGAGTTTAGGCTAGCAAGGTTATGTAAGCAAACAAGAATATCAACCCGTACACCAAGTTTTATATGACAAACATATTGCAAACGTTATAAGACTTCATACCGTCTTCCTTGTTAACCAAACCCTGTTATTAGAAAATATCTAGACCTTAGAGATACCACCGATGCAAACCAAATTTTCAACAAGCTTTACGGTAGTTCTTCACTAATAGGCTTAACTCATGTGATGCACAATTTAATCATGATCTACTTGTTAACTCAAAACAATTGACAAGCATCAAGTTATCCATTAGTGATCTACAAGATTAAGCAAGTTTTTCCTTATACCAATTACCACATGCAACATTTTCTGAACCAACCAAACACCAATCAATTTATTTAATCAACTCTCCAAACAAATATAAGTGAAGCAAGAGAGTACTTTCTACAAAAGAAAGCTAATAGCTCTGACAAGAGATACATGAAAACAAGAGCTAAAAGCTGAACAGCGCTAGATATGAATACTCAACAAATATAAGTGAAGAATAGGAGTATTCTCATGAAAAAGCGGAGCGTGTCTCTCTCCCAATCAAGAATGCTAGGGTCCAGTCAAGCTTTATTGAAAATAAAAGTGCAATACTGAAAATAAAAGCACACAGACGCTCCAAGAAAAGCACATATGATGTGAAAGAATTAAAATATAGTTTCACTAGAGATGACCTGATAATTTTGACGATGAAGAAGGGGATGCCTTGGGCATCCCCAAGCTTAGACGCTTGAGTCTTCTTGAAATATGCTGGGGAGATCCATGGGAGCCTCCCCAAGCTTAAGCTCTTCACTCTTCTTGATCCTATTATATCATCCTTCTCTCTTGACCCTTGAAAACTTCCGTCACACCAAACTCAAAGTAGATCTCATTAGAGGGTTAGTGCATAATCAAAAATCACATGTTCTATAAAGACGCAATATGATTTGTTACTTTAAACATTAGCTACAGCCACTGATGTTATGTGAAGCTCTTCCACCCAAAAAAGAATTTCACTCAACACTAGTAAAAGAGAGAATGCAAAATAAAAAGGCATAATCTGTCTAAAACAGAACAGTCCGCAAAGACGAATTTTTTCAAGGCACTTACGACGCTCAGATCGAAAAACTTGAACTAATGAAAGATTCAGACATTCATAAAGATTACGCACAAAAATTTCAGATTTAATTAACAATCTGGTGATTTTAGGAATTTCGTACAGTGAACAGCAAAAATCTGTTTCTGCGCAGCAATCAAAATTAAGCATCGTCTTAACATTAGAGGCTACTCTTGGCACAACAATGCGAGAAAATAAAGATACAAAGGAGTTGCTACAGAAGTAAACATCCTCCTTGACTAATAAAAATAAAAGATAATGGGTTGCCTCCCAAAAGCGCTTTCTTTTAATGCCTTTTAGCTAGGCTAGAAGATTTTAATGATGCTCTCATAAGAATAAGAGTTGAAAAACAAAAGAGAGCATCAAGAGGCAAATATCAAACACATTTAAGTCTAACCCACTTCCTATGCAAAGGAATCTTGTAACAAAATAAATTATTGAAGCATAAAGCAACTAGCATAGAAAGATGAAACAAATATAGCTTCAAAACTTTCAACATAAAGAGAGGTGTTTTAGTAACTTGAAAACTTTTACAACCATATTTTCCTCTCTCATAATAACTTTCAGTAGCATCATGAACAAACTCAATAATATAACTATCACATAAAGCATGCTTTTCATGATCTACAAACACATAATTTTTATTAAGCTAAAAAACAGTAGGGTTATCAAACCCACTTTTGACAATAGTAGTATAATTAATATCATTAGGCAATATAGGACCATCATCAAGAGCATTATCATATATAACATTAGGGAGCACATTTTTACTTTCTGCAATTTCCTCTTTTACTTGAGTCAAGGAGGATGTTTTCAAATTTATCAAAAAAGATATTTCAATAGAATCATGACATTCAACAATATAGCATTCTTCCTCCTTAGGTAGGCATGGAGGGTAATTATATAATGTAAGAGTTAAAGAGTTACTGTCATTAGAAGGTAGATCCTCCTTTTGTTCATCACTCTCTTCCTCTTTTTCATCAAATGAGCTTTCAGCTTCAGCAATTTCTTCTTCCACATTTTCCTGCAAGGCATTAGTCTCTTCTTTATGAGGAAAAATCCTCTTGACATGTTCAGTAATATAAGAATTTTCATCCTTATAGTTATCAAAACAATATTTAAGTATAGCAAGACTTTCAGATTTATAAGGGGCATCAATTTTATGCTCAAGATAAGAACTAATTTCAAGTGCACCCTTAAAGACAATAAATTCTTCCATCCTTTCTACCTCATAAGCATTATAGTAACCTTTAACATAAGAAGCTAAGGTTTCATTTTCATTACAAGCACATTGGAAAGGAAAGTGTTTAGACTTCCTATGACAATCAGATTCATTAAAGCAAAAAGATTTGCCAAATATATAGCATAAATTTCTAGCATATTCCTCTAGTTGATTTAACAATTTCCATAAGTACATCCCTTTTTGTGACAAGCGGTAATTCCTATAATATCTTCGTTCATCTTCCGTGGACCCACCTTGCCAACAAGATCTAGTTTCATAGAGATAAGCCATTGATAGCAAATAAACAACTAGACATAATAACAAACCGAAATAAACTAAATGCAAGAAACTAATTTTTTTGTGTTTTTGATAATTGAAAGCAAACAAGATAAAATAAAATAAACTAAGCAAGACAAAAACAAAGTAAAGAGATTGGAAGCGTGAAACTCCCCTTGCAGAAGACTGCTGTCTCCCCGGCAACGGCGCCAGAAAAAGATGCTGGCGCTGTTGACGGGAGAGTATTGAGGATGATGAGTACTTCCCCGGCAACGGCGCCAGAAAAAGAGCTTGATGGCGTGAATCACACGCTCGTTGGGAGACCCCAAGAGGAAGGTATGATGCAGTTCAGCAGCAAGTTTTCCCTCAGAAAGAAACCAAGGTTATCGAACCAGTAGGAGCAGCAACTCTTCAGAAGGTTGTTGGTGGCTCGCACGGCGCAATACGATCACCAACGTGGAATCTGCACACAACACAATCAAACTACTTTGCCCCAACGAAACAGTGAGGTTGTCAATCTCACCGGCTTGCTGAAAACAAAGGATTAAACGTATGGTGTGGAAAATGAGTATTAAATTGCAGAGAATGAAAAAGGAACAGTTTGCAGTTTGTGGTTGTTTAATCAGTGTAAAAGAATGGACCGGGGTCCACAGTTCACTAGTGGTGTCTCTCCATAAAAGATAACTAACATGTTGGGTGAACAAATTACAGCTGGGCAATTGACAAATAGTGAGCGCATGACAATGCATATACATGACATGATGACTACTATGATATTTAATTGGGCATTACGACATAATACATAGACCGTTATCCAACAGCATCTATGACTAATAATCCACCGCCGGGTTGTCATCCGAGTCCCCCGTTGGTATTAAGTTGCAAGCAACGGATAATTGCATTAAGTAAAGTGCGTAATGTAAACAAATACATATGCCGTGGACATAGCATCGTTAGGTTATCCCTAGTGGCAACAGCACATCCGCAACCTTAGAACTTTCTGTCACTCTCCCAGATTACGGAGGCATGAACCCACTATCTAGCATAAATACTCTCTCTTGGAGTTACAAGCATCTACTTGGCCAAAGCATCTACGAGTAACGGAAAGCATGCAAGATCTTAAATAACATAGATAGATTGATAATCAACTTGACATAGTATTCAATATTCATCGGATCCCAGCAAACACAACATGTAGCATTACAATAATATGATCTTGATCATGTAGGGCAGCTCACAAGATCTAAACATGATGGCACAAATGGAGAGACAACCATCTAGCTACTGCTATGGACCCGTAGTCCAAGGATGAACTACTCACGCATCACTCCGGAGGCAGGCATGGCGATGTAGAAGCCTCCGGTGACGATTCCCCTCTCCGGCAGGGTGCCGGGAAGAGGTTCTGACCCTCCCGAGCTAGGGTTGAAGGCGGCGGCGTCTCTGGAACTTTTCGTGGATATTTGCTCAGGCACTTAGGGTTTTCGCGGCGGCGGCTGACGACCCCGAGGGGCCCACACCACCCTAGGGCGCGCCAGGGGGACCCGCGCCCTAGTGGCGTGTGGGGCCCTGGTGGCCCTCCTCTGCTGCTCCTTTGGTCCGTCAGGTGTGTTCTGGTAAAATAGGGATCCCCGTGAAGTTTCGTCCAATTCCGAGAATATTTCCATACTAGCTTTTCTGGAATACAAAAACAGCAGAAAACAGGAACTGGCACTTCGGCATCTTGTTAATAGGTCAGTCCCAAAAAATATATAAAAGTGATATAAAGTAGATGCAAAACATGTAGCAATTGGTATAAAACAAGCATGGAACATCAAAAATTATAGATACGTTTGAGACATATCACGCGGCTACCAACATTGTCATAGGACAACTCCAAGTCCAAATCCCTTTCATCCTCTATGATCATGTTGTGAAGAATCACACAACAAGTCATGATGTTTTTCAGAGTTTTCTTGTCCCAAAAACGAGCGGGGCCTCGAACAATGGCAAACCTAGATTGCAAGACACCAAATGCCCTCTCTATATCCTTTCGGCATGCCTCTTGAGCCCTTGCAAATTCAATTTCCTTGTTGCCTCTTGGATTTGAGATGGTCTTCACGAATGTAGTCCAACTTGGGTAAATACCGTCGGCAAGATAGTACCCCTTTGTGTACTCATTCCCATTAACAGTGAAGTTGCAAGCCGGAGCATCACCTCTAGCTAGCCTTCGTAGTAGATGAGACCGTTGCAACACATTGATATCATTCAATGTGCCCAGCAAACCAAAGAAGCAATGCCGAATCCATAGATCTTCGGACGCAACGGCCTCAAGCACAATTGTTGCATCGCCTCCCCTGCCACAATATTGTCCATGCCATGCCTTTGGGCAGTTTTTCTAAGTCCAATGCATACAGTCTATACTACCTAGCATGCCCGGCCAACCTCGCGCCTCATTCATCGCCATCAGCCTCACCGTATCTTCTTCGTTTGGTGCCCGAAGATAAATCTTCCCATAGAGTTTTATAATCGTTTTGGCAAACATATGAACGGACTCGATCGTAGAATCTTCACCAATACGAAGATACTCGTCGGCGTAGTCAGCCGGGACGCCATAGGCAATGACTCTCATTGCGGTGGAGATCTTCCGATATGCGCTGAATCCCAACAAACCCGCGGCATTCCGTCGACGCGTAAAATAGCGACAATTCGCCTCGCAAGCTTCTACTATCTTCACGAAAAGAGAGTGGCGCATACGATACCTTCTCCGGAAGATGTGAGCCGGGTACGTCGGTATTCCGGCGAAGTAATCCCGCATGAGCAGCTGGTTGCCGTAGAAGCGGTTCCGTGGTATGCAAAGGCGGCCAACCTTGGATCCTTGCCGCTGCTTCACATACCGGTCATCTAACTCCTTTACGGCGAGGACGGCGACCACCATTTGCTGCCGCCGGTTTTCAAACAGCATCTCCACATCGGAGTCGTCGGAGGAGGACGAATCGGAGAGCAAAAACTCCTCCTCCGGGCTCAACTCCATCTGAAACGGGTACCGCATATCACTAACGGAGTACTCCGTCCGAAAACACAACAAAATCGAGCAGAGATGGACTCACCACAGATCGGCGGCGGCGGCACAGATTTGGCCGGAGAGGGTTCTCCACGGGCGGGGCGAGCCGGAAACCGGAGGCAGGGTACGTCCGCGGCGGGGGGGGGGGGGGTGTCGCGTGCGACGGGGCGCCTGCAGATGCGGCCGGGAAAAGGGTCGAATCGTTGGCGGCGGCGAGATGGGATGAAGCGCGTGGTGAAAAGTCCGTCCCGCCAAATGTTTTGACCTTATGCAGGCGCCCCTCGGTTCGGCGGTTAAATCTCCGAATTTGACGTTCCGAGGGCAGGATTCACGGGGCCCCTCAAAAACTTTTACGGGTCGGAAAGTTTTGAGGGTTCTGTTCTCCGCGTTTTTAACGATTCGAATCCGCATCGGGCGATTATTTTGCGGGTTTCGGCCATTTGAGGGTACTGCTAGAGATGCTCTTACTATGCTCCTTCCTTCTCCGGTTGGTCCTTGTCAAATCTAGCAGCGCGCCCGTTGTATTCAACACTTGAACATGGGGAAAAAAAGATGACCTCAAATACGTACTGACGGTGCCCACGTTCAGCGCGTGAACACGTGGTACGCTGTTTCCAGGACCCATCTTTAACGCACAAACACTAGTATACGACTAGGATCACTTGCCACATGCATACCCTCGTACCGTATATACATGCGTGAGCGCCAGCTGACGGTCGATCCGACTCGTAGCTGCAAGATGAAAACCACCCCCAAGCTCCAAGCAACACAACCCGATCCTATAGTTCACTATCGTTCTCGTTCCCTTCTCTTGCTACAGTACCCACATGCGAAGAGGGCGTTAAGGTTTTGCCGGCGAATCCGTCGCTTCCCTCCGTCTCCGGCGCCGCCGCGGCGTCGCGGGGAAGCTCTGGTAGAAAGCAACGTGCGACTTGAAGGACATAATCGATTGTGGATTTTGCTATCCATCATTTTTCATAGTAATGAAAATGCTCTTGGCTCGACATAATCGGTTCTATTAGTGCCGAACCAAATTTGCACTGGGTTGTTTGTTTTTAAGTAAATAGTACACGATGGAGCTCGAGAGGATATAATTGATTTTTTTTATCAAGGGAAAGAATCTAAGGTTAGTGAAAACTAATAAATTAGGACAACTTTGTCAATCTATCCTTAATATAGAAATGGAAAGGTTAAAATAATAAGAAAGTCCTATTTTTTAGCATAGGGAAAACTCTTTCAATTAAAAGAGGGGGAATCCATCAAGCTTGATCAACCATTAACAAGCAATCCTAATGTGGGAGGTTTTGGTCAGGGGGACGCAGAAATAGTGCTTTAGGATCCAGTACGCGTCCAAGTCCTTTTGTTCTTCTTCGCATCCGTTATTTTGGCACAAGTTTTTTTGGTTCTAAAAAAGAAACAGTTTGAAAAGGTTCAGTTGTACGAAATGAATTTCTAGATCTCGTGCGAATAGATTAGGACTAGTTTTTATAGGATTCGTTTGCTGCGCCGGCGGTATCAGGTCGGAGACGATGGCGCCGGTGGAGAAGAATGAATCCTTCCCTCCTTCCTCCGGTCCGGCGACGCCCTCGCCGGGGAGGTAGTGTTCTGTTCCTCCTTGCAGGTGATTGGCAAGACGATGCCGCCGACCATGTGTGCTAGAGTTCCCGACCTTCGAGCCGGTCGTCTCTGCTCCGTCATCTTCCCTAGTGGCGGTGGTAAGCTCGTGAGATGCTGTGATGGGGATGCGGCTTTGGTGTTGGAAAGATTTGTGACTACAGGTTATTCGGCGAGCGATTCCGATGGCAGAGATGGAATCGAGGTCAGAGAGGTGCGGGGCGCAGCATCGGCCGACGATCCACAAAATCAAGGACGTCGACGCTTCTGCGGGCGTCTAATCCTGAGGTTCAAGGATGCAGATGATGCTGCAATGGATTCTCTCTGTGCCATGGAATAGCTTATGTTGTGTCGTCCCGAGGAGCGTGGTGACCTCCAAGGACCTAGTTGTTATTTTCTTTTCTTCGAGGTTGCCTTTGTAAAAGTAGTTTGACAGGTGGGCTTCGAGTGTCTTCTTGTTGTGTCCGTGCCATGTAATCAGCTATCTTATGGATGAATACAACAATGTAGTTTGTTTGCAACAAAAACACAATGCGATCCTAGAAACAGCTTGATGGATTTTTTTTGTTATTTTGCTCGGTCATGTGTCTTCTCCCAAGTAAGCTATTCCCTCCGATCCATAAAAATTTGAACTAAAGCCTCGACATTTTTATGGATCACCATCACAGATGGGCCGTCATCACAAAGAAAGGGCACATCCAAACCCACTTACTTTTCAGTTTGCGCGCTAGGAGCCCACCAACGACTCAGTTACGTAAATTCAACCTTTTATTTCAGAATAATATATGTTCACATTTGGAAATCTGTTGGTACAAAATCTTCTGCCGCTGCCACCGGAGGTGTCGCCGGGCAAAGCTCGTGTGGCATGGTGGTGGCGGCGGATCTCCTCGATGGCTGTTCGTGATTGAGGCGGCGGCGACGTCCCCTCGGCCGAACAGCGGCGCTGCTGTGGGGTGGCGGCGGTCAGGCGTGAAAGGATCGTATGGCCACCTAGAAGGGGGGGGGTGAATAGGTGCTACTCCAATTTTTAATTCTTTTTCGATTAAGGCTTGACTAAAAGGTAAATTCTCTAGATATGCAACTATGGTGAATTTACCTATATGACAAGTTAAGTCTAAACAAGATAAGATACAAGTAGTAAATAACTAGAAAGGATTAACCGATAGGAAAGCACGCGGAGACAAGAATGTATTCCCGAGTTCCTCCTTTTTAGGGGAGTACGTCTCGTTGGAGGGGTGTGAGCTTCAAACTCAAGATGCCACAAAAGGCTTCACCCTATTCTCCGATGAACCTCGCACAAAAGCTCGGTCCACCTTTCTTTATCGGAATCCTCCAAAGCGGAATCCGGAGCACAAAAGCTCGTTACAACAACTTGAGGCTCAACCCACAAAAGGATTGGGGGCTCTCAATCACCAACAACACCTGCTACACAAAAGTAACAAGCAAGTGAGAACAACAAGATGCCTAGGTTTTCCTAGTGGAAACCCTAGGCTCGAATCCCTCAAGTGAATGAAGGGGAAATGAAGAACACTTCGGTGGAGTTGTAGATCCGGGCCTTCTCCTTCAATCCTCCAAGTATGAGTGAGTTTGGGTGGAGGGATTGGGAGATACAATGATTCTTGAGCTTGCAACAATGGAGTACTTCGAATCTGGGCGAGCTCTCTTCTTGGAGAAGAAGCAGTCTTTATATAGGGGTCCCTGAAAATCTAACCGTTATGTGCAGAAAAACTGCACAGCGGTACTACCGCTGGGACAGCGGTACTACCGCTGCCTGCTTCCCTGCGGTACCTAGTGCACTGCAGAACCCAGCAGCAGCGGTACCTCGCAGAGGTACCGAAGTTGCCAGGCAGAGCGGTACTACCGCTGCACGGCCCGGTAGTACCGCTGGGATCGATCGATTAAAATGAATGAACCCAGCGGTAGTACGAAGCAACTACCGCGGGGTACCGTGACCAATACAGAGAGCAAAAACGGCCTAGCGGTACCACTGGCGGTACCACCAGCGGTAGTACCGCTGGCTGAAACCAGCGGTATCACACGGTACTACCGCCAGGAGGAGTACCAGCTGTGCTGCAGGAGTCCCGCTCCAGGTGGAGCGGTACTACCGCTGCGACAGCGGTACTACCGCCAGACACAGGAATGCTCACTGTGCTGATTTCCAGGGTTACAAGCTCCACAAGACATAATGTATCAACGAGATATATCTGCAATTGTCAAGCGCACATTAGTCCTGATAATGTGTTGTCATTAGACTCCAAAATAGATTTACGAGCAAGTATGCTCTTTCAATCTCCCCCTTTTTGGAGTATGATGACAACACATTAAAAAGGTTGACAAAATATAGGCGGGCTCCCCCTAACTATATGCATTAGTAGAATTTTACGTTTGAATGCAAAATGCATATAGGTTAGGATCAACACTCCCCCTAGATTTTATAAACCGGGCAAGTTTATTGAAAACAAACAATAAGGCACAACTTGCACAACGGTAAGACATGAGATAAAAGCACATAAAGTCCACATAGGCTTACAATAATTTAAGGTCCACATGTCTTACCCCATGAGTTCAACGAAAGAAAAAAAACGAGATACAAGAGGTGCACAAGCGAACAAACACCAAATCGAGAAAAACAAGCTTGTGCCCTCAACCATGCAACTCCCCCGGACAACCTAATAGAACCATCTCCCCCTTGGCATCATGATTCCAAAAAGGGAGAGGCATAGCTAACGTCCCAAGAGGAAGTCACTCTTCATCGGAGGTGGAGGCTGCAGCAATGTCGTCACTTTTATCGGCTGAAACTGAACCATCCTCACCACTTGCATCACCCTCCGCATCATCCTCACCATCATCATCCTCAGAAGCTTCTTCATGAGCAGCGGATCGACCAACCTGAGTGCGAGACCAAGGGACATCTGGCTGAGAAGTGGATGCATCATCCTGAAGATCATAGTCCACCCAATCGCGACGGTGCTTGAGCCAATCAGCTTCTGCAGTAATTCTATCCTCAGACCCGGCCTTAACCGGAACGCCTAAGTGCTCAAAACGCTGACGGTTGAGTTGACGCTCTTTCTTGTTCCTCTCATGTTCTTTATAGGCCCTCTTGTCAGCATCATCAATGCGGCAAAAGATGGTCTTTACAGCACCAGCCAGCCACTTCTTGAACCCATTGTCTTGAGCATTTGCCTTGGGGGGAAGTTCAAACAAGGGATCATCCTCATCATCATTGGAACTTTCTTGTTCAGCGGGAATAAGTGGAGGAAGATGTTTCTTTATGCTCAGCTCCTTGACCTTGTGGTCGGTGGGATCCTCCTCATTGTCCAAAAGAGCCAACGGAAGCTTCTTCTTGACCCACGTGGAAATGATCAATTGCATAATGTGAGCCCCAAATATAGAAGGTCGCCTTTTCATCACCACAGCATACAATTCATGCCATATGATGTCCATCACATCCAGCTTCTTGCCTTGCCCAACCATGATAGAGGATTCAAACATAAGATCAATGAGTTTGCCATGGATTTGGTCAAAGTTTCCCACACGAGGCATAACGGTGTTGCGGTAGATCCGATGCATGATGTCCCAAACCTTTAGCAAATTCTTTTGGAACCCCACCATGGCACGTCCTTGGATGTATAAGTCAAAGAGGACCTCGTGCTTCATCGGATTTGAGTTATAGTTGATGCGAAAGAATTGTTGCTGAGCATCTTCATTCAACACAAACCCATTTTCAGCCAACCCAAGAAGAGAAGCAAAATCAGCCCATGTGGCCTCAAGAACCTCATCTTTTGACATCCATTTAATCCGTCTTGGCTCATCCGCGAAGAAGTGAACGGTGGCAAAGAATTGCATGACAAGGTGATCATTGAAATTCTGCTGCAGCCCAATATAGTCATAGATCCCAAACTCTTTGCAAATCTCAATAGCATCGCCAAAATACCGAAGGTGCTTCTCCATGTGATCGGTGTCAATGCAAAACTGTTCACAAACCTTGGTCTTGTGCTTGGGAAGGACTTCATAAAAGATCTTCTCTTGAAACAGATTGTGGAACCCCGGAGTGGTGTAAGTACGGAGCTTAGGAGTGGCATAGGGGTTCATCCTTCTTTCTTTGACAAAATCCCTTGATGACATGAGATTGAGCGACTTGCTCTGAGCAGCTCTGAGCTTTGCAGCATTTGACTTCTGACGGCGAGTGGTCTTTTCAGGCATAACTTCAGGCTCTTCATCTTCGTCAGCTAGGTCTTTGCCTGAACGAGCACGCTTAGCAGCCCGCTTGGTGTGACTCCCACTAGCCTTCTTACCAGCACCTGTGATAGCATAGGAGGATAGCAGGGAGATAAGTATTGCAAAAACATCGAGACCAAACGAAAAGAATCCAGATTGCACAGTTCTGGAAAATGCCAGTTCCAGCGGTAGTACCGCTGGTCCACCGGTAGTACCGTGGAGCGGTAGTACCGCCACGAGGGCGGTAGTACCGCTACCACCAGATCTAGCGGTTGACTTCCCGGTACTCGCTCGATCTATGGAAACTTCCAACAAAACTTTGCAATGAGGATCCTAGACTAAGTGCCATCTATTTCCTACAACTTCTACCACAAGAACTACGGAAAAACCTAACCCCATTGCATCTCAACGAATCGACTAGGTTGAGAGGTAGGAGTGAGAGATTTACCGGAGCTCATCGCGGAGGAGAGGAGGAAGAAGAGGGTGCTTTAGCTTCTTTCTGGCCGGAGAGGGGCTATCCAGGCCGGAGGTGTGCTCCCCGGCGACGAACCGTGGCGGCGGCGGCAGCGGTGGGGTGGTTTTCGAAGGAGAGGGTCGAGGGTGGAGGGGATAGAAAAGAAACTACCCCTCCACGCCCAACTTAACCTCTGGTGAAAACGAACCCAGCGGTAGTACCGCTGACCCAGCGGTAGTACCGCCCGAACTGGTACTTACGGTAGCCAGCGGTGGTACCGTTCCTGGGAAGGAACGGTAGTACCGCTGATATGCCGGTAGTACCGCTACCTGGTACTATTGACTTCCAGCAAATTCTGGGAATTCAACGGTAGTACCGGGTACCTGGTGACTACGGTACCGCTCGAGGGACTGCTGTGCCTGGAAACTCCAGGCAACGGTAGTACCGCGAGGGCACCGGTAGTACCGGGCACTTTTGCCACGAAACGTCGACGGGTTGGTCACAAAGTTTTACAAATAGAGAGAGGTGTTTGTGGGATAGGATATTGGCTTAGGATAGAGTAAGTAACTGGGGGAAGAGAGGCAAACCAAGTTTGCAAGAATCAAACAAGAAAAGCCAAACTTGGTGCTCTCCACAAGATACACAAGAGGTCCAAATAAAATCCAAATAAACCAAATAAGATCCAACTCCTCACACAGAGGAGGGCGGTGGCCTAGGCCACCATGTATGAGTGTGTGGTGTGACACCGCGAAGATGTATCTTGGGTTCACGGCCACTACTCGTCATTTAAGCTCACAATTCATGAAATGAAAATAGAGAGGCAAATGAGTTCTTAATGTCGGCATAATGGGGGGAGGGATAGTCCAATAGATTAGGACCGCACTCCCCCTATGTCCATGCCTACATCCAAACCAAATTACTATTGTCTAATATGGGTAGGTATGCAAGAAGTCCACTAAGTCCAATTGCTTATGTCCACCACATTTAGTTCTCCTCTCAACTCCTTGAATCTTGCTTCACCAAGAGGCTTTGTGAACATATCGGCGAGTTGATGCTTGGTGTTGACATAGTTGATTGCAATATCACCCTTTTCAACATGATCTCGAATAAAATGATACCGGATCTCAATATGTTTGGTCTTCCCATGAAGTACCGGATTGTGAGCAATTTTGATGGCACTTTCATTGTCACATAAAAGAGGCACTTTGTCACAAATGACACCATAATCCTTTAAAATTTGCCTCATCCATAATAATTGTGCACAACAACTTCCGGCGGCAATGTATTCGGCTTCGGTGGAGGACGAGGCCACACAATTTTGCTTCTTGGAAGACCAACTCACAAGAGACCTACCAAGGAATTGGCAAGTACCCGAAGTTGATTTTCTATCCATTTTGCAACCCGCCCAATCCGCATCCGAATAACCTACAAGATCAAAGCTTGTCCCATGGGGGTACCAAAGACCATAGTTAGGAGTATCTATCAAGTATCTTAGAATCCTTTTAACCGCGGTTTCATGACTTTCCTTAGGACTTGATTGGAATCTTGCACACATACCCACACTAAACATAATATCCGGTCTAGATGCACAAAGGTAAAGTAAAGATCCAATCATAGAACGATAAAGCTTGGGATCAACTTCCTTACCCTTCGGATCTAAGTGTAGATCCGCCTTAGAGTCCATGGGAAACTTATATGGCTTGGCGTTGTTCATATCAAATTTCTTGAGCATGTCTTGAATATACTTGGCTTGACATAAGAATGTTCCTTCACTATATTGGTGGATTTCAAAGCCAAGAAAATACTTCAATTCTCCCATCATGGACATCTCAAATTCCTTGGTCATTAGCTTAGAGAATTGATCACTAAATTCATGGTTAGTAGAACCAAAGATAATATCATCAACATATATTTGGCATACGAAAAGCTCTCCATTTATCCTTTTTGTGAAAAAGGTGGGATCGATTACCCCAATTTCAAAACCATGGTCTACTAAGAACTCCTTGAGATGATCATACCAAGCACGTGGAGCTTGCTTGAGCCCATAAAGGCCTTATGTAGTAAGTAGACATGGTTAGGAAATTTAGGGTCTTCAAAACCCGGAGGTTGTTTCACATACACTAATTCACTTAGTGGACCATTTAGAAAAGCACTTTTAACATCCATTTGATATAAGGTAATGTTATGAGTAGATGCATAGGCAATCAATAAACGAATAGATTCAAGTCTAGCAACGGGGGCATAGGTTTCACCGTAGTCGACTCCTTCGATTTGGGTGTAGCCTTGTGCAACCAATCTTGCTTTGTTGCGAATGACTTGACCATGTGAGTCTTGCTTGTTCTTGAATATCCACTTGGTTCCAATGACATTATGTGATGTGTCTTTGGGTCTTTCAACTAATGACCATACTTTGTTGCGCTCGAAGTTGTTCAATTCTTCATGCATGGCCGCAACCCAATCCATGTCTTCAAGAGCATCATATACCTTGAGAGGTTCTAAGCTAGACAAACAAGAGACATGACCACAAAAGTTAGTTAATTGATTACGTGTGGACACACCCTTACGAATACTCCCAAGGATATTTTCTTTGTAGTGTTGGAGATGATCCAATGTTGATGCACGCCGAATGACTCGGCGTTCTATGGCTTGACCAATTGTTTCACCAACACGAACATCTTCATCATTTCCTTCATCTTGTTCATGGTCAACCCGAAGTGGAGTTCTTGGAGATGGGGGTTCATCATGTTCTTGTTTCCACTAGAGTTGGGTGGGTCTTGACCATTATCTTGCTCATGTGGATGACTATCATGATCTTGTTCTTGTATAGCTTGTTGATCAATGGTTGAGGTGGATGGTTCAACTTGAGTAGAACTTGTTCCTTCTTCTTGAGTGTCCATAATAGGTTCTTCAATAGGAATAAGTTCCCCTATGCCCATAGTTCTTATGGCTTGAGGTGGAGGTACATCACCTACATTATCATGATCAATATGCTCCGCTTGGGAGCCATTATCCTCGACAAACTCCACATTCATAGATTCTTCAACACATCCGGTGGATATGTTGTAGACCCTATAAGTATGGGAGTTTGCGGCATATCCAACAAAAATACCATCAAAAGTTCTAGATTCAAATTTAGCAATTGGGCAACCTTTAATGTAAACATGGCATTTGCATCCAAATACGCGAAAGTAAGAGACATTTGGCTTTTTACCGATAAGGAGTTCATATGGTGTCTTTTTCATGAGAGGACGAAAGAAGAGCCGGTTGGAGTAGTGGCAAGCGGTATTGATGGCTTCGGCCCAAAAGTTATATGGGGAATGAAATTCGGCCAACATAGTTCTTGCCATATCAATAAGAGTGCGGTTCTTCCTTTCGGCGACACCATTTTGTTGGGGAGTATAAGCAGCGGAATATTGGTGTTGTATGCCTTCCCCACTTAGGAAATCATCCATAGTGTAATTCTTGAACTCCGTACCATTGTCACTTCTTATTGCCAAAATCTTGGAGTCATATTGGCGTTGAACTAAGGTTGCAAAGTCAATGAATACTTTTTGAGTTTCACTCTTCCTCTTGAGGTAGAAAGTCCAACAATATCTTGTATAATCATCCACAATCACCAAACAATATTTCTTGCCACCAAGACTATCATATGTGGGAGGCCCAAAGAGATCCATATGAAGGAGCTCCAAAGGCCTCTCGGTGGAGATAATGCTCTTCTTGGGATGATTCTTTTCATGCATCTTTCCGGCTATGCAAGCACTACAAGGACGATCTTTGGAAAAATTAACATCGGTTAGTCCTACCACGTGTCCACCCTTCACAAGAGTTTGCAAATTTCTCATACCGACATGGCCTAGCCGGCGATGCCAAAGCCAACCCTTGTCGGATTTAGCCATTAGACACGTGGCGATTTGAGTGGTCTCTTTCGAGAAATCGACCACATACAAACCGTTTACACGAAATCCAACAAAGGCTACTTTAAGAGTTTGAGTGAAAAGGATGGTCACGTGGTGTTTATTAAAGATAACGGTGTAACCGACATTGCATAATTGACCAACGGAAAGTAAATTATATGAGAGAGATTCAACAAGTAGGACCTTCTCAATGGATAACTCCGGAGTGATCACTACATTGCCATATCCCAATACCTTAAGTCTTGCATTATTCCCGACGGTGACATGAGAAAATGTGAGTAATTGATTCAATAGGCCCTTTACTACTTCTTTGCTTCCGGTCATGTGAGAAGAGCACCCACTATCAATGAGCCATGAAGATCCACCGGAAGAAAAGTCCTACAAAGAATCAAGTCTTTGTTTTAGGTACCCATTGTGAAATGGGTCCTCTTTTGTTAGTCACAAGGGTCTTTGGAACCCAAATAGCATAGTGATAATCATCTCCATATGAAGTGCCAACATATTTAGCAAAAACACAACCATCTATAGATTTCATAAGAACATATGAAGGGTTGTATTTTCCCGCAAAGTCATTGTGAGTGGCATTGCCCCTTGTGGCATCACCACTCGCAATGGTAGTCTCTTTTGCTTGTGCGGGCTTGGCATTCTTCTTGTTCGTGTTCTTCTTCTTCTTCTTGGCAACATAACCAAGACCCTCTTTCCCTATGTGAGGCTTTTGCGCTTGCAAGAGCTCATAAAGAGGTTTCTCACCTTGAGGGCTAGAGGCCTTGGCAAGTTCATTCTTCAACCTAGCATTTTCCTCAATGATATTTGCATGATCACAAGAGCAAGTAGAGGAGCTAGGTTCATCAATTTTAGTAGATTGTATTTGAAGTTGTTCAAAAGACTTGGTGAGAATAGAGTGTTCACTCTCCAAGGCCTTGTGAGCCTTGGTGAGCGACCCTAACTCATCGGCTAGTCTATTATGACCAACACCAAATACGACCTTTTGTTTCTCTAAAACATTGTATTTAGCAATAGCATGGTCACGTTCTTTAATGATCTTAGAAAGAGTTTCATTTTGAGATTCATCAAGATTCTCAAGCTTCTCCTCAAGAGAAACTCGAAGTTCATGCTCTTCCTCAATCGCCTCGGTAAGGGAAGCGATCTCATTAGCATATTCTCTTTCTAGTCTCCCCTTTTCTTTAAGGAGATCTTGTGCGATGCCATATTGACTCATAAGAATCTCAAGCCGAATCTTGCTTTCACCTTGCAAGTTAGTCATCAAGAAATCCAAAGCAACATTTTCTTCCTTAACTCTAAGACTCATAAATTCATGCATTTCATTCATAGTCTTAGGAGGAAGGGAAGGTGATACCTCGGAGAGCTTGGCCATGAGACACGTAGCGGATTTGGTGGTGACATTATCATTGGGGGATTCAAAGAGAGAAGGGGTTGTCGATGAAGCAATGGCTAAAGCGGCCACTTCACTTGTGGTTGTTTCTTCTTCATCACTCTCATCCCCGGACATATATTCCTCTCTCACCACCAACACCTTGGAAGGTAGCTTCTTGTTGGGATTGAACTTCTTGAAGTAAGGCTTCGTGGGAGAAGAACTTGACGCTTCCTTGCGAATGAGTCTTCCTCCATGTTCTTCACGGTTCTTGTAAGGGCATTGGGCAACATAGTGGAATTGATCTTGACAATTGAAGCAAGTCTTCATTTTTGGGTTGCCTTCCTTGTAGCCTCTTGCTTTATGCTTTTTATCCACATAAGCTTTAGCTTTAGATGGATTTTTCCAAAAGTCCTTCGCCATGAGAGCCACATAATCTCTATGAGCACCCTTGAGTTCCTCGGGTGCCAAGTAACTTCCCTCTTCATGATCTTGGTCTTCATCTAGTTCCACAACCTTGGCCTTCAAAGCAAGTGAGGAACTTTGGGCCATTCCAAGAGCTCGGGCACGAGAGTCTCTAGCAATTTGAGCTCGGACCTTGTAAGATTGCATCTCTTGCATGACTTCATTTGAGGTCAAGAGGTCATAGTTGTGCTTCCCTTGGAGACTATTCAAGTCGTTCTCTTCAAACGGCATGAGGGCATTCACATACTTCCTCTTGATGTAAGTATCATCCACATGTTTAGCACCAAGGTCTCTAAATGCGGTAGCAAGAGCCTTGAGCCTTTGATACATCTCCTCATGAGTTTCATCATCTTTCTTGTAGAAGCCTTCAATTTGATTGCTCATGGCTTCATATCTATTTCTTCTCATGCTCTCATTTCCAACAAACACCTCCGTGAGATTGTTCCATGCTTCCTTGGCGGTGGTGCAATCTTCAATGTGATGGATGTTCTTTTCACCCACGGCAACACGGATCACATCAAGAGCGGTGGAATTTAGTTGAGCTTCAACTTCTTCTTTCCTTGTCAAGTCATTTTCATCCACCGGCTTGAATCCATCAACAATGATCTTCCAAAGACCTATGCAACCACTTTTCAAGTGAGATTTCATAGAAGATTGCCAACGGGTAAAGGAAGATGCATTAAGACTAGGTGGAGCTCCTCTTAAGTGAATAGGAGGATGAGGCACGGGTAGGTCGGGAGAGTATGCAAAAGGAACTCTAGCATGCTCTCCCTTCCCATTAGGTGTTTTAGGTGAGGATTCATTTTTATTTGAGTTCACCCCCGCTTTCTCTTCGACACTTACATCCGAGGGCTTCTCCTTAGGAAGATCCTCCTTAGGAGGAGCCTCCGGAGTTAGGGAGGAGTCGATACCCTTTGCCACCATGAGTTGCTCTAACATTTTGCGCAACTCTCCCATTTGAGTATCCATAGAGGACTTCAAGGAAGTGAAGTCCTCCACGGAAACAGAAGTGGGAACGATGGTGTCATCGGGTATCTCATTCCCATGTTCGTCGAGGGCCATATTTCTCTTAGGCGGTTAAGCCCGAATAAAGAGCCGAGGCTCTGATACCAATTGAAAGGATCGTATGGCCACCTAGAGGGGGGGTGAATAGGTGCTACTCCAATTTTTAATTCTTTTTCGATTAAGGCTTGACTAAAAGGTAAATTCTCTAGATATGCAACTATGGTGAATTTACCTATATGACAAGTTAAGTCTAAACAAGATAAGATACAAGTAGTAAATAACTAGAAAGGATTAACCGATAGGAAAGCACGCGGAGACAAGAATGTATTCCCGAGTTCCTCCTTTTTAGGGGAGTACGTCTCGTTGGAGGGGTGTGAGCTTCAAACTCAAGATGCCACAAAAGGCTTCACCCTATTCTCCGATGAACCTCGCACAAAAGCTCGGTCCACCTTTCTTTATCGGAATCCTCCAAAGCGGAATCCGGAGCACAAAAGCTCGTTACAACAACTTGAGGCTCAACCCACAAAAGGATTGGGGGCTCTCAATCACCAACAACACCTGCTACACAAAAGTAACAAGCAAGTGAGAACAACAAGATGCCTAGGTTTTCCTAGTGGAAACCCTAGGCTCGAATCCCTCAAGTGAATGAAGGGGAAATGAAGAACACTTCGGTGGAGTTGTAGATCCGGGCCTTCTCCTTCAATCCTCCAAGTATGAGTGAGTTTGGGTGGAGGGATTGGGAGATACAATGATTCTTGAGCTTGCAACAATGGAGTACTTCGAATCTGGGCGAGCTCTCTTCTTGGAGAAGAAGCAGTCTTTATATAGGGGTCCCTGAAAATCTAACCGTTATGTGCAGAAAAACTGCACAGCGGTACTACCGCTGGGACAGCGGTACTACCGCTGCCTGCTTCCCTGCGGTACCTAGTGCACTGCAGAACCCAGCAGCAGCGGTACCTCGCAGAGGTACCGAAGTTGCCAGGCAGAGCGGTACTACCGCTGCACGGCCCGGTAGTACCGCTGGGATCGATCGATTAAAATGAATGAACCCAGCGGTAGTACGAAGCAACTACCGCGGGGTACCGTGACCAATACAGAGAGCAAAAACGGCCTAGCGGTACCACTGGCGGTACCACCAGCGGTAGTACCGCTGGCTGAAACCAGCGGTATCACACGGTACTACCGCCAGGAGGAGTACCAGCTGTGCTGCAGGAGTCCCGCTCCAGGTGGAGCGGTACTACCGCTGCGACAGCGGTACTACCGCCAGACACAGGAATGCTCACTGTGCTGATTTCCAGGGTTACAAGCTCCACAAGACATAATGTATCAACGAGATATATCTGCAATTGTCAAGCGCACATTAGTCCTGATAATGTGTTGTCATTAGACTCCAAAATAGATTTACGAGCAAGTATGCTCTTTCAAGGCGGCTCCCGGCGGTGGAGGCGGCGGTCGGCGTGTGTGGGCTCGATCTGGACCCTTATGGGCTCAGGCGTGAACGCGTCCTTCGCATCTGCTGCACCTCGGTGGTCATGGCAACGACGCGCGAGGACCTCCTGGGCTTTACTACCTTCATAGTGAGTAGTAACTTATATGTAGTGTCATGCAAGATATCATTTATTAGGTTGTAGACTCATTTTGTCAGGTCTGTGATGTTACGATAACTATCTATGTTACTTTATTTGTCTCTCTCCACATTAATTATGTGCCACATCATTTTTTTTGCTTAGATGACATGCATGTTACTACCTATGTTATTTCCACTATGGGTTGTCTGAAGAATGAACATAGGTATACAAACATGAAGCAGGTATGGAGCTAGTGGAATACCCAATCTATCCTTGGGAGCATCAGCCTAAAGCACCCAACATATACCCTGTGATGGGATTTGGTTCCCAAAATACCCACTCTCGTCCTGATGGCACCCCGCAGCCATTGGGTATGGGTAGAACTTAATCAAACCCGTACCCACGTCCTCGTATCTTAATCACACCCACGCCCACACCCGCGTCTGGGTATAGATTTTGCACCGTACTCGCACCCGTGTAGGTATTAAAAACCCATGGGTAAACCCACCGAGCAAGTCATTCATCCACAATATATAAGAGAACTATCGACATGTAAGCTCATTCATGCACTGATTCGGAAGACGGCACACATATATGAAAAGAAACAATAAAATAACACAATGTATATGAAAATGAATAACATAACAACTCACTAATCCACGCGGAGCTCGCCTTGTCCATGGCGAACGGCCGCTGGCGTGGCCGAGCCGGCTACCACGTCTAGGGGAGTGTGTATAGAGAGGGTGGGATGGTGGACTGGCGGAGGGCGGAGGCCAGTGGCTACCTGGTTGGGGGAAGGGCAGGGCAGTGACGAGTAGCTGGGAGGGAGATGGCCATATCGATCTAAAAGTAGTGGAGACTACAAGAAAGGACATGGGCGAGAACTGCCTGGGAATTGTGAACAAGGTGAAAATTAAGTGGTCGCACATATGGAAAACAAGTGAGAATTACGTAACCGGTTAGTATTTTGAGATTTTTGTGCCAGAATAACCCTTTGTACCATGGACCTACATGTTAAAAACAAAAATAGATGAGTATATGGGTATGCGGATATGGGTACTATTTTATCATGCCCGCACCCGCAATACCCACTGATTACACACTTTTCACCATTTGCTTACCCGTAGATAAAATAGTTTTACCAAACTCTTACCTTAAAGAGTATATACTCACTGGGTATGCGGGTAATGGATACCCATTGCCATTCGTGCTCTCTCGTGGAGAAAGATGTTCTCGTAAATGTTGCTTTTCTGAGGTAATATATACTCACAGTGGTGGATTAGTAGTCACCCTTTGCTTCTCTCATATCCCCTCGTAAAATTAGTTCTGATAAAGCTATTACCAAATCTCAGATAAGCCAGAAAATATTCTGAAGCTTTTAGAAAATCTCGGCTAAGCAAATGCAAATATAAACCAGAAAATGACAGGGGCAATTGCGTCCATCCCTCCCCAAAACCCCTTCTCCCATTTCTAGGCGCCTCCGCAGCTTGCTCCCGCCACCCCGCGCAAAGAATGGGGGCCAAGCGGGTGGCATCGTCGGCGGCGGGGACGGCAGCGCTGGTCTATGTCGTGCTCTCTGGGCGGCTTTCCTCCGACGGCGTGGAGAAGGTGCCGAGACGGCGGCGCGGGCGGGATGACGTCGAGGGGGGAAGCGAGGAAAGGTGGCCGGGGAGGGCGCCGGCTAGCTGGACGGAGGCTGCCGCCGTGGCGCCAGGACGGTGAGGTTCGCGTACGGGGAAACTCTGGGGAAGTGGCCGCTCGGGGACATCGCCTTCGGGATCAGCCACTACATGCGCCTCCAGGTGATCATGCCAGTCGCCCAAATGTCTCCATCTGCTAGAATAGTTGCAGTCACATTTCTGCTTGGTCTTCGATCATAAAGTGAGGAAACAACGTGTGATCTTGGCTGGTAAATCCCGCTTGATTTGATCTTAGATCATGCCTTAGATAATTATGGTTGGTTAATTCTGTGATCATGCTTGTGATTTCAGCAGTGCATCATGCACTGGTCGCGGTTGATTTTGACCTTTGATTGGTTAACTCAGAGTTGTTTAGTTGGTTTGTTAATTCTGTGACCATGCTTGCGATTTCAGCAATGCATCAGACCTTAGTCAGGGTTGATTTTGAATCTTGACAGGTTATTTCCTGAGAGTGTTTCTCTGAAGAGTACATTTCCTGATTTCCCTTCGGAACGATGAATAGTACTTCATTTGGACTTGGAATGTTTTTGTTCATAATTAATTAGTTTTCAGAACAATGTACACGTAGAACTAACATGGTAGGTACATGGTGATCCAAGGACCCTATCTTACTTCTGAAAGAACCCCCTGAAAAATATGATGTTCCTTCTGAAGTATCTTTGAGATCTACTCGTGGACTTTCCTAGTGTGGAGTTCTGATTTTTTTTTTACGAAAGTGTGGAGTCCTGATTAGTTTGTTACCTCTGAAGAACGCGGGAATAACCCTAAACAATCGACTAATATGATTGATATTATTTTGTTGAAGAGATATGTTGCTTCTTCTCTGATTAATTCATCTTTGTTCAGGGAAATCTGCAGCACGAGTACGCAGGTAGCAACTGTGTGCCCTTAGAAGGTCCTGGAGTAAGACAAGAACTGATTGCACTTCTCAGATAACTGAGACTCTGCATGTTCTTCTTGAAGAAGCCTTATGAAGTATTCCTAGAGTTTGGTGGATATGACCAGAGTGATATTCGCATAAGGAAGTCCAAGGCAAAGGTATGTATCACCCTGACCCGAATTGCTGACCATCATATTCTGAAACTAAATCCTGAATGCTGCTATGCAGCTTATGAATCCCAAATTCACGTATATCCGAAACGAAAGTACCCGATGCTTTCTACTTTTCATCCGGGGGGCTATCAGTGTTAAGTATCGTCTGACGGCGGCAACTGCTGCAGAGGTTCCGTTTCATCATGCAGTGTCACAACAAGGTCGTGGATCCAGTGTAGTGGTTGGGCATGCACACTGCGGAATGGTTGCAGCAGCTCGCTGGGATGCCGACCAGGCCATTCCCTCCCTCAACAGAGCAGTCGAGCTATTTCCAGAGTACAGAATTAAGGTAACTAATCAAATATTTCCTGAACCTCCGCAAACATGCAAACCTTTGGCACATGAGTTATATTTCTCTATTTATAATATGAGTCAACTTTTATAACAGTAAAGTAGCACAGATGTGGCAGTGAAAATTAAGGCAGATGACAAGAGGAGTCATCTCGATAAACTCTAACAAAAGAATATCATTGCTCCATCAAGATTTTTTGGTAACTGAATTAATATCATCTTTGTTTCATTTTAGATCATTGGGCATTCAATGGGTGCTGCTATTGCAGCAATTTTAACATGCATACTACGCGAGAACAAAAAGCTATCATCATCTTCATGTATGGCTTTTGGACCAGGTACTGTATGCAGTTCATTCGACAAACGACTGAAACTTCACCTGATACACAATTGATATGCTAAAGAATCACTAGTCTGAACCATTCAAAAAAAAAACAGAGCAACTAATATCTGCGACAATTTCGTGGTCCCTTTTTTTCTCGTTCCAATTGATTAAGATTTAAGAATATTTCTTACAGATGAATAACACACACTGACATGTCCAGCTGCTTGCATGACCTGGGATTTGGCTAAGTCGAGCAGAGATTTTGTTATCACTGTAATCAACAGAAACGACCTGGTGCCATCTTTTGGCAAGGTCTCAGCTGCCAGCCTTCGCACAGAGGTACCCCCATGGCCACCTAGTTTGATATAGTTATGCCAATAGAAATGAAATATTTTAAATTGTATTTCCTTCCATAGATGATTAGCAATGAACTGGTTGTCTCATTTTCTCATGATGAAGATCAATGAGTTGGTTATCAGAAGTGAAAAGGTTGTGTCTACTGCATAAACAGTTTATGTGTGGAGAAGACTCCTGTAGGTGTTGCAAATGCCTCGCGCTTGGGCACCGTGCGGCTGTCTGCAGGGACCCTTTTCGGTGGTCCCATTGCTTGGAGAATGGTCACCGTGCTCGCGGATGCCGCAATCCCTGGCGTCCTCTCAGCTCGTTGCCATGCCTTGGCGCGCCACCTGTGCCCCGCCACGGCCCAAGGCATCATCAGGCTTCAGCTTCTTGTGTTGGTTCGATGGGATCCATGCCTCCCTCCAAGGCGGTTCCTGTGTCAGTTGTTTCTGCTCCCGCCGGTGCGGTTCCCCCGTCTGACGTGGTGTTGCGGTCCACTTTGGCTGCTCAGGCTGAGCATCTGCAAGACAGCTTGGTGCGGATTGAGAGCTTTTTAGAGCGAGCAGAGGTTGCTCTAAGCAAACTCCCCCTTTTGCCAGCCATGTCGGAGACTACCCCTACTTCGTGCCCTCCTAGGAGATTGGTGTTGGCTCAGTGGAGGACAGTGGAGCTGAGCTCCATGGTTGTTTCTCTCCTCGTGTGGGTTGTAGTTCATTGTCATTGTCCACCTTGTCCTCTATTCCAGCTATCTCTGTAGCCGAGGCTAGTGTCACAGTGGCTCCGATGTTGCAGATCATGCCTGGTCTTGAGGAGCTGTGTGTGAGCACTGCTTCGCCTGTGTCGAAGATGGACTCACCGGCAACCTTGAGCTCGCCTGAGCAGTCAGAAGTGATTTTGGCCCCCATTCCACCCCCACCACATTAGTACAGAAAAGCCTTTCTGTGGCGCACCAAAAAGGCTTTCTGTGGCGCATGGCGCATGGTGGGTGCGCCACAGAACGCACGCCACAAAAATATTTATTATGTGGCGCACCCGTCCGTGCGCCACAGAAAAAAATTCTGTGGCGCACCCCGTCTGTGCGCCACAGAAAAAACGCACCTCCAGATGCGCCACAGAAAACAACAATTCTGTGGCGCACCCCTACCCCGGTGCGCCACAGATTTTTTTTTGAATTTTAAAAAAAGGCGGCCAAATCTAGATCTAGATCTGGATTTTCAAAAAAAAATCCAAAAATTAAAAAAATCAAAAAATGAAATAATTTGGAAAACCCTAAATATTTGAATTTTTTGAACATTTTTAACACTCGAAGCATATCTCAAATGATGACTTCCCAACAGGTCACCCATCCTCAGATTGCTCCAATCCAAGCACGCTTAACTTCTAAGTTCCATTCAATTCAACTACCCTCATGCTACTCAACTTCTTATTGATAATAGTACCATATCAACCCTCTTAACCCTTGTGTATGTGTATATATGCGTGTAGTTTATGTATGGTATGTGTATATATATGTTTAAAAAATCCAAAAAAAATTAAAAACGTTAGAAAAAAGATCAAAAAATCCAGAAAAATTCAAAAATACCAAAAACTTCAAAAATCAAAAAATTCAACAAATCCAAACAATTTGATTTTTTTTATTTTTTTTGTAGAAAAAACTTCTTTTTGAAATAACATTTTACTCTTTTGGAATTTCCCGATTCTGAGAAAAGTTCACCGTGTAAACCCGGGTGAAATCGAGTTCCATTTTTTCTCACGATTTTTTTGATTTATTAAACGCATTTTTTTCGACATCGTATGCAAAAGTTATGCCCCTGCAAAGTTTTTTTTCCTGTTTTTTCTCACGATTCTGAATCTGTGGCGCACATGGCAAGGTGCGCCACAGAAAGTGACATTTCTGTGGCGCATGTGGCCTGGTGCGCCACAGAATGTGACTTTCTGTGGCGCATGTAGCCTGGTGCGCCACAGAAAGTGATCCACAGAAAGGCAGTTTCCTACTAGTGCCAGCATGCAAGTCTGATGATCTCCTTGCAAAAGAGGTTTGTGTCTTGCTCAGCGGTTTGGAGGCTGCTATTCCTGGATGTGGAAGGGCAATTGCTTGCCTCCTAACTGGGATGGCAACCAAGCGCAAAAGTAAGGATAAGTCACTTGGACACAAAGACAAGAAGAGTGGCGCTGTCGAAAGGCGCTCACGGCTGCTTGATGGATGCTCTTTGGTCGTCCTCTTGGCTTGAGTTGTTTTGTGGCTTTAGTGTTGCCCTTTGCAGTTTGTTGAGGTGTTATCATCGAGGCTTACATTGCTTTGGTCAAGTGTTAGGGGTTGTTGTCGTGTGTTTGGAGAGTTTGTCGGGTCGTCGATGTGGCTGTGTGGTGTTCTTACTTAGTGAGTAGTCTGTTTGCTCGATGTGTAACGGTTTTCGCCCGGTTTTCCGTAAATTAACCGGGCAATTCTCTTCTTCTTAATTAATACATTGGGGCAAATCTTTTGCTCCCGTTTCAAAAAAATATGTGCAGGTTATGGCATCATCGTGGGCACCTGATCTCCAGGAACATATTCAGCAGAAAAGAATCCTGAGTTTTGCAAACAACTCCCTGAATTTCGTACGATCCCACGTTCCATTTGTACCCAAGCCAACTTCTAAAGTTGAAGATGTGGATATGCTGCAATCTCGGATAGCTGAGGCCCGACCACATGTAGCACGGACGTACCTAACGGCATGCTCCGCTATATATGGGCTATGGCTCCGCGCAAACCTCGCATTCACCTCCACGACCGACCATGGCGACGCGTTGCCGCAGCACCCTCCTCTCCGTCTCCCTCCTCCTCCTCCTCCTCCTCCTCCTCCTCCTCCGCGCTGCCTCCCCCGTCTCTGCCGACATCAAGACGGTGTGCGCCGACACGCCGTACCCGGACTACTGCGCGACCGTCCTCTCCGTCTGCCCGGATAGGAAGGCCGCCGACCCGCGCGCGGTCGCCGAGATCGCGGTCCACGCCGCCGCCAAGATGAGCGCCGCGGCTGCCGCCCTCGCGCGCACCGAGGAGAAGGGCATCAAGGACGGTGCGTGGTGGTGCATGGACACCTGCGCGGCCAACATCGAGGACGCAGCCGCGCGACTCGGTCGCAAGACCGTTAACCTCGCCCAGGTGCGGAGCTTCATCGCCAGGACCGAGAGCGACTCGGTCGTGTGGAACTGCGAGGAGTGCCGCCGGGATGGAGCGTCCAAGAAGAAGAAGGACCTGCTCTCCAAAGACGACGAGCTGGATAAGATCATGGGTGTCCTCTCTGTGCTCGTCAAGCGTGTAGGTACCACCAGGGCCAGGGGCGCTACGCCGTCGCCGGCGCAGGCGCCGGCACCGTCCTCCTATTAAGACGTACTAGTGCCACCCCTCCATGCATGCATCGCACGTGATTGATCGTGTGGTGATGGTCTTTGTGTGCCCCCGCTAGGTAGGGTAGTGGTTTGTCATTGTCATGAACATATCTCCCCTTTCTTTTTTGGACATCACTTGTTTTCACCCCTCTGCGATCTGACGCGTAAAAAAAGGAAAGGAATTTTGGGAGCAAACACCATCAAAACGTCATTTTTCTTCCCTACAAAGCCCACGTGGGCCTAGGTCTAAATTTTAAAAAACGCATAACTTTCAAACCAAGCGTCCAAATCAAAATCGGTTCCAACCATAGTGTTTCTCGCGACGAGATATACAAAACTAGATCCCCCATGGACATTTTCCGATAATTAGTTTCCAAAAAGCAACCTTTTGTCACGGTAAAGCAAGTTCATGGTAAAAACATGCTTTTCTATCTAGAAGTTGCTTTTAGAAATATTCATCGGAATATATAAGTATGAGATATTGTTTTGAATGTCTCATGCCAAGGAGCATAATTTTCTCTCATAAACCAATAAGTTGGCCATTGCTTGGATTGAAAACATATCCCCCAGTCATCCTCACATTTTTATCGTTTATAAGGAAAAGGCAAATTTATAGTACAAACTTCGTTTTTGTCATAGAAATTGCTTTTAGAAATCAGAACATGTGGTAGTACTATGCATGCCGATAGGCAATATTGTATTATAAGCATGATTTTCTCTCATAAAATCAAAAAGTTGGCATTGTTTGGATTAAAAACAAGGCCCAAACCACCTCACCATTTTTTCGTGTTTATGGAAATCTCTATGCTAGAAAAGCGTGTCTCGACCAAAAAATTGATTTTTGGACAAAAAACAACATTGTAGTAGAAACAAGAATTTCTCTTTTAAAAGCAAATCTATAGTACAAAGTTGCTTTTCGAGGTAGTGTATACTACATAGCTGCTTTTGTGATAGAAAATCAAGTTTATATTTCAAAGTTGACTTCGTAAAATATTTTGAAAAGCAATTGTTATCACGAAAAAACAACTTCTGGTCAAAATTTGCTTTTGTAGAACGAATCGACGAGTTGAAATGAAATTGTATCACTAAAAGGCAATTTATATTAGGGAAGTTGCTTTTCTGACAGAAAAGCAAGTTTATAATACAAAGTTGATTTTAAAAAATAATGGTCAGAACATGTTCATGTGGGAGTCTAGTTTCAAAGATATCGTCGCGAGGAACACTATGGTGAAAACCAATTTTAATTTGGACGTTCGGTTTGAAAGGTATGTGTTTTTTAAAATTTTGAATTGGTTTGCATGTGGGTGATGAGTTAGGCTGCATACGACAAGTAGAAAAGGTTGTAGATGGGCAACAGGCATCAGCCAGCTTTTTAACGACAAGTACAAAAAAACTTGTACATGCTTCGCTTGTTCTGACAACCTGTGTGCGCCACGCGCGCGAGCGAAAGCGCACGCACACTTTTTGTCAGTTACCTTCTTTTTTAATAACTTTTGTTGTGGACATAACATTCACAACACCATATTCATATACTCCCTCCGTCCAATAATAACTGTCTCAAGTTTATCAAAAAGTGGATGTATCTAGACATGAAACATGTATGGATACATCCACTTTTTATCAAACTTGAGACGGATATTATTGGACGGAGGGAGTACGTAGTTTCACCCTGAAATATCGTATTTCAGTAAAGTATTTAAAAAATAATATTCCATATGTTAGGTCAAGTTTAGAGCATGTTTACTTTTGACTAATTTATGATGGCGGTATTATCGACCTCGATGACAACAAGTAGATCTAGGAATAGTTTAGGTTTTTATTTAAATTTCGGTTGAATTTGTAAATATTGTTGAATTTGAATGATATTTGTTCAAAATTCGGCTGTTCGATTTTAAAAAAAACTTTCGGGGGCCTCGCTAGGGGCAGCCCCTCATTGGGCCGGACATATGTCCGGCACCTCCGATAGCGGTCATATTTTCTGAGATGCCGGGAACATTTCCGGGCCTCTTACTGGAGATGTTCTTACGAATCTAACTTACACATATGTACAAATATTATTATTACTAGTTGAATGCCCGTGCGTTGCCACGGGCTATTAAACTTATTTCATATAAACATTATGCACAACGAATATTCTAATATTTGAATGCATTGAGCTGAAAGATAATGCGTCCATATTTTCATATCTAACGCAAGAGCAAGAGGTTGTCAGGAAAGACCTGAATTGCTTTGAAGTTTACCATATACCCATTTGCAATCTGCATTAAAATGTATATCCCAAAAGGAAGATAGAACAGTTTATTGAACAAATTCGATGGTCTATGCTTGGTGCTGGACATTGCCTTTGCTCACTCAAAAAAGAATTAGGACGTAGCCATCATGATATATTCAAAGGAGTTTTAAACAATATTTTCGTATCGGAATTATGATGCTTCTTCTCGGACAAACCTTTTCAAACACTGGGATCAAGAAAATAATTGGAATAATAAATCAAGATAGAGATAATAATCCAGTAAATCTAAGTTGTAGCACGAATATCATCTGACATGTTAATTCACTTTTTCGAGTTGTTTCTCTTGCCTATGTTGAATTATATAATTACAAACTAACATATGAGACAAGAAGTGCAAAACAGACCACCCGTGTCTTCACTCAATTCTTTAACCAACAACTGCCCTTCTCCTTCATTGACATAACTATGTGGCCAAACAAACGACATCAGACTATCTAATTTTTTTTGCAGAAATTCATGGTACCGATTAGCATGAAATAATTAGGTTACTGTAGTGAAGCAGCCATGCATGAGTAGGAAGGAGAAACTACCCAGAATTTTCACAAATAAAAATGAAAGTACCGATGACCCAGTGCATCAGATTGCCACCCATATCTCAAAATCCGCCATTTTGGCACTACAGCGGAGCTAAATCACACTCTGGTGGGCAATTGTACATGCATTTCTCTTAGTGTCACCTTGATCAAAACATTATAGTGACGCTATAGACCGCTATTTAAAACAATGAGTAAAATCCACAAAAAGACGCTAGATTCCTCCTGTAACGATCAAACTAATTGAATCTCTTTTAACCATTTCATCAAGCAGACTGTTTGCATGAATTCCTGAAAGACAAAAAAGATATTTACCTGCCTGGACCATCATGGATGAACGGAGTGAGCATCAAGCCAGCTTGAAGCGCTCCTAGTAGTCAGTGTACCTGGATATAAATATAAGATTTGCATTGACGCCAAAGAGGAAATCTACAAATAGAAATACACTCATTATCATTAATCTCTCTTGGACCACGTACACTACATGCCAGAGACAATTTACTGCATTGATCATGTCTTTGCTTTATTATTCTTCCTTGATTACACAAATACAAGAAACAAATACTTTACAAACTCCAGGAAACATAAAACTGGATCAGAAAAAGGAATATCTAGTACGCAAAGATTTAAATCTTATATCTCTAGAATGTTTTATTTGCAAGCTTCTTCCGTGACCACGTCTAGTCTTTCCCCTATAGTTATCTGTTGTTACAGACTGATGGCATGCACATCATACATGTCAAAAAAGGAAAGCTGACATAATGAAATAGCAATCTTTACTACTACCTCCGATCCATATTAATGGGCTCAACTTTATCTAGATACGGATGTATCTAGTTAAGTGTTTAGACTAGATGCATCCGTATCTAGACAATGTTGAGACCATTAATATAGATCGGAGGGAATATTAAAAAAACACATTTTAGATACCAATCGGAACAGACAGAGCGCAATGACATGCAAAGCTTATTTGGCCATGCACCTCTACTCTTCCCCCTTCAAAACATGCTGCGCAATTTCAGCGTATATTCATGCCATGAAGGAAATATAGCGTAACAAAATAACAATCTGAATATTGAGCAGCAAACTTGGAGATAAAATTTGACCAATAAAATGCAGAAGATTCGAACTCCATCTTATTTGCCATTCAGCATTGGAACTAAGCATTGACCACCAGTAATAAAAAACATCATACGGATACTACAAATTTCAGCAAGGAAATCAACCACACCAAGAAAGGAGCTTTCCATGGCCTGCATGCAAAATTCAGCAGTTCACTCGCAGCTTCTCAGGTTGAAAACAAATTCAGCTACTCACAGATCCGCATCATATGGATCCACTAATCCGCAATATAAATTCATCATGCACATAAAACATAGGAATGCAGAAAATCATTGCGACTATCACCCGTTGTTTCAACTTATTACCAAGACTGAATTCTTAGATAGAAAGAAAAGAACACAATGCCGAGCAGTTTGTGGAGGAAGAAACGACCCTAGAATATTAGGATGTATAGCAGCACACGGTTCTACACAAGCATGCAGGGACTTTGCAGACATACGAGCGCTGCCCACTTCCGCCATCCAATCTTATCTGTGCCCTCCGACCTCCTCAATGCGCCCATAATCCATCCCCCCCATCTCTCTCTCTCGCTCTCTCCCCCCCCCCCCCCCCCCCCCCCCCCCCCCCCCGCCCCGACTTTGCAGGTGCAGCAGAGAAGGAAGCGCGGCGGCGGGTCATCACAGACCGAAGAGGAAAGATCACCTTTAGAGATTTCTTCCGAGCCTTACGTACCAGGAGGCCGCCTGGGAGGAGTGGGTATGCCGTAGAGTGGTAGGTACAGGTCGTTCTTCCCGCGCGGCGGCAGCTCTCCGTCGGAGAGCGGCGGGGCGCCGCCGGATCCATTGGATGCAGTGGGAAGGACGGGAGGAGAGGGGATGGGGTTGGGGACTGCGGGACGAACGGATATGAATACCGAACCGATCGCATCACTTGGCGGCGGTGGCACAGGGGGTAATATTTTCTGTCTCAGCAAGGGTAAAATTGGAAATTTAAAAAGCGTACCATCACCTCAAGGCATATTATATAGTAGAGATTATTAAAATAAAATCCAATAGCGCAGGGACGCCCAACACTAGGGAGTTTGCGCAGATGGTTGTGATATGTGATGTCATCAACTTTTTGCAAAAAAAAATGAGAACTTCAAAATAACATCTCTCAACCATGATCTGATCGACGTTCCGTCTTTATAGTTGAATAGATCTTCCAAACTAGACTCTATTTTGGTATGTTTTGATGATTCTATTTCCGGCTTCAAAGTTGCCACTCGATCATTATACATTTTCCACCGTATTGGTACTAAGCTTGACACGTGTGACTTGTTACAAATAGGCTGACACCTTATGTGTTAACAAAAGTGTCTGTTTTTACTCAAAATGTACCGACGTGTGATTTGGATCTATGGCCCTCGTTGGTACGAAACCAATGATCACGAATCGGACTTTGCGTGTGTTGAGGCTAAATTTCTAAGTTTACTCACTACAACTAATTAGCTTCCTAAAAATTGTGCGTCATTACGTAGATACTCTCTTCGTCCCAAAATAAGTGCCTTTGATTTATCCAAATATGGATGTATCTAGACGTGCTTCATGTATATATATATTTATATTTATAAATCTAAGACACTTATTTTGGGACGGAGAGAATAGTTTTCTAAGATTTTTTCGGTTTCCTAAAAGCTGCGATCAGTATCATCAAAATCGTGGTGTGTCAGCACTTGGTTTTTTGAAGGAAGTAACTAATTCTTAGTCACTGAAAATTAATCTCAGTTATAAGTTTTTTTTTTGAATTATCTCAGTTATAAGTTGTAACCCATGTATGTTGCAAGTCATGACTAGCACAAATCATGAAACAACTCAACGGTTCAGGATTTTTTTTTTTGAAAATCCGGATATTTTCTTTGTTGCAACTCCTGACTAGTACGAACCTCGAAGCAATCCAACCGTCGCAACCCATGTGCAACTTTAAAAATCTCAACTGAAACTCATACTGCAACGCATGGCTAACACGAATCATGATGGAATCCAACAGTCTTAAAATTTTCGGTCGAATGAGAATTAGCATAACCGTTCATAGAAACATGCGATCAGTTTTCTCCATCGAAAGCAAACTTGAATTCTGTATCGCAGGTCTGACTGAGAGCTTCTAATCTTAGGGCGATGAAGCAGTCCGATGAATCGACAGGTATCAGACCAAGTCCCCCCAATCTTTTTCTTGGATTAATCCCCGCTTTTCGGGAGATCACGAGTGATGGATGAAGTTTTGCCGGCATGTCACTCTTGTGCATGATAACTACGTAATCTGTTATACTAGAAGATTCTGATTTCTGACCGACCCAACAAAATGACGCAAACTTGAGAACCAAGTAGGCGGTTTATACATATCCCAGCTAAATCACAATGAAAACGGGAAACCCCAAACAAGCACATAATAGGGGATAGTAGATTGGATCGAGGTGACGAGCCGGCCATGGAAGCGGGCGCAGGGTGCAGGAGGGACTTGGCCACGGACGTCCTCGTGGACATCCTGCTGCGCCTCCCGCCCAACGCCCATCGCCGGCTCCGACTAGTCAGCCGGCGCTGGCGCGACGTCGTCGACGCGCGCACGGCCACCGGCCTGAAGAGCCGCGCTAAGACTCTCGTCGTCACCATGGAATCGGCGTACATCCTGGACAATCTACCGGTAGGGCGCTGCACGGAGCTGAGCTTGTCGACCAACGGATCAAATCTTTATTGCCGCCACCAAAGCATACGTGTTGTTGGCACCTGCAACGGCCTGATCTGCCTCTGCGACGACAGTAAGCCCGGCGGCGGCGCCCTCACCTTTGCCAACCCGGTCACCGGCGAGAAGCTGGCCATCCCGCCTCTGCCGGCGCGCTACACGGACAGTAACCGGTGTTGGCACATGACATACCGCATCATGTATGACCAGACGACGGGACGGTACAGGGTGGTGCACATCCCAAGCCGCTTCGACCGGGTCGTGGTGTTCGTGCTCGGCCAGGCGTCCTGGGTGGACGTCGCCATGCCCGCAGGCAATGCCGCCGGCAGCAGGTGCGAGGGTATGGTGACCGTGGACGGCACGATGTACTGGCCAGTGAAGGTCGAGGAGGCGAAGCTCATCATGTCGTTCGACCTCGAGAGCGAGCGGCTCACGCCCATCGAGTCGCTACCGTCCGTGCTGTCCAGGTCCAGGCCCGGCACCTGGGACCTGTCGGAGGTGCACGGGAGGCTGGGCATCGCCTTCACCCACGTATCGGCCAAACTGGACAGGACGGACGTCTGGGTAATGGATGGACAACAGAGGTGGAGCCAGTGGTGCAGCGTGCAGACGCAGCTCACACGGAACATACCACGGCTCCAGCACCTCGTTCTGCCGCACTTCGCTCACGGCAACGACGAGCCTGTCCTCACGCGGGGCTGGTCGTACGCTGTGGGAGGCTATGTCCTGTACGGGCACAAACCGAGCAACGATACGAAGAAAGCACGGCGCGGCGTGGTGGAGATCAGTGACAGGATCGCGAAACGGGGGGCGCCCGTCGCCGACGTAAAAAGCGAAACTAGTATCTTCAGGGTGTTCGCCCACGTCGAGACCACGGAGGCATTGAGTGTCTACAAGTGTTGGTGACCCAACCAAAAGGTGGGTTGATCTCTCTATATATCTACCGAGGAACTTACGCTTGGTCAAGATTTTTCATGCTAAATACTGTACTATGTATCAAATGATTCATTCTCCGAATATGCATCCATTCTTTTTATTGACGTATCCTTTACTACTCCCTCAGTACCATAATAAAAGATGTTTTAGATATTCTAATATAGACTATATACGAAGCAAAATAAGTGAATCTACGCATTAAATATGTCTATATACATCCGTATGTTACTCATACTGGAATACCTACAATGTCTTATATTATGGTATGGAGGGAGTAGCATAAGAGCATGGGAAATGGTAAGGTACTAGATTTTGGAAAAATACGTAGCTATTTTGGACCATCGGAATCTCAATTTCGTAGATATCAAAGCCGCACTTGTGTGGTTGTTTTTTTCCTAATGGCGACGGAGCTGCTGTGGCCATTATTAGAAATGACAGGGGGGAAGCTGTCACAGGTTCAGCTGAACCTCTGGCCAATATGCTTGATTCCTCCATTGCTGAAGCGATGGCATTGAGATTGGGGATTCAACTAGTGGAAAACATTGCCTGCCCTCCGACGATCATTGAATCAGACAGTTTGGACTTGAGTTGATTAATGCTTGTAATGGGGTTATTGAGCTTTGGAGCCCATATATGTTTCCAGATTGCAAAAAGGATTGGTAACATATCTTTCAAGGACTGTCCTAGAGAAGCAAATAAGGTGGCGCACAACCTCGCAAGATTTAGTTTTGATTCTAATACTTCTGTTAAGTGGGAAGGTGATCCTCCACCTTCGGTGAAGTGCGATGTAATAGACGATGTATCTCTCTTGATTTCTAAATAAAGTGTGCCCCTTAAAAAAAGACTTCATTACAAGATTTTGTTTGGAACTGGGCACAAGATGAAGATGATTGCTCAGCATTCAGAATGACTAAACTTAGTAAACTATACCAGCTCACACCAATGTTATGACGTGAAGGGCCACATATCTCTTCACAATATGAGAGGGCTTAAATAATCGTCCATCATCTTGTCTTTTGTATCCCGCAAAATGCTTGGTACAGCCATAGATCTAACCAAGTTAATGAGATATTGGTCTCTGTAAAAAAAAGTTGATGAGATATTGGAGATATCAAAATTGCAGCAACGGCGATATGCGTCTGTTATTGGCTAGGCTGCTGAGTGATGCTTGTGAAACCATGATGATATGAACAAGGAAATGTTATTGTCAATGCTTCGCATCCACATCTCTGGTTCACCTGCCTTTTGTTTGGTAATTTCCAAGGATTTTTTTAGACATTGTCGCCTTTGTTCTTCATATGAACATCGTGCATGCTTAATCACCTGCAAGCAGACATCTGGCGGTCAATTGAAAGGTAGTCTGGGATGCTCAAAGCGCCAAAGTATTTCGTGACTTCTCGAAGTGTCAAGCTCTATTTTGGCTATGGCAGTCTTGAGGAGGTGCTCCTTCTTCGGAGGTGATTGACATTGGTCGAGACACGGCCATGGGTCTCTCGCTGGGCAAGGCGATACCTTCTTGTTGTAGGTGTATCTAGAGTGGTGTGGTGTTCTTTGCAATGCTTGCGTCGTATTCGTTGTTGTATCGGCCGTCGGTCCCTTCTTGACTACACTCGTACTTAGTTGTCACCAATAACCTACGTGGTTTGTCAAAATAGCTAAAACTAAATGTTCTCTAAAATTGTTTTTTATATGTGTTCTCTAGAAAGTTTTCAGAATGGCTTAATATAGTGTGATTAATAAATCATTGTAAACCGTTAAAAACAATTACTGTTAAATCAAGAGTGCAGTAACTTCTTGTGTTCATCTACATAGCGATTCCTTTTTCTTCAAAAAAATTACAAGATATTTGCCTAGTTTCATTAATTGAGAACGAGTTTTAGCCTTTAGATTACAGAAAAGTTACTCCGTATTTTACAGGGTATGTGTCCTCCCAAAGCCAGTACATAATGATCATGGACTAAGCGCTCTGAAGCCTATAATGATTAGTCGACACCATGTTGTTTTTGCTGCACAAACTATCTTTGTTCACGCACAGTTCCCCCAAAGGCAAGACAAACATTTTGGACCAAGATTTTTTTTTTCAGAGCAAGAACTTCAAGCTTATAGTTATAGTCACGCTGCAGACACAACTAAAAATGACTTCATTGTGTTTTTTGTTTGTAATAGGCAAGAAGTACATGACTAATTCTTGCCCCATCGCGATGATCGACGAAATCATCTCAGAGATATGAAATTCGACTCAATCACTGATAGAGCTTAGAAAACAAGAACTTGTCATCTACTCATCTCTTAATTTGGAGAGAGAGATGTTGGGTCCTAGCTTCACAAGTTTATGAGATATTAGAGATAGCAAGAATTTCCATCTAGCTCCAAATCAAAAAATGGTCCAGGAGATACAATAGACAAGCAATCAAGACATGTATCAAATAAGAAATGAATTACATAGTCACGAACTTGCGTTTGATGTCAAGATTTCATCCAGCTTAGATGGTTGAGTTCTTCAGAGAATAATAGTAGGTTGAATGAATAATACAGAGATGGAATGTATCTACGGTACATTTGCAGCGAGCAGTGTACTCCTATATACATACACACATTACATGAATGTAGTAGCTTGAATGAATAATACAGAGATGTGTGTATCTACAGTATCAATCGAACGACTTAACTTTGGCAAGCCTCTGTTTTTCTCACAAAAATACCCAAAGCAGATGGAAAGGGAATAGAAAAATTAAGAACCAACATTTCTCTTTTACTAGGTAAAAAACCAATATTTTCTTACCTATGCCCAGAGTTTATATCACTCCAGAAACTTTTAAAGAAGAAAGTACAACAAAAACAACCCAAAGGACCATGAAGTAGGCCGACGTCACCCACGCCCACAGCCTAGGCCCCCCGAGCTCAGCACCAATCACAATGCGACGCAGAACCAAAACCACGATGCACCCAAATGATGTTGCGAAGAAGACCAGAAGGGAAAAACTCAAACCAGCAGCGTTGTCTATGTACAGTGGCTCCTGGTACACAAAGTAATTGTACACCGTGTCGATCAACCACGGGACACCAATGCCAACATATATGTTCACCGAATTGCTGCGACAAGGAAAATTCATCAGTTTACTTAGTTCTAGTTTGAGGAATGAACAGCAATAGTTTTTTTTTCACTTTTTTACACTTTTTGTAAATATTATTAATATAAAATATACCGTAGAACAATTGTTCTACGGTCTTTGCCCTCCCAAAAAAGGACGTGTGTAGGCATGAACCTGCAGGTGATGTTGGCTATTGCAGAGTCTGCGGTAACTTGACGCTCAGCAGCTATCTTGCTAGCAACTAAATCTGGCCACGAGGTTCCAGCAGCCAGTGCTGTGAATGCTATAACATATGGGTTTACTCCTACACAGAAAGTAGATGTTTAATCAGTATACGAGGAGTTACATCTTGGTGAGCAGATGAGAATCGTACTTATGCAAGAGAATTTTTCCAACCTGTGACACAGCTTATCTGATCTGTAATCTTGGTAACCCCGTAGGCAATACCGCTTATGAAGATCAGGGAGCAAATAAAAGCAATCCAGCCATGTGCGATCTGATGCGGTGGCACAAAAGCAAACAATAATTTCCATGGAGCAATGATCGAGTTCCAACAAATTATGATGAATCTCAGGCAGACAGAATCTATCTTCCTTTGCTCAGGACTCTCCAACTGCATATATTAACAAAATCACTTAATATGCCAGACTGAAAATAGCAAGTATGGTTTACGTCTTCATGTTACTGAACACAGACGATATTAAACTTTCACCATGGCTATAATATTTATTCTAGAGGATCACCTTTATTGTTTCTCTTAAAACAGGCTATGATGTAAAAATAATAGTGAACATTGTTAGAACGAAAGATAATTGAAATTGGTAAACCAGAAATAGCAGAGGATACAGGAGAAGGGGTCCATGCAATTAACTGCAGCATGATAAGTAACAGATAAAGTTATCCCAACAGTGTAAGTTATCCGAGCATTATATGCCTACATAGTTTCGCTAAATTTGGTACAAAATTCCACAATTGTATGAAACCAAAAAAATTGACAATGGTTCTTGAAGTTGAGCAAAATGTAAATACGGAACTGTATTCTCAGGAAAAAAAGAACAAGTAACAGCATTGAAAAACTATGGAGTAAGGAATAGGAATGAACTAAATTACCATTACAGCCTCAACAAATTGTTGCCGCCAAACGGAAAGCCAGTAGGTATCATCTTGTGTGTTCTTTGTTACAAGATTCATTTTTGACGATTCTTCTATATCCTTTTCTGGAACATTATGATACCCTGGCATGTTCAACCACATAAAAAACACTTTCAAATAATTTTAAAATAATAGTTCAGCTGTGAACTGCATGAAGAAATATCAATTGACAGTCAATCTGCATAAACCACAACTATCCTTCCAAATACCCCTCGTTAATATAAAATGCATTAGAGAGATAAAACAGTGTAGTCTGGAATACAGCATAACTGCCAGAGTTGTAACTCACCCATGAAGTTTGAAGTAGGAACAACATATAAACTGAAAACTGGAACAATCTATCTACTGATAGGAACTTAATCATTGTTTGTCTCCAAACTACATCTAGACTGCACTCTTTATGGTTACATACTACTACCTCAGGTCCGAAATGATTGTCATGGAAACAATACTAAACTTGTACAAAATCCTACACAGCTCACGACAATCTTTCCGGATCGGAGGGAGTAAAAGTTTAGGGAAAAGGTACCAAAATTCAGAAACTGTATACCTGCATTATTGTAAGAATGTATGGAGAATATATCCGCAATATCATCATTCTGACTAGGGAGTATCTCACTTGTGTCATCACAGTTTTTGTCATGATCAACTGAAGTATCTTCTGCTGGAACCCAATCTTCAGGTCTCTCACCTCTTGTCCTGATTGCAACAAATTAAATTGCAAACATCAGAAGAGTGTATTGTTAACTTTTCCATGTCCAATTGGCCACATAAAAAATATAAAATAAATATATATTTGGGGAGCAGAATCATACAAAGGGATTGACACATATGGCCACCGCTTATCCTGTGCATATGCATGAACCAAAAGCAATCCATATTGGAAGACTGTTATCAAGGCCTCCCAGAGGGTAATCACGTTAGGTGTCCACACCTGTACACAGTGCAAATGGAACGTGATGACCAAATGTACTTATCACTGCAGTTAGATAGTAGAACAAGAAAACATGACATACCTCTAATATAATATATAGCCAAATGTACGCCCAAAATGACCAAAACAACTCAACCAACCAAACACCCAAATCCGAAATCTTTTTCATAGAGCCCGCTCTTGGCATAATCACACAGACAGCATGGATCGGGAACAGATCAAACGCAGCAGAACCCACAAGGGTACCCGGACCTAAACCTGCAACAGAAATACCAAATTAGGTGCAATCAAATATGATTTGGCAGAAATCTTTTCATCAGCTGGTTAGTTTATACCTCCTGCTGTCAACTGACCAAGATTGCGGATTGCGTCGATTGTTGCCAGGGAGATCTGGGGAAAGCTGGTACCGAAAGCAAGCAGAGCAATGTCTGCTATAGTGTAGTTCCAAACTTTCTCAAGCTTCACGATAGGCGTATTCGTTTGTGGATCAATTGTGACTACCTCCCGGGAGTGGTTTGTGATGCTCTCCATCGACTTGAAGAACCGTGCAGTGATCGCAGATAAACCAATAAAACAGTACGCGAGGGCAACAGTACAAAGAAAAGCACGGACACCATTTGGAAGCAGTGTTTCGGCATACAAAAACAGGTAAGCATCGCATGAAGGAGCAGTACTCCCCATCGTAATGTTGGCCATCAGACTAGTGCCATAAAACAATTTATGATTTAGTTCCGGTTCCTGCTACAACAATACAGACTTCATCAGGTACTACTAGAATGAAACAAAATAATGCTCACGAAGCAGAAAACAAGCAACGATCAACATGGTATTCTATTTATTAGCCACGCCCACATACATAATAAACTTTATTTAGAGAATACATAATGAACTTAAGGACCCAGCTAAGCAGGTCGACAATAAGCTTGACAACAATTAAAAGAGTCTATTGATCCTCTAAAAAAGAGTCTTGTGCTGGAAAGGATATGCTCACAGGAGTGAATCCGGCAAGCTAGCAATCAGTTAAGAGACCTTGTGAAGCAAAATTGGCACTTCCAAACATCATGGAAAAATAAGGTCTTCTTCCAGATAGTATCTACAGGTTGTCTAGGGAGAAGATCGGAACAAGGACAGAAAGGAGCTTCCTTTTCCAGTAGTGCGGTCAGAATATACTAATCGAATCAAGGTGTTGGCTCCCAACCAGAATATCACTAAAGCAAACTCCGCGAATTAACAAGGCTAAACCCGATTACTCAAATAGAAAGGGAACAGTCTTTCGTCCCTATAAAGGGACGAACTCTTTACTCCACTTGTTTTTGCCTACAGGTTGCTGCAGGCTTGCAGCTCCTCCGGAGATCTGGGCAAGATGAAACTAACGAACTCCAGTAGGAAAGAAATCGTTTTCACAGATCGAGGGGGAGATGAGATCCTTCCCGACTTCTTGGAAGCGGGAGAAAAAAATTTCTCCAAGAATGTTGAAGCGAAGGTGCATCAAGGACAGACATGGGAGAGGGAGAGAAAGACTGGAGTGGGTGGGTTACCGGGGCTGAGGAAGAAGAGGTTGCCGGAGGAGCAGCGGCGATGTGGGCTCCCCGAGCCGGTGACGTGTGTGCGTGTCACTTCTTTTGGTTGGTGGTGATGAAAGCAGGAAAAGGCCGCCTTGGTTTCGGAAATCACTTCCCACAGACGTTCCGGGCTTATCCTGGGCGTGCACTCACTCTGCTGTGGGATGTGTGCAACAGCTTTTACTCATTGCAAAGAAGCCCTCCATCTCATTCCCAGCTCATTGCAGAAAACACCTCCAACTTAATCACTAGTCACTCAGGCCTGGATAATGACGATCGACCTAAGCATCATGGATGACATGACGAGGCCTTGACATGAAAATCACAAAGGCACAATGTTGTCTATTGATCAGTTTATGGCATATCCTATGAACAATGTGCCATTTACAATCGTTTTGCTTGGTGTGGTTTACTTAAATTGTGAACTTATGGTAAAATAGTTGTTACGATATTTTTATATTTGTCATGACCATGTGATGTGCCAAACTATTAGAGCTAACTAGTTCATATGTGAAATACGCCGAAATGATGTTTTGTGTATGTGGGTGGGTGTGGGAGTTGGATTTGCCGTTAGCCGCATGGCTACCAAAAGTTACCCATTATAATTCCCGATTAATTAATGATCAACTGCTACCGGTAGTGTAACATGGTGGCGTGGCAATCGTGCTCGATTATTTGACGTTTCTAAATTAGGTGAATGACGAACATGTATCAGGAATGATAATACAAAATGGTAGTAGTACTGTACGTGTCAAAATCATGCTAGTGGGTTGTTTATTTAGCAGTCAACTTCCCTGTTTCGGCTCCGGCTGTATTGGCCACATCGTTACCGGGCCCTAGCATGGCGTACGACGAAAAAGAAAACACGGAAATGAAAAACTCGTGGCCACCTGTGCTGTGGGTGACATGCGGCAGGTTTCTTGTTGGCCTTTCGTTTTTTGTTCTTCCCCCTCCGTCACATGGAACTCATGCACGGACACATCTATCACGCATGACCTTTTCTTTCTTGCGCAAGCATAGTCTAATCCGTTCGGCTGGTTGTTGCTAGCACGCACGACGTTTGGCGCACGCTGTGAGTGAACAATTCATGCAGGGACATCACTCTATCAAATCTCACATATTAGTGACTAGAGCTAGCAAAACCATCCATGTCACCGAGTAGTAAATCACCGACTGTACTTAAAAATGCTATCGTTGACGAGTATTTTCAAGCCCTTTACGTGATATAGTTGGGTCATCCAATATTCCATTATGTGATCCTTGAGCATCTGAGATGGCCTTAATCCCAACCCGTCGAGAACTTGTCTGTGGCAAGATGGTTAAGAGGGTGGTTGTACCCCTAACCAATCAGAGTTTAAACCCCAGATTTGACGCTGGTGTTTCTCATTTAAGACGAAATAGTCTTCAGTGGGAGGCGACGTTCCCGTCGACAGCGAGGCGTCCGTGGTGACTTCGTCAATCTCAAGACTTGACCCGCCGACTCGGTCTCTCGGAGGTGCTCATAGGGGTAGGGTGTGCGTGCGTGCGTTCGTTCATAGGGGTGAGTGTGTGCGCGTGTATATGAGCGCCTGCGTTGTACTATGTTTAAAAAAAATCCCAACCCGTCAGTTATATTTGGGCCACATACAACCCACAATACTAATCCAACCCTG
This sequence comes from Poa pratensis, assembly GCA_947311845.1. Lineage (NCBI taxonomy): Eukaryota > Viridiplantae > Streptophyta > Magnoliopsida > Poales > Poaceae > Poa > Poa pratensis. Next base: position 108,541,382 of record CAMZMU010000041.1, read on the forward strand.
ATTGCTCACTTTTTTTTATATGCAACCATATCTCTCTCACTCCGTGTTGGCTCTGCCTTATTTACGACAAACTCCGGCCCCACACCACCAGTTGACGATTCACCCCTCTTGTGGCTTTCCATCTCTTCTCTTCCGGTGGCTGACATTATCTTAGTGGCCGATGGTGATATACCGCCTTTGGAACCTTCTATGGTCCCTTCCTCCTATGTCTTCTCCATCCACATGCCTCCTCCTTCCATCCCTCTCTCACCATGCTCTCTCTCCCATTGCCCCTCATTCACCATGACACAACCATAACTCTCTTAATCCTCTCCTCTCTAGATTAGGCATCTCCTAACCCCAATCCTCATCTTTCCTCTACTTTCAACCATGCCTTCGATTGGATTTCACCATCGCGTCGACAATCCAGCGTCCATCCAACTCCTACCCCTTTCCCAACTTGGTCCAGCGCCCCAAATCCTACCACCACACTCGATCTAAATCGCAGAAGATGCACTCTGCTCCTCCATACCCCAAGATTGATTATGTCTCTCCGACCCTTCTCGTCCTTGGCCAAAGGCTCGGTCCCTGCAACAACGTGGTAATGGAGAGAGGTGTACGACCGTTGGCCGCTCCACAAGCCCAAGGTGTTACTCAAAAACATAGTTCACAAGTGATTAAAAGTGGCAAAAGAATTGCAAAGCCTAAATGGCATGAGAAAATATTCAAAATGAACAAAATATGCGCCAAAATATGTTTTTGGTATATCATCCGGGGACTTGTAATCAGATGAAACCCAGACCTAAAGTTTAGCTTAGTGAAAAACTTAGCTCCATGCAATTCATCAAGAATACCTCCAATCATAAGGATAGGATTTTTGTCTTTGATAGTATGTGCATTCAATTTTCTAAAAGCAATACAAGTATATCAATAGTGTCCTTCTTTTTTACAAGAAGAGCAAGGGAAGCACATGGACTGTTACAGATAACCTTGGCTCCTCATCTGAGCATTAAGTTAGAGATGGCGGTCACATGTTCGCTAGAGAAGCCCTCCTCCCACAATCCTAATATGAGAGATCCCTCTATTTTTACTAAGACCCATTTGCTTGAGTAACCAGCTCATCCTTTTGCTTGTAAGGTACTCTATATGGTCTAATGTGAGGTGGTGTTGGTCCCTCCTTCAGTGAAATTTTATGGTGACACTCCCTAGCAGGTTGGAGTCCTATTGGTTCAAAGAACACATCTTGAAATTTTTCAAGAATTGTAGCAGTAGTTGGTATAATCTTCTCCTAATCAGGCAATTGTAAGGAGTATAATTTAATAAAGTACAAATAGCTCCTCTTTCCAGAATTCTATTTGTTAGATGTGAATGAATAACTGATATTTTAGTTTTATTAGAGGAAATCTCTAAAGTGACTTGTTGTTGTTTTTCATCAAAATTGTAGAGAAGTCAAATTATGAAAGTCCACTTCCCATGGGTTGTGTTGAGAAAGTAAATCACAACCCAAAATAACATCATAATTAGATAAAATCTAGTATTCTGATGTATCGTGTAAACTAATTTTGGCCAAAAGAAAATACACAATCATGACTGACAACATGTGAAAATATGATGAGTTGATGACCTTGCTAGTATTGACCTTCTAGCACGACCAATTTCCGTGGTAGAAGAGCATTTTTTTTGTCACCAAACCGTTTTTAAAACGAAATGTCAACCCGGATTGCAAGAGTGTGGTCGATCAATCTACCATGGTTTGCAAATATGGTAGATGGGTTTGCATCAACCATGAAAATCGTTTATGTTGTTAATGTGATTTCCGTGGTAGATGTAACTCGGGTACGGCTAGTCGCCACTAATCGCCACTAATATAAAAAGGCACAGACAGGGGTGATCCAACTAATCATGACCACACAACAATTAATCAAACGGTTTACGGTAATCCTCACGGAGTACGGAGCGCGGGACGCAGCTGGAACACCGATTTAATCGATCGATCTGCTCTGGAAAAAAAACCTCCATCCCACTCCCACGAGGCCACGGCCACTCCTGCCATCCCGCCCGCCGCAACCACGCACGACGCGCCACCGGCCCCCACGCTCCACCTCCACGCGCACGGCGACCACGACCGACGCGCCGCTTGCTCCCACGCTCGACGCCCTCGCCAACGCCCGCCCGCCGGACCTATTGCCAGACGCGCCGTCGGCCCAGCCTCCATCCCGACGACTGGCGACGACCCCGCCGACCGGCGCAGCCACAACGCGCGCACCGCCGCCTGCAGGAAGACCTGACCGACGACCGGGTCCGACGACACCGCTGGCCGTGCCGCCGGCCAGCCTCCGGGAACACACTGACGCCTACAATCTGTAGACCATTCGACAAACTGCATCACGATTGAAAGTACTGAATAGTTTCCTCCCTATCACCAATTGCATGCTAAACTTGATTTCTTGATTTGTGTATCATCCTTAATTTGACTGAATACTTTCCTTCCTGTCATCAATTGCATACAAAACTTGATTTCTTGATTTGCATATCATCCTTAATTTGACTGAATACTTGCCTCTCTGTCACCAATTGAATACAAAACTTGATTCTTTATTTGCATATCATCCTTAACTTTTAGTTTTTTTGTGAACTCAAAAAAAATTGGGACTCTTTCAGGGAGGTATTTTTGTTTGGATTCTTCTTGCCGCCACAAATGTGGTCATCATATTTATACATACAGAGCTATTCCCTAAGTGAACGAAAATATTTTTTACCCCCATTGTAATCATTTGCCAAAGAGGTTTTAAACCACAATCATGATCGCTCCAATTTATGTCTACCATGATATTACAATTTGCAGGGACGCACTATTGTTCAGTAATTTGCTGGGAGGCACTATTCATTTGCAAAAAGTATATCATCTTCGAACCATAATCCACATGAGGACATAACCAACGGGAAAACACAAGGTAACTACCAACAATTTGCTGGGAGGCACTATTCAGGTCCTAATTGTGTCATATATGCATAACATAAGTATGACATCGAAGAAAATCCTAAAGAGGCTAAGAGGCAGAGGGATAGGGAGTATTATGCAAAAAGAAGAAGATAAGATTATGAGTCGTCAACGCCAATCACGTGAGCTTAAAAAGCAGTCATTGGCGACCGTAAATTTGAGTTATTGTAGCACGTACATGGTGAGCAGGATGTCTTTGCTTTCACGAATAGGCTCAGATACATGGAGAGCTCCAGGAGTTATGCACTTCTAGATATCTATGCTAATGCTTTATTGGTAAATGAGAGGAGGTGGGTCTGTAAGCCTATATAATGATCTATATGAGTTATGCAGCTGATAAACTTAATTTACGGTGGAAGCTTATTCATTATTTTTTTCTTTATTAATCAAAATGATTGATGCAGTTAATTTATGTCTATAATTGCATTTTCTTATGCCTTGCATTTTCTAATCGTTTTGCATGATGAAGTTTCAGTTTGCCAAAAGACATGGAACTCTATATCATTCAAGGTAAACAACTGAACTTTTTTGTTCACTACTCTAAATTGCTGCCCAATAGTAGCTCCGCCAAGTGTGTCCTGGTCCGTCTCGACATCGCCATCTTCCGAACCTCTTGCTGCCGGACCAGCAGGCAAGTATGTCAAATCTGAATCATGTAGTTCGACCGTCACAGACGGCGTTCATGCAAGGACGAAACATCCTCTATGGGGTGGCGATCCTACATGAAACGGTTCATGAACTACATAGGAAAAAGTTGAGTGGGGTAATACTTAAGATTGATTTTGAGAAAGCTTATGATAAAGTAAATTGGGCTTTCCTCCAACAGACTCTTAGAATGAAAGGTTTTTCATCTGAGTGGAGAGCGCTAATAGATAGCTTTGTTTCGGGAGGAAGTGTAGCCATTAAAATCAATGATGACACTGGCAAATACTTCCAGACGAAAAAAGGCCTTAGACAAGGTGACCCGCTATCTCCAATACTATTTAATATAGTGGCTAATATGTTGGCTATCTTGATCGAACGCGCTAAGTCTGATGGCCAAATTGAAGGAGTCATCCCCCATTTAGTCGATGGGGTTTGTCGATTCTTCAATATGCTGATGATACAATTCTCTTCATGGAACATGACATAGATAAGGCTCGTAATCTCAAGCTGATCTTATCGGCATTTGAGCAACTCTCGGGTCTTAAGATAAATTTCCATAAGAGTGAATTGTTTTGTTTTGGCGAGGCCCAAGAACATGCCGCCTTGTATGCTGAACTCTTCGGATGTGCGCAAGGTCAATTTCCTATCAACTACTTGGGAATCCCGATACATTATCGGAGACTCACAAATGCTGAATGGAAAAAGGTGGAGGAAAGATTGCAAATTCGGCTTAATAGCTGGAAAGGCAAACTCCTATCCCTCGGTGGAAGATTGGTTCTCATAAATTCAGTACTAACGAATATGGTACTGTATATGATTTCATTCTTCCAATTGCCCAAAGGAGTCTTGAAACGATTGGATTATTTCCGGTCTAGATTCTTTTGGCAAGGGGATAGTGAGAAGAAAAAATATCGGCTGACCAAATGGAGTGTTGTTTGTTGCCCTAAAGACCAAGGAGGGCTCGGAATTCATGACCTTGAGGTCAAGAATAGAGCATTGCTTGGCAAATGGCTTTATAAACTCCTTTCGGAAGATGGAGTTTGGCAAACCCTCCTTAGGAGGAAATATGTGGGCTCTAAAGCGGTGTCTCAGGTTATTTGGAAACCTGGTGATTCACACTTCTGGGCAGGCCTTATGGCTACGAAGAAATTCTTCTTCCCACAAGGTTCCTTTTCAATTAGGGATGGATCGGAAATTCGTTTCTGGGAGGATAAATGGCTAGGAAACACCACTCTCAGAGAACAATATCCGGCTCTATATAGCATTGTGCGAAACAAAAGTGATACGCTCGCTATGGTGATGGGAACCTCCCCACCTAATGTCTCGTTCAGAAGAAGTTTATTTGGGACACGACAAGTATCTTGGAATACTTTGCTTCTCCGATTGGAACCCATCCAATTAACGGACGGTCCAGATAAATTTCGTTGGAATCTTACGAAGAATAGAAAATTTTCGGTCGATTCTATGTATAGAGCGTTAATCCTACCTGATGTTCCAGTTGATATTAGGGATAATAATAAAATTTGGAAGATGAAGATCCCGCTAAAAACGAAAGTGTTTGCGTGGTATCTTCGTCGGGGAGTTATTCTTACTAAAGATAACCTTGCCAAACGCAATTGGCACGGAAGTAAAAAGTGCGTCTTTTGTCAGCACGACGAGACTATCACACATTTATTCTTCCAGTGCGAGTTTGCTAGGTCTATATGGTCAGCCATCCAGATAGGTTCTACCTTACATCCCCGTGTAGCGTTGCAAACATTTTTGGCAATTGGCTAAACAGAGTGGATCCTAGGTTCAAACTCTTTAGCAGGATGGGAGCGATTGCTGTTATTTGGTCGCTCTGGCTATGTAGAAATGACAAGATTTTTAACGATAAAAATGCTTCTCTATGCAGGATATCTATCGGTGCACAGCAACGTTACGAGCTTGGTCGGCCCTGCAACGTGTGGAGCATCGGGACTTGTTTTTGGAGGTGGCGTCGCGTTTGGAGGCCGCAGCGAGGGAGTTATTCTCCCAGCATGGATGGCAACATAGTCTCCGGATTGACCTACCTCCTTCCTAGGCGTTTCTACAATTTCTCATCATGATATGTAATGCGCCTTTTTAATTTTTGTATTGTGTTCTGGTGAATGTTGGCTGTGTGCATCCTAGTTATGCAGAGGCCGGGTGTAATACTTAAACCTTTTAAGTAATAAAATCCCTTTATCGAAAAAAAAATGTCAAATCTGAATCCAGTGTACTGGTTAATCTTGCTTAGTCTAAACATGCTTACATAAAGTTTGTGCTGCTTTAGTTCCTTTGCATTCTCATTATGACAAATTAACTTCTGTATATCTGAAAAAAGGATTTGATGACACAAATGCAGGAGCTTAAAAAAGAGTATGACTAAGATTGATTTAGACATGAAAAACATGTTTGATATTGTTATCAAGAGACAATATCTGCCAGTGCTCTTCACTCTGCCCAATCAATTGAATAATTAGCCAGCTTTTTTCCATACCTCTATCTGCTCAGGATTTCCTTGAACTTCAAGAGTTACTTGACATCATCATTCAGCTTGCCTCAAACACCTTTGCCATACTGATACAGGACAAATGGATATGCAGTTTGCAAACGGGGAGATATTCTTCTGCGGGTTTTTATAAGCTAACTATATATAAAGGGCGAAGGATCCTCCTCCTGTCATTCGTCCACGTCGCTGGATTTCCCTGGCCGTCCGATCCGCGCGACGGACGGCCGAGATGCGGCCACGTCCCCATGAACCACCCGGGCACTGTTCATAGGCTATTTTTAGCCAATCGCGTCGCACCACGCGTCCCGGTCACCCAGCCGGTCACCGCCCGCCAGCCGGTTGCCCACCCGGTGGCCGCACACTTTTCCAACAACAACCCCACACTCTCGGAAAATTTTCCTGCAATCCAGGTTTTCCTCTGAATTTGGACCTACACGCAAAATGCGGAAAGTTCAGGGGTGTCCGTGTAAAAATGACACGACCCCATCCCCGACCTCTCTCTCGTGCGCGCGACGCTGCCGTCGCCGGCGCCGCCGCCGCGCCCCGCCGCCGCTCAGCGCATCCCCAGCCAAATCTACAGATTCCACGAGCTCCGCCGCCGCGCTGGCTCCCTCCTCGCCGCGGATCTCATCCCGGGAGGCCGCAGGGTCGCCGGAATGGTCGCCACTGCCGCGCGCCTCTCCGCCGCGTTTCGTGCGCCTCCGGCGACGCCACGGTGACCAAAACGGGGCGGCGCCGCCGGCCCCGGCCTCCCCGCGTCGCTGCGCGTCCGATGCGCGCACGCGCGTGTGCTGGAACGTGGCGGCGCGTCGCCGGCATCCACGGCGCCGCCGCAGGCGTCCCCGGGTCACAGGGTCCCACCTGTCAGTTTTTTTTTGCATGAAAAAATTTGGAAAAAAAAATCCAGATTTATGCAAAAAAGATGCTAAAACAATTCCAAACAATTCAATCAAACATTCTAATTTGCAATTAAAAAAATACAAACAACATAACAACAATTACGGAAAAAATATTCCTACCTACAATTCAAAATAACCTACACCATAAAAAAACATATTTTCCACCCGCAGTTCAAATTAATACGAAAAGAAGGCAAAAATTCCCTAAATTTTACGAATTTCCAACCTCTCCCAAACCCAATCATTTAAAAAAAATTAAAAAAAATCCAAATTTTCCCAAAAGAAAGATTCTAAAACAATTCCAAATAATTCAAACAAACATTCTAAAATTCAAACAAAAAACCCACATACGAAACGCGGCGGAGAGGCGCGCGGCAGTGGCGACCATTCCGGCGACCCTGCGGCCTCCCGGGATGAGATCCGCGGCGAGGAGGGAGCCAGCGCGGCGGCGGAGCTCGTGGAATCTGTAGATTTGGCCGGGGATGCGCTGAGCGGCGGCGGGGCGCGGCGGCGGCGCCGGCGACGGCAGCGTCGCGCGCGAGAGAGAGAGGTCAGGGATGGGGTCGTGTCGTTTTTACACGGACACCCCTGAACTTTCCGCATTTTGCGTGTAGGTCCAAATTCAGAGGAAAACCTGGATTGCGGGAAAATTTTCCGAGAGTGTGGGGTTGTTGTTGGAAAAGTGTGCGGCCACCGGGTGGGCAACCGGCTGGCGGGCGGTGACCGGCTGGGTGACCGGGACGCGTGGTGCGACGCGATTGGCTAAAATAGCCTATGAACAGTGCCCGGGTGGTTCGTGGGAACGTGGCCACATCTCGGCCGTCCGTCGCGCGGATCGGACGGCCAGGGAAATCCAGCGACGTGGACGAATGACAGGAGGCGGATCCTTCACCCTTTTATATATAGTGTAATTAACGCGGGCTCCGCCGCGCCCGTGGGCTTATTTTTTTTTAATTATTCGATCGTAAAATTGTGGAAATTGGAAACTCGTCAACATTTTGGAAATTGTTTAAATTCGAAAGTCATCAAGTTTTGGAATAGTTTAGCACTTTTAAATTCATGTTGAATATTTGTCATATTTTGTCAGCCCATTAAACTTAATCTTGAAAGTGTTCGCATGTGAAAATTGCGCAGATTTGGAAGTATTCCGGTTTAACGTGGGCTTCTGTTTTAAGATTGGACAGATTTCGGAAATCGTTCAAATTTAGAAATCATCTTGTTGGTGAATAGTTTAACGCATTTGAATTCCTTTTGAATTATATAAAAAAAAGTAATTTCAAAAACGCAGGGAATTTTGAATTTTGAATTTTGATCGTGCATGTTACTACTTTGGCATATGTGTTTTTTTTTTGAATTGTAAATTAGAAGTTTTTTTTTTTAGTTTTTAACAATTTTTATGTGTAATTGTTATTTGGAGTTATAGATTGGAAGTTATGTGGTTTTTTTTTTGAATTTTAGAATGTTTGTTTTAATTATTTAGAATTGTTTTAGAATCTTTTTTTTGAAGAAATTTGGATTTTTTTTAAATTTTTTTGAATGATTGGGTTTTGGAGAGATTGGAATTTCGTTAAATTTAGGAAAATTTTGCCTTCTTTTCATATTAATTTGAACTGCGGGTGGAAAATATTTTTTCTTTTTTTTATGTTGTAGGTTATTTTGAATTGTAGGTAGGAATATTTTTTCCGTAATTGTTGTTTGTATTTTTTAATTGCAAATTAGAATGTTTGTTTGAATTGTTTGGAATTGTTTTAGCATCTTTTTTGCAAAAATTTGGATTTTTTTTAAAAAATCCTGGAAAAAAAATCTAAATTAGAAGTTTTATAGTTTTTATAGTTTTTTTAAAAATTTATGTGTAATTGTTATTTGGAGTTATAGATTGGAAGGTATGTGGGTTTTTTGTTTGAATTTTGGAATGTTTGTTTGAATTATTTGGAATTGTTTTAGAATCTTTCTTTTGGGAAAATTTGGAATTTTTTTTAATTTTTTTTAAATGATTGGGTTTTGGAGAGGTTGGAAATTCGTAAAATTTAGATAATTTTTGCCTTCTTTTCGTATTAATTTGAACTGCTGGTGGAAAATATGTTTTTTTATGGTGTAGGTTATTTTGAATTGTAGGTAGGAATATTTTTTCCGTAATTGTTGTTATGTTGTTTGTATTTTTTTAATTGCAAATTAGAATGTTTGATTGAATTGTTTGGAATTGTTTTAGCATCTTTTTTGCATAAATCTGGATTTTTTTTTCCAAATTTTTTCCTGCAAAAAAAAAACTGACAGGTGGGACCCTGTGATGTCGTGCTGATGTCACAGGGCCAGATCTGGCCGGGGACGCCCGCGGCGGCGCCGTGGACGCCGGCGACGCGCCGGCGCGTTCCAGCACACGCGCGTGCGCGCATCGGACGCGCAGCGACGCGGGGAGGCCGGGGCCGGCGGCGCCGCCCCGTTTTGGTCACCGTGGCGTCGTCGGAGGCGCACGAAACGCGGCGGAGAGGCGCGCGGCAATGGCGACCATTCCGGCGACCCTGCGGCCTCCCGGGATGAGATCCGCGGCGAGGAGGGAGCCAGCGCGGCGGCGGAGCTCGTGGAATCTGTAGATTTGGCTGGGGATGCGCAGAGCGGCGGCGGGGCGCGGCGACGGCAGCGTCGCGCGCGCGAGAGAGAGGTCGGGGATGGGGTCATGTCATTTTTACACGGGCACCCCTGAACTTTCCGCATTTTGCGTGTAGGTCCAAATTCAGAGGAAAACCTGGATTGCGGGAAAATTTTCCGAGAGTGTGGGGTTGTTGTTGGAAAAGTGTGCGACCACCGGGTGGGCAACCGGCTGGCGGGCGGTGACCGGCTGGGTGACCGGGACGCGTGGTGCGACGTGATTGGCTAAAAATAGCCTATGAACAGTGCCCGGGTGGTTCGTGGGGACGTGGCCGCATCTCGGCCGTCCGTCGCGCGGATCGGACGGCCAGGGAAATCCAGCGACGTGGACGAATGACAGGAGGAGGATCCTTCGCCCTTTTATATATAGTGTAATGTTTAATGGGCTGCTTGTGTCGCCCCTTCAAGAAGATTTGGAAATGGAAGAGTTTTGCCAAACAAAAGGTGTTTGGTTGGTTATTACTTGTGGATAGGCTAAACAATAGCGATATGATGGACATAACAAACTGGCATTTTGACTCTCGAGTTAACCGTGAGATGTGTTCTAGGAGGATTTGAGAAACAAGTGAATATTATATTATTTAATTGTTCTTTTGCTCTTCATCACTTGGTCTTCCATATTTTGTTAGCTTGTTTTAACGAAAATCATACAATACACGGCTCACATACGGTTTCCTGTTTAAAAATATTTTTTTTGCATTAGTTGACACGTGCATTGCACGTGCACTGTTACTGTATTATTAGGTGCTGACATGCTAACACCCCAACTGAGCCAAAACCACCGCGTGATGGCAAACACAGCGCGACCAGTGGACCAAAATTTAAAATCTCTCCTATCTAAAAAGAACCATTGTTCCCACTTTCTGCCCATTACGTTGCGTTCAACCTGCCGTCTTCGTCGCGCTGGTTTTTTTTCGTCAGCTGATGATCGCAATTAAACGCTCTGTTAATTACACGCTCAATCAGCGGTAATCAATTGGCATTCGGCCCCTTGTACGATATACATTTATTCTCTCCGTCGTCTCACTCATCTCGCTCTCTCCCTTCGTCGCCGATCCCCGTGGCCGAAGTCGCCGATGCTTCTCAGTTCTCACCGCCGTCGGGCATCCATCTCGCCGCCGTCGTGCTGGATCTGGCCGAGGAGCAGAGCTACCGGTGCAGGCCGGGTGCCCGATGCTGAAGGAAAATGAGAAGATAGGGAGGTGGGGATGGTGATGGGCAGCGCAGGTGGTGGCGGATCCACCATAGGTCCAAGCAGGGGCAGGCGGGAAGCCGCCATGGGTCGCCGGCGGCGAAGCAGGGTACCCCTGCCAGCCCCCAGCCTCAATTGGTCGATCCCTTCTTGACTAATCTCCAGTCCTAGCGCCGCCGCTGCACGCCGTCATCGCCTCGCCGGCCTCCTTCTCCATGCCCCCGCCGGACAGGGCACGCCTCTGTCCTCCTACACGCGTAAGACTGCCTCCTCCGGGATTCAGCTGCTAGGAGACGGTCATCTTCAACTGGCTGCTTGCTGCTTTTCAGCTTGCCTGCTCGCCGCTCATCTCTGCGTCTTGCATCCGCGTTTAGTCGCCGGTGACGGATCAGGGGACGATGCCTCCAGAGAGGAGAAGGGGAAGAAGCGGCAACAACTTCGACGGCAGCGGCACGAGATGGCACCTGCACCGCAAGCAGCCACAAGCGCGTACGCGAGATGAGTCTTTCTCCCCCATGTTTTTTTTTCTGTTTGCTTTTTTTTTTTGGTCACACCATGTGTGAATTTGATGTCTGTAGTACATTTTTTTGATATTGTGGGTCATTCTACGTGGTGAAGTATTCAACCTAGGTAATTTCAATGTCTTCGGAGGCAAACTGGAGATTAGTCAAGCCATTTACAAATGTAGTGGCCATAGGGCGAGAAGCTACGGACAAGCCTTGTATGTGTTCTAGAGAACTTGATCGCGGAGACTTAAGCTTTCTACTTGTAAGTTGTAAAATCAAGACGGTACAACTGATGATTTTTTTTTTTTTTGCGTATTTACATAGTAGTAGCAGGATAGTGGCATGAGAATCTCTGCCTTTTCGGCGTTGATACTATATTATACAACATACTGAACTGCAAGATCCAAGGCATTACAACTTTTCCATGTATATAATCATAGAATATCAAGTTGAGGATATTAGACAGCAAAATATAATCATAGAATATAAAGTGTTTTGTTCCATATTATATTCTTTCTATATAATTCCATAGGGAATAATGGGTCTGTATCTGACCGGTTGCTTCACGCTGCACATGAAGGATAAAATATCTATGTATTGTTTTTTTATGTCATGGTTTATCGCTCAAGCATTCATATGTATGACAAACGGTTGGATGAGTACTCTGTATCATCACTACTGCCAAATTGTTCATATAGGGATAATGAGACTGAAGTCAATTTGAGATCGTCAGACTTTTCTGATTTCAGAGATGTATTGAAGTCTGAAGTTAGATATGACAAGTAGATTTTACATACTTAGTTGAGTTATTGATAACCGTGAAGCGTGGACTTATTTCTTGCTTGTTCACTGTACTAGATTAGATAAACCAATTAGTCGTCCAAATCAATTTGCATCTTTGAGCTTTGACCTCTATGCCTCACATAGCACAGGCTGTTGTACCATGTTATTTATTTGGACGAGATATTTAGTGCTTACTTCAGCAATGGTATTCTTCATGCAAATTGTACTTTTTCTAGTGATGCAAACCATCTTTTGGCGCCTTCAGTTCTTGTGCAGACTTCACAACATTCTTCTAAGTGTTATTTATTTGGACGAGATATTTAGTGCTTACTTCAGTAATGGTATTCTTCATGCAAACCATCTTTTTATTTAGAGTGATGCAAACCAACTTTTGGCGCCTTCAGTTCTTGTGTAGACTTCACAACATTCTTCTAAGATGGAGCACTTCATCCCGTTGCTTGATAGTCCAGCGCATCCTTCTCCTCGGAGGCTTCTGGAGTTACTACTCAGCCAGGCTTCCAGTCGGTGAAAGGATAGAGAGGAGGCGGCCAATGGCAATTCAGAGGGGAGGATGCAGGCATCTGCGTACCTTGCCGATCAATTGCACCACTTGCCGTTATAGTTTGTGAGTCTGTCTCATGAAAACATGTCTTATTCAGATCTTGTGGAGAAATTATACAGTCGTAATGAGAATGTATCGGTCCATCGAGACCACTTGATATTTGATTACCATACTATTGCCGGATCAATTTTCAAGGTAGTTGTGTATGCATAAATCATACTTGTGATTTCTTAACTATACATATGTATAACCCATAGACCTAAAGACAACCTCAACTCTGCATTGGCAAAGAAAAACAACTGAACATTTCTCTCTGGACCTTAAGTCGGACATGTGGCCAGCATCTCTGTGTATGAAGAGGAATTGCTTAGGAATGTGCTCATGAGAGAACCCAAGAAGCAGCTCACCAAGCACCAAGTCTGGTGTAAGTTCACTTCTTCCAATATGTTCTTTACTGCACGCAATAAGGAAGCAGCTGTTCCAAAGGATGCAGCTGAACTTAGTTGCTAGGACCAAAACCATATTCCTTCGCCCGGAGCTTCGCTTGCTTTGGGAACGGGGCTCGCCTCTGCTTCCCTGCTAGGCAGGCGCAGTAGAGCTGGTTCACATGCTCCACTAGATGGAGGCCACACACCGGTTCACATGCTCCACTAGATGGAGGCCACACACCATCTCGCCCTTTGTCAGTCAGTGCAAGCTGTCGAAATTGAGGTGCCCGAACCGTGCATGCTAAGTCCATGCCGGGTCATCACCGGTGCCCACGACTAGGCACACCGGCTGCGCGACTCACGCGTGCAGCTTGTACATCATGTTCGACTCCTGCCTGACCTTCACCAGACTCCTGCCTGACCTTCACCAGGAGCTGTCGCTCCCTATCACGCAACCGGAGGAATCCATCCTCGATCAGCACTTGTCAGCCGTTCTCGTCGAACTGGCACAAGCTGATGATCTGTGTGTTCAATCGGGGTATGTAGTACACCCGGTGACGGCCCGGTGCTCGCCTGTCTTGTAGAAGAACAACACCGTCGCCGAACTTGAAATGAGAAAAGTTTAAAGGAGGGTTGTCTATGAGGTCTTTGTGTTTAGTTTTTTGAAGCTATATATAAATTCAAATTATGTATCATCATATTTGACCATATTTTGAATTTGAACTATTGTTTTCATCAACATGTAATGCACAGGCATGCAACTCTCATTTGTTGTTGAGGTTATAGTAACATCTAAGCGCAAAGAATTACTTGAGTTTAAACATATAAATGGGTGTCATGACAAATTGATGACTCGTGCACCAAATATTTTGTTTCAAATGAATGTATGATTCAGAATCAATATATCCATGTGTTCCATAGCAACGCACGTGCAATTAGCTAGTGTATTAAAGACAAGTGAAGCAACAAAGAGAAAGCGATGGACAAGTGAAGCAACAAAGAGGGTTTCCCCCAGGTTCGTTGTCAATGGCTGTTTGGCTCCTCAAATTCGAACACCAAAAATTTCAAATCATTAGCAAACGGAAAGACTAGCCGGCTGAGGAAACCCACGGTAAAAACCTAGCGAGAAAAGTGTAGAAGCTGGGAACCAACCTATATACTTGAATGGTTAGAAATATGGTTGTTTCTCATTAAGGCCAGCAGAGTTCAACTCCCAGATCTGACACGAGTGTTTCTCATTAAGACAGAATATTTGTCAGTGGGTGACGACGTCCCCGTCGACAGCGCGGAGTGTGACTTTTCTTCGTCAATCTTAATACCCGGTCCGCCGGTTCAGTTTCCGGGAGATACTCATAAGAGTAGCCTGAGTAGGGGTGTACGTACGGGTGTTTATAGGATGAGTGTATGCGCGTATATGTGAGCATCTGCATATGTACCTTTTTTAAGAAAGGATACCGAGGTGCCCTCGGCGAAATATTTCTAAAATCAAAGTATTCGTAAAACTATAGTATTTCTATGCCTAGCAAGTAAATACTTCAGTTTTGGAAAAAAGTGGTTCTAACCTCTTTTTTTATATACTTCAAAATCAGTGTAATTTTCGCCAATACTGAAGTATTAAAAAGCTACAGTTTTGATAAATCCAAACAGCTCAAAGTATTGAAAACCATGATATTGTCAGAAAACCGAGGGCCTCTTTGATTAATTTTTCAAAGGAATTGCATAAGATTTTCACCCATACAATTTTTCGCTATAGAGTCCAGTTGATTCAAAAGATTGAATCCTTCAAAATTCTTATGGATGTTTTTTCCTACAATACAATCTTATAGGATTCCTAATAAGAGGTGAGCCTCATTGAAAAAATTCTTATATGTTTATGAAAACATGATATGCACTCAATCCCAAAACAAATTTACTACACTTTTCCTGCTGATTCCTGCGTTTTTTGTTAGATTTAAAGTATCGTGACATTTTATTTCTGCAATACTTGTGTTTCTCAAATCCTACAAATCACCCCGAATACTTCGAAAAAGCTTTGCTCCCAAACGGCGGCTGCGCTTGTTCCGGTGCCACTCCACCATTCAACTACCACTAAACGGCGGCTGCGCTTCTTCTCATCGCCGCCGTCGGGATGGCCGCCGAGCCCGCCGCCGGGATGACCGCCGAGCCCGCCGACGCGGTGGCAGCGTCCACCGACGCGGAGATGGAGGAGGCAGAGATCGCCTCTGTCGCGAGCGACGACGGCTCCGCCGCGCTGGTTAACCACTCCGCGCCACAGGCGCTCGAGCACGCCTGGACCTTCCGGCTCAACAACACGGAGGGGGAGGCCAGCGAGCAGGTTGTCCCAGGGAGCTCCCTCTACACCTTCTCCACCGTCGACGACTTCTGGAGGTTTCTTCTTTTCGTTCGTTCCCCAACCTTCGCCTCCTCCCAAAACCCTCGTCGGCTGTAACTGTATCCTTAATTTGCTGCCTGCTTGTGGGAGTGGGAGGGAATGCTGTAAATTGAGATTCCCCTCAACACAAGATTACTGATTTGATTCTCACTCAAGTGTAGCCCTGAACTGAGTTCCTGATGAATTTGTAATGCCTTCTTTTGAGCGGAAAATGAAATGTAGATAAGTTGAGTCGTCATAATCCATATTAGTCTGTGCATGGTTAATGTAATGGTGTTGAGCAGGAACAGTGTTATATTTAGCAGATCTAATAAAATTTGGAAAGTGATTTTTAGGTAACACGGTATACTCAAATTTTCAATGTCTAATTTATATTGATATTTACTAAAATGCTCTCTCTCTCTCTCGCCCTAGTATCATGAGCAAATTAATATCCGCCTCCCGTCAAACATACATTTCTTTTTCCAAAAGGAATCATGCCGCTGCCTCTACATCGCTTGATATACAACCATCCTGCCAAACATGCATATGTTCAGAGATATGTGAAAATCAATTAATTAAGTTGAACTGAGGAGTGTGCATTGGCTGAATCCCTGGGTTGTCTTCTCAAGATGATAATATCACTTGTTACTCACTATATATTTATTTCAGGGTAATTTCCTGCTAATGGCGTGCTTCAGAAATCTGGTTATGTTTGTTTCGATATTCTGGTTTATTTTTACTGTCTTCAACTTTTGCGTTTACCAGTTTAATGTATTCCTTCATGTATGGCTAACGAGTTAAGTAGTCTTTCAGCCTTTGCAACAATCTCTCTTTGCCTAAAAGATAATATATGCCATTATCCCACAGCATTTACAGGTTGTTATTTTTCCTGCTGATAACTTGCTTCAGAAATATGGTTATGTTTATTTGATATTTTGGATAAATATTTCTAGTTTAACTTTTGCATCCATATGTTGATATTTTTATGTCTAACAAGTTGAGTTTTTTTTCAGCCTTTACAACAATATCCTTCACCCTAGCAAATTGGGTGTCGGAGCCGACCTTTATTGCCTCAAGAATAAGATTGAGCCGAAATGGGAAGACCCAATTTGTGCTAATGGATGTAAATGGATCATCAGTTGTGGCAAAGGGAAATCGGACATATTGTGGTTGCATATAGTAAGCATATTTTGCATCGATCTTTTGGATAGTTGCCTTTTCTTCTTATTCCACCCTAATTCTTTTTTCATGAATATTTTGTTTAGTTAATGGCATTGATTGGTGAACAATTCGAATATGGTGATGAAATTTGTGGAGCAGTCCTTAGCTTGCATGGGATGCAGGAGACAATAGCTATATGGACCAAGGATGCTACTAATGAACCTGCTCAGGTACAAGTCCTACAATGCATACTACCAAATTGTTTGTTTCATTGGAGGCAACAGCCGATATCATAGATTCAATTTGTCTCAAATACTATAATCAAGTATATTGCTGCGATCTTGGTATAAAAATGGCATTGCTGTATGGAGCCTTGTATAGTGTGTTTGTGCCAAATTGGCGTTCTGTACACTAGAAATGCTCTGTTTTACTTATTCTGTTATCAGAAGAATAGAAGATAACTGAAGAAAATTTTATTACTCAAAGGAAATACATGATCCTGCGAACAACCTAACATTGGCGAAGAAACTTAAGCCTGAAAGGATTGTTATCTGTGGGTGTACTATGCATCTACGTTTGTGGCTCCCAACATAAATTTTTAATTATTTCAGCCAAAATAGCGTGCTGTGCTGTGCTATATGTCTGCAATTTTTTTTAACTGCCTTCTAAATGAAATTGCAACAAATTTTTTCATTTCTCAGTGCACTCTTTTACTATATATTTCTATAAAATCCTTGTGTATGCATTTGTTTTACTTGTTTTAGCTTTTTTATAGCCCTTGAAATTGTTCTGCAAGTATCCTAATATGTGATCACTTTAGGACATGATTATGCTCCATTGAGCGATGCAAGAAATGGTATTTTCAAAGATTCTTTGATAAATGTATGGCATGTATGTAGGATAAATGAAGTACTTAACACACCTCCTATGCACTTATTCATTAGCAATACCACCCATGCAAAATAGTCCCTTGCTTTTGTAGATCATCAGAAGTCAGTTTTACCTTTGTGCAAACTCCAAATAAGCCGCACATGAGAATATAAGCAGCTTCTTATTTCGCACCAAAACTAGAGTAGGTTGGTGGTCCTCGTGGTGATCTTTTTTCTAAGTTGTTTCTGTTCGATCATCGGCATTTCCTGTTGTGCTGAACAACTTCCTTGTTTTTTTATCAGCTAAGCATCAGCAATCAGTTGAAGGAATTTCTGGATTACAAGGACTCTATTGAGTTTATCGTTCATGATAGTGACGCAACGACGGTACAATGCTGGTCTTCCAAATTTCCCCAGGATCCCCTTGATATCATCTACAACAGGGTCTGCGATCCGCGCAGCCGCATGCGCTTTGCTGCCGTCTGCAGGTCATGGTTTGTTACAACTTCACGGCATCCCACCCCACCCGCACTCCCCTGGCTGCTCCTCTCGCCGCGCGATTACGACAGGATGAAGCGCCTCTACTGTCCTGAAGACAACCAGATCTTGCGAATCCCGCTCCCGAGAGGTTTCGTCGGCTCCTGGTTCGCTGGCTGTCACGATGGTGGCTGGGTTGCCTCGTATGAGCCGGCCCCTTTCAGGATCGTGAACCTCTTCTCTGGCTTTGAGGTGGCGCTCTCCGAGAAGCAAAAGTGGATTCCCCGCTCAGGTCGCCTTTGCCAAGCAGTCATTTGGAAAGTCATTTTCTCCAAACCACCCACTTCGAGCGACTGTATCATTGCCGCTATCACAGACGTTTCTAGTGTCGCACTCTGCAGGGTTGGCTGTCCGGATGGTGGGTGGACGACACAAGGATTTGGGCTTGCCGACATCGCCTTCTGCAATGGTGAGCTGTATGGCCTCACGCCACGGGACTGTAAACTTGTCAAGTTGGAGATTGGCGTTAACGAAGAAGGCGCACCAGTGGTCATAGCTTCTGATCGGCCGTCGGTTGCCATTGAGCACCAGCAGGCCCCCCATGACTGGGTCAACCATATGGATGTCAGCTACATTTTTGAGCTAAACGGCAAGCTTGCGATGGCGGTGCGGTTCCCATGGTCACCTAACATCAGATCTTTCTTCAGGGTGTTTGAGCTCGTTGAAGTCGACACCGGCGAGGGGATGGCATCTCGGACATACAAATGGGAAGAGTTGAAGAGCTTGGGCGACTTTGCCCTGTTCTTGGGTCCAAACTGCTCCATGGCGGTGCACGTGCCGCAGGACAGGCATGGTGGCGTCCAGAGAAACCGCATCTACTACACCAACCATCGTTGCTTAGACCGAAAGGACGTCCTTGAGGAGGGTGACCTGGTGTTCTTGGCAAGTGACGATGGCGGCTACCCTGTGTACTTCAGGGAAGACCACCATAACGGTGTGGCGATGATCAGGGCGGTAGGATACTATGCGAGGGGAGGCCCCTATTCCTCCGATGTGGCTTCTCCCACCAAATCTTTAGAATGCATGCAATATTTGGTCCTTTTGTTTCCAAGTAAGAACAAACTTTGTGAATTACTGGTAAGTACTTGACTAATTCAGACTTAAGATGACGTGTTTGGCTCTTGTGTCCTTCTGTACTTACATTTAGTGGTTCTCTTTACCGTGACCTAGTGCGATCTTGATATAGACTAGCGACTGCCTAGAAAGATGCACATCCCTGAAAACTGGATCACATTGTCTAATCGTAACGCGTATAGTTTGAATTTTTTTTTTTGAGGAGGATCCGACGCATATATTCAGACAGCTCATCACACTTTACAAAAAGGTCCAAAAGAAAACAGAAAATACAAAGAGAACCCCAAAAAGTGCAAAGAGCACCCTGAGCTACCGAAGGAGATTACAATCGGATCCAAAATGATCCCCAAGCACCTAGGCGACGGCGGCGCCGCCGTACCTCCAGCCGTCGGGAAGAGGGTGCCGCCCCAACATGTAGATGGTCGCAGAAGCCGTCCGCCGCCGAGCGACGGAACCGAGGCTCGTTGAACGCGTACGACCACGGCACCCGCTTCCGCCAAACTTCCAGCCGGCTCCGCGCCGCCCAGGCGTATAGTTTGAATTATACTTGTGTTTTAGACCAAATATCATGTAAATCCGCACCCATACAGTAAGCAGTCTTGATTTTTCAGTAAACTTAAGAAAATGGAAGATATATGCTTACCCAAAAAGTCTGGATCTTTAGTTTCAGTATTACTTTCCTTATTCTTTCTGTTGACTTGCAAATTCTATATCTCTTACAAGGGAAACTGTCTGGTGTAGTTCCCTGTAGCTTTATGTTTTCCTGTAGTAAGTTTGATGCAGAAGATGACATTTATGGGGCAGGATTGCTCTCTCTTAGGACTTGTGAAATTAGTTACTGCTTTAGGGTAGATGGACTGGTGGAATCTGCTTTCTGAAGGTTGGAGCCAAAGATTAGGCTGTAGCCACAAATCATTCCCGCCTGGCTGGTACATTTTTCGTTTGGGCAGCAACACATGCTTAAAAGCAAGCCCATTCACCACGTCCAAGCTGTTGTGGGATTGTTTCCTCGAGAATTTTTTTAAATATTTTTTTTGAAAAACTGTTTGATTACATGTTTTTAGTTAATTTGAAAAATAGCGCGCTGTCGTCATGGCTAATGACTAAAGTGCAAGTTTCGGCACGCGTACTCTCGAAAGCTTCCTTTCCTCACCGCCCATGACGAACCTGCAACTTTCGTTAAGGGCAGGTACGAAAGGTTCTCACGCTAGCGTGCACATTTTAATTCTTTGATTAAAATGAAAGTCCCTCAACCGTGTAACTATTCGAGATGAAATATATACGGAATATATGTGGGCGACTAGGAGGTTCCATTCGAATATTTTTTTTTAATTTTTGACCGAAATTCGCAGATTTTTTCGACAAATTTTGTCAAATTCATCGCACTCAGTCGACCGTTTGAAATTTTCTTTCACTAGTAGATATATCTCACCCTTCGCCACAAATTTCACATTGTAACTTTTTTGTTTCTACTGACATATTGATATTTTCTCTCTAGTATGTGCATTTTCCCGTAGATGATACAGAAAATACCTATTTATCTGTCGAAACAAAAAAGTTACAACATGAATGTTTAAAGAAAATTTAAACGGAGTGCAATGAATTTAACAAAATTTGTCGAAAACATTAGTAAATTTCGATACAAAATTAGTTAGAGTCGACGAAACTCGAAACCGACCACGGAAATGAAACTTACTCGTCGACACGCATATATTTCATATATACTTTATCTCGAATCATGATACGATTGAGGGATGTTTATTTTATTCAAAGAATTAGAACATGCACACGAGGCTGGACGCACTTTCGTATCCGCCCTTAACGAAACCTGCTGTTTGAAAGCCTCCTTTTGTCACTACAGCTGCAGAAACAGGCTGTTTCGTCATTAGCCATGACGACAGCGCCCTATTTTTCAAATTGACTAAAAACGTGTGTTGTTTATCAAAAAAAATTAGAAAAATATTATTTAAAATTCCTGCATCATTAAGTTGCATGGTATACACATCACTTCTTAAAACAACCTTAAATCTATCTCTCTATCTATACTTCTTAACATGCATGGTATACACATCACTTACTCTTTTAGCAATAAATTATCCACATTATCCCACTAACATTAAGTACTTCTGAAAGGATCGAGTAGGTTGACTAGAGGGGGGGTGAATAGGCAACTACAATTTTTTTTTCTTTTGATACAAATTTGGGAATTGCTCTAATATAAATTCTCTAGATATGCAACTAGGTGAACAATCCTATATGATGAGCAATAAACAAGCCAGCAAGATATTCTACACAAGATAAGCTAGCAATACAAGTAAAGGAAGGTTAAGAGATAACCGCACGGTGACGCGGAGATGTTCTACCGAAGTTCACTTCCCAATGGAAGCTACGTCTCCGTTAGAGCGGTGCGGAGTCACAAAGTGAACTCCGAATAGACTTGATATGGCACACCGTATCTCCCTCGTGTTATCCTCCGATGAGGAGTTCCACGAGCCACTATATGATGCCCTCGAGGTCGGCAACAAACCTTTACAAGGATGAGGCACACTCCACAACCGAATTGGAGGCTCTCACCAAATTCCCGCGGCTCCCAAAGCCACAAGAATCACAAGGCCGGGGCACGACTCTACAACTTAATTGGAGGCTCCCGGCTAGTCCCCGCGGCTCCCAAAGCCACAAGAACGACCAACGACAATCCAAAGTATCAACGAATTTACAAGCTTCAAGCCCTCTCAAGAACGGAGGGGAAAATCAAATCGCTTGGGTGGAAGTGTAGATCTAGGTCAACTCTCTCAAGTCCTAGAAGGACAAGGTGTTTGAGTCGGTAGGGAGAGAGATCTATAGGTTTGAAGCTTTCAACAATGGTGGGGGAGCTTATTCTGGTCGTGGTACTCTTCTCAATGTAGGAGAAGGTCATTAAATACCCCCACTTCGAAATCTGCCCGTTGGGAGCATTTTTCTGGTGCCAGCGGTACTACCACTGGAATAGGCGGTAGTACCGCTGTGGTCTTTGCGCAGCACCCACGGCAGTCAACACGCGGTCTTTGTCTTCGCGCGAACCCATGCCCCCGGTACGAGTTGGTACCGCTCGAGGTACCGCTGGTGGTACCGGAAGACGCCTCCGAACGTCAAATCGGCGGTACCCGCAGCGGTACTGCCGCTCCAGCAGGTTTGCAAAGAGGATGGCGGTAGTACCGCTTATCCCAGCGGTACTACCGTATGAGCGGCCTAACGTGAGATCAGCGGTACCCGCAGCGGTACCGCCTCCGCAACAGCTTTTCCAAGGAGCTGGCGGTACTACCGCTTATCCCAGCGGTACTACCGCCCCTGCCAATTTTCCTTCAATGGGTAGACTTTCGCGGTGCGAATGCAATGAACATGAATGTGTAACCTGTTTAAACTTATATAAACTGTTAGCTGGCCATCTTTGTATTATCATCAACACCAAAATATTATTAAGAGCGACAATGCTCTTTCAATCTCCCCCTTTTTGATGATTGATGACAATACAAAGATTTGCTACAAAATGGTTCAAAAAATTTAGACGGAGCTCCCCCTAGATATGTGCACTACTCAAGAGTAGACTTTGAAGATCCAAAATGCACATCAACTAGGATCAACACTCCCCCTAGATTTTTCAAGCCATGCAAGATAAAGTATATATCATAAAAAGCATAAATCTTGCAACTACCATAGGAAGTTTAATACCAACAAACAAGTTTAAACATGTCTTACACCATGCATACCAAGGTACTAGAGATGATAATAAACAAAGTTCACAAGCTTATAAGAAACAAAGAGAAACGCCAAAGCTTGTAACTTAACCCATGCAAATCCCCGAGAGACCTAATAGATATCTCTCCCCCTTTGGCATCAAGACACCAAAAAGGGAGAAATCGATGCTAACGTCCCAAAGTTTAGTCGGAGAGGTTCTCATTGCTTCCGGGGCGAGGACGGCAGTGAGAGGAGACTTCTTCTTCACCCTCATAATCGGACCAAGTGATGATGTTGCCGTCTTCATCCTTTGCTTGCCACTTGCTCAAGAAGTGATGTTCTTCTCCGAACCCGAAAGCACATCCTCGCCGAGATCACGGCGGCGCTGAATGTCGCGTTGACATGCCAACTTGTCTTCCTTATGATTTTGCCAAGTGCGAACCTCCACAGCCTTGGACAAACAGAAAAGCTTCTTCATTTGCCTGCCCATCCACTCAAATCCACTTTCCTTTTGAGGAGCCCGTGAGGGGCCAGCAGTCTCAGCAGTCTTGCCCTTGGCTTTGTCATCTTTATGCTTCTCGGTATGATCCTTGATGAGGAGGCGCTTGGCCTTGTGTTCAATCCAAGATTTGGGGTTACTAACACCTTGAGCAGGAAAACGAAGGTTCCAAGCCCACAAGATAATCTTCATAATGATCGGACCATGACATGCATTCTTCTTGTTGAGGACATCACCAAAAAGCTCATTCCAAATGAAATCCGCAATGTCCAGCTTCTTCCCTTGAGTCTTGAATTGATGAGTCATAACCATCAATGTGCGAAGATACCCATGAATTTCATCCAAGTTGCCAACCTTGGGGTTGAGGACCATGCGGTAGATGCGATGCATGATGTCATAGGGAGGATAGAGCCCCTCCGATTTCCCAACTGTGAACTTTTTCCAAGAATATAGAGGGCGAAGCGATTCATTCTCCAAAGGTCTTGGGGCTTCATGAACACGGAACCAAGTGTTGGACAAATGAGAGGGAAGTATAGTTTGAGTTCCATGATTTTCAAAGCCGAGCATAGCAGTGATGGCAGCCCAATTTTCAGAGATTTGTTGGTCCTTGGTCATCCAAGTGAGGTATGGTTCTTCCACTTCGGTCCCAAAGTGAACGGTGGCAAGGAATTGACAAACAAGTTCTTCATCATAATCTTGCTTGAGTTGCATAAGAGGAATAAGCCCAAACTCTTCACAAATGGCCATGGCTTCTCCAAAATAGTCCGGGTGCCTTGTCATGTGGTCAATATCAATCCAACGTTGAGGCACCACATTTCTATCTGCCTTCCTATGAAGGATCTCGGAGTAGCATTGGACTTGAAAGACATTGTGAAAATAGGGATCATTGCCTCGATATTTGGGAAGCAAGTTTCCCGGTCAGTGGCGTAGGCATCCCTCTTCCTCATGTCAAGGAATTGCGGTTCAGGCATCTTGCTTGCGGTAAGGTCCTTCGAGGTTGGTTTCTTCACTTTTTTCTTTGATTTGCTTGGTTCCGACGGATGGAGTTCTTCTTCGATCTCATCCGTTGGCTCATCACTTCTAGCTTTCTTGTATGCCCGACGACGAGAACCTCCCGGACCAACATCCTCTCCTGTGAATAGCAATGGATAGGAAGCATGGGGATGAGAAATGCAAAGCAATTTCATGATTTGGAAACTAAGAACACGGGTGTACAAAAATTGGAGAAACCAATGTCTAGAGGTGAGTACAACAACTAGGAGGGGTGGAATCACCAAGTTTGATGAGATAATTCGGGGAAGAACAACGACACCATCCCGAGGTGATTCCAACAAATCTAGATGGAGAACTACAAAGCTATCCAATGATTCATCACAACACTTCTACACAAGGTTCTAGGTTACCTAAAGTGCATCTCTACCAAACCATTTCGTCAAGAACACAAGGAATACTCCATCTTATCATCTTCCTCCATCAACTAGAGGAAAGAGAGGGAGAGGGCGTACCGGTGTTCATGGCGAGGGTCAAGGGTGAGGAAGAAGTGCCGGAGCGTCCCCGGAGCAAGGGAGGGAGGTCCCGAGGCCGGAGGGCTCCGTCCCGGCGGCGGAGAAGGTCGGCGGCGGCGGATCTGAGGAGAGGCAGTGGGAGGGTGAGGGAAAAAGAAGTAGTTTGACTTCTTCCCGTGCCCTCCCGAGCCTTAATCTCGCCAGATCCGCTCCAGCGGTACTACCGCTTAACCCAGCGGTAGTACCGCCGGCTGGTTTCTGCACAGCCCAAATTTAAGTTATTTGCCCGATCAAAGGGCTCTCGCACCATGGTAAGGGAAATAGCGAAAAAGTGGGATAGCAGTACCGACGCCTGGGGGCACCGCGCTGTGTATGCCCAAGAGGGTAAACACAATGCCATGTCGCCGGATCCGACCTTCTAAGTACCGAGAGCATGAAACCAAAAGCATGTTTGGAATGAAGTGTCTTGTGAGATGAGAATTGGGTTTAGGATAGTTCATGAACGGAAAAAGGGTGGGAAAAATTGAACATTTCCACAAGTAAAAGATGAGAATCTAAAAATACCCAAATAAAATCAATTAAGATCCAACTCCTCATAAGGAGGAGGGCGGTGGCCTAGGCCACCATGTTTGAGTATGTATGACTTGAAGCCGCGAAGATATATCTTGGGCTCAAAATCAAAACTCATCTTTGAAGCACATTTGTCACATAGGTGACTATCATGCAAGATTTGTCTATTTGCGCATTATAAAGTGAGTGTTGACTCATGAATTGAGCTACACTCCCCCTATGTCTATGCCGACATCCAAACCAAATAACTATTGTCTAATATGGGTAGGTATGCAAGAAGTCCACTAAATCCAATTGCTTATGTCCACCACATTAAGTTCTCCTCTCAACTCCTTGAATCTTGCTTCACCAAGAGGCTTTGTGAACATATCGGCGAGTTGAAGCTTGGTGTTGACATATTTGATTGCAATATCACCCTTCTCAACATGATCTCGAATAAAATGATACCGGATCTCAATATGCTTGGTCTTCCCATGAAGAACCGGATTGTGAGCAATTTTGATGGCACTTTCATTATCACATAAAAGAGGCACTTTGTCACAAATGACACCATAATCCTTTAAAGTTTGCCTCATCCATAATAGTTGTGCACAACAACTTCCGGCGGCAATGTATTCGGCTTCGGTGGAGGACGAGGCCACACAATTTTGCTTCTTAGAAGACCAACTCACAAGGGACCTACCAAGGAATTGGCAAGTACCCGAAGTTGACTTTCTATCCATTTTGCAACCCGCCAATCCGCATCCGAATAACCTACAAGATCAAAGCTTGTGCCTTGGGGATACCAAAGACCAAAGTTAGGAGTATCCATCAAGTATCTTAGAATCCTTTTAACCGCGGTTTCATGACTTTCCCTAGGACTTGATTGGAATCTTGCACACATACCCACACTAAACATAATATCCGGTCTAGATGCACAAAGGTAAAGCAAAGATCCAATCATAGAACGATAAAGCTTTTGATCAACTTCCTTACCATCCGGATCTAAGTGAAGATCCGCCTTGGAGTCCATGGGAAACTTATATGGCTTGGCATTGTTCATATCAAATTTCTTGAGCATGTCCTTAATATACTTGGCTTGACATAAGAATGTTCCTTCTCGAAATTGGTGGATTTCAAAGCCAAGAAAATAATTCAACTTTCCCATCATGGACATCTCAAATTCCTTGGTCATTAGCTTGCCAAATTGATCACTAAATTCATGGTTAGTGGAACCAAAGATAATATCATCAACATATATTTGGCATACGAAAAAGTCTCCATTTACCCTTTTTGTAAAAAGAGTGGGATCTATTACCCCAATTTCAAAGCCACGGTCTACTAAGAACTCCTTGAGATGATCATACCAAGCACGTGGAGCTTGCTTGAGCCCATAAAGAGCCTTATGTAGTAAGTAGACGTGGTTAGGAAATTTAGGGTCTTCGAAACCCGGAGGTTGTTTAACATACACCAACTCATTTAGTGGACCATTTAAGAAAGCACTTTTAACATCCATTTGGTATAAGACAATATTATGAGTAGATGCATAAGCAATTAGTAAGCGAATGGATTCAAGTCTAGCAACGGGGGCATAGGTTTCACCGTAGTCGACTCCTTCGATTTGGGTGTAGCCTTGTGCAACCAATCTTGCTTTGTTGCGGATGACTTGACCATGTGAGTCTTGCTTGTTCTTAAATATCCACTTGGTTCCAATGACATTATGGCATGTGTCTTTGGGTTTTTCAACTAATGACCATACTTTGTTGCGCTCGAAGTTGTTCAACTCTTCATGCATAGCCGCAACCCAATCCATATCTTCAAGAGCATCATATACCTTGAGAGGTTCTAAGCTAGACAAACAAGAGACATGACCACAAAAGTTAGATAATTGTTTGCGTGTGGACACACCCCTACGAATACTCCCAAGGATATTTTCTTTGAAGTGGGAAAGATGATCCAATGTTGATGCACGCCGGATGACCCGGCGTTCCATGGCTTGACCACTTGTTTCACCAACACAAATATCTTCATCATTGCCTTATCTTGCTCATGGTCAACCCGAAGTGGAGTTCTTGGGGTTGTGGGTTCATTATGTTCTTGTTCACCACTAGAGTTGGGTGGGTCTTGACCATCTTCTTGATCATGTGAATGAATATCATGTTCTTGTTCTTGAATAGTTTCTTGATCAACTATTGAGGTGGATGGCTCAACTTGAGTAGAACTTGTTCCTTCTTCTTGAGTATCATCAATAGGTCCTTCAATAGGAATAAGTTCTCCAATCCCCATAGTTCTTATGGCTTGAGATGGAGCATCATCACCTACATCATCATGATCAATATGCTCCACTTGGGAGCCATTATCCTCGACAAACTCCACGTTCATAGATTCTTCAACACACCCGGTGGATATGTTGTAGACCCTATAAGCATGAGACTTTGCGGCATATCCAACAAGTATACCATCAAAAGATCTAGATTCAAATTTAGCAATTTTGCAACCTTTAATGTAAACATGGCATTTGCAACCAAAGACTCGAAAGTAAGATACATTTGGCTTTTTACCGGTGAGGAGTTCATATGGTGTCTTTTCCATGAGAGGACGGAAGAAGAGCCGGTTTGAGTAATGACAAGCGGTATTGATGGCTTCGGCCCAAAAGTTGTATGGGGAATGAAATTCGGCCATCATAGTTCTTGCCATATCAATAAGAGTGGGTTCTTCCTTTCGGCGACACCATTTTGTTGGGGAGTATATGCAGCGGAATATTGGTGTTGAATGCCCTCCCCACTTAGGAAATCATCCATAGTGTAATTCTTGAACTCCGTACCATTGTCACTTCTAATTGCCAAAATCTTGGAGTCATATTGGCGTTGAACTAGGGTTGCAAAGTCAATGAATATCTTTTGAGTTTCACTCTTCTTCTTGATGTAGAAAGTCCAACAATATCTTGAATAATCATCCACAATTACCAAACAATATTTCTTGCCACCAAGACTATCATATGTGGGAGGCCCAAAGAGATCCATATGAAGGAGCTCCAAAGGCCTCTTAGTGGAGATAATGGTCTTCTTGGGGTGATTCTTTTCATGCATCTTTCCGGCTATGCAAGCACTACAAGGACGATCTTTGGAAAAATTAACATCGGTTAGTCCTACCACGTGTCCACCCTTTACAAGAGTTTGTAAATTTCTCATACCGACATGGCCTAGCCGGCGATGCCAAAGCCAACCCTTGTCGGATTTAGCCATTAGACACGTGGCAATTTGAGTGGTCTCTTTCGAGAAATCGACCACATACAAACCGTTCTCACGAAATCCAACAAAGGCTACTTTAAGAGATTTTGTGAAAAGGATGGTCACGTGGTATTTATTAAAGATAACGGTGTAACCGGCATCGCATAATTGACCAACGGAAAGTAGATTATATGAAAGGGATTCAACAAGGAGGACCTTCTCAATTGATAACTCCGGCATGATCACCACCTTGCCATATCCCAATACCTTAAGTCTTGTATTGTTCCCAATGGTGACATGAGAGAATGAGAGTAATTGTTTCAATAAGCCCTTTACTACTTCTTTGCTTCCGGTCATGTGAGATGAACACCCACTATCAATAAGCCATGAAGATCCACCGGAAGAAAAGCCCTACAATAAATCAAGTCTTTGATTTAGGTACCCATTTTGGAATGGGTCCTCTTTTGTTAGTCACAAGGGTCTTTGGAACCCAAATAGCATAGTGATAATCATCTCCATATGAGGTACCAACATATTTAGCAAAAACATAACCATCTCTAGATTTCATAAGCACATATGAGGGGTTATATTTTCCGGCAAAGTCATTGTGAGTGGCATTGCCCCTTGTGGCTTTACCACCCACAATGGGTTCGGCATTCTTCTTGCCCACCTCCCCCTCCTTCACAAATACAACATCTTTTGAAGGGGAGGTAGGCATCTTCTTCTTTGTTGCCTTCTTGGACTTGGGAGCAAAACCAAGCCCTTCCTTACCAACCACTCCCTTTTGATTAGTCAAAAGATCATTGAGGTTCTTTTCCCCTTGGATGCAAGTGGCTAGGCCCTTTTCAAGTTGGGCCTTCAACCTAGTGTTCTCCTCCATGAGAGATGCTTTAAGACATAAGGGGTTAGTAGCACAAGCATTGACATCTTTATCATTATGAGGAGTGGTGAAGCTAGCATATATAAATTGAGCTTGTAATTTAGCATGTGACCCCTTGAGCTTGGTGAGCTCACTTGAGGTCACCTTGTGGGTTTCCCTAAGTTGCTCAAAATTCTCAAGGAGTTTGTTATGACTCTCTACAAGCTCATCATTTTTAATTTTTAGATCACTAGCAACTTAAATGGAGGTTTCACGGGTTTCTTTTGCCTTGGATAAATCCTTGGCTTGGGTCTCCTCAAGTTGCTCCCGGAACACTTGTTCCTCAACAAGTTGATCTTCTAGCTCACCAATTTTATCGGCATGATCACGTGCATGCCCCTCAAGCTCATAAATCCTAATCTCCTTCTCCTCAAGGAGGTGTTTGGCTTCTCCATATTGGCACATTAGAGCCTCAACCATTTTCTTGGTTGGACCTTGGAGCTTGTTTATAAAGAGGGTAATTGTATCCTCTTCCTCCTCATTTTTCCCTACATCCTCAACACAATCCAAGAGAGATGGTTTAGAGGAGATAGTAATTTTAGGTGGGGAATTCACCTTGGTTTCCTTGGCCATGAGGCACATAGGCTTGGGGATCTTGTTGTCATTTGGAGCGGAGAAGAGGGGTGCCAATGAAGGAGGAAGGTTGCCCATTGCAAGAGCCGCCATCCCCACTTCCTCACTTGTATCATCATTCTCCTCTTCGCCACCGGACTCATACTCTTCTTCATGTGTTGCGGTGACAAGAGCCTTTTGAGATTCTCTCTTGATGAGGTACTTGATAGGCTTGGTGAAGAACTTTTTCTTCTTTAAGATGAGTTGGCCTCCAAAATCTTCTCTTCTCTCATAGGGGCAATCCTTCACAAGGTGATTGTCCTTTCCACAATTAAAGCACATTCTTTTCATTTGTGGGGAGAAGTTGCTTCTAGGTGAGGAGTTGCTCTTGATATTCTTTTCGCTCCAATACTTGGTGGCGGCAAGAGCAAGCACCTCATTGAGTTCACCCACAAAATCTTCTTCATGATGACCACTTGTGCTTTCTTCATATCTTGGATATTCTTCCACATGAGCCTTCAAGGCAAGGTTCTTTGTGCCACGAATTTGGTTGATGGAAGACTGGGAAGTGGCCTTCAAGGTATCATAAGTGACGAATTGTACCAATATGTCATTGGGAGACATTGTTTTGTAGTCCGCTCTTGTATGGAGATTCATCACCATATTTTCATTGTATGGAACAATAGTCTTGAGGAACTTGGCTTTGACCCATTCATCATCCATATCTTTCTTTCCATTTTCCCTACATGCCACAACAAGCTTGGTGAGTCTTCGGAAGAGATCCGATGGTGTCTCTTGTTCTAGCATGATGAAGTTGTCCACTTGATGTTGAAGGATGGCGTCGTTGGAGCGTTGAAGGCCCTCATTTCCTTCATATATGGATGCGAGAAAATCCCAAGCCCCTTGGTGGTTTTGAGATTCCGCACTTGATCTTCATCATGGGCGGTCATGGCACTCTCAAGGATGTACTTGGCATTGGCATCAAGTTGTTCATCAATCTCTTCTTGCCTTGTCAAGTTGTTGGGATCAACCGGAGTATAACCATTTAGAACCACCCTCCAAAGATGCACCGACGAGCTGCGAAAATAAGACTCCATAGATTTCTTCCAAGTGAAATAACGAGTATTATCAAGCTTAGGAGGTGGCCTACTTAGGTTGGTTATATGAGGTTGGGTGGGTGGAACTTGAGTGAGATATGAAGTAGGTGGAGCAAAGTTAAGAGGGGGCTTCTCACTAGTTTTAGGTTGCTCTTTGTTATCCTTATCAACCAACACCTCAACGATAGGGGCACCGGTTGATGGGGAGGCATTTTGATTATTAGTGACCCGAGTATACACATCGTCCACCATTTTGCCTTTCATGAACCCAAAGAGTTTAATCATGGCATTCATGGTGACCGGGGCATCATCGTCGGGTAGGGTTACCCCCGCATCACTTAGTTCTTTTTCAAGTTGTTCTTGATCATTTTTCTCTTGTAGTTCCTTAGCAAGTTTTAAATCCTCCTCGCTAGCCATCCTCCTCTTTAGGCTGTTAAGCCCTTAATAAAGAGACCTTGCTCTGATACCAATTGAAAGGATCGAGTAGGTTGACTAGAGGGGGGGTGAATAGGCAACTACAAATTTTCTTTTTCTTTTGATACAAATTTGGGAATTGCTCTAATATAAGTTCTCTAGATATGCAACTAGGTGAACAATCCTATATGATGAGCAATAAACAAGCTAGCAAGATATTCTACACAAGATAAGCTAGCAATACAAGTAAAGGAAGGTTAAGAGATAACCGCACGGTGACGCGGAGATGTTCTACCGAAGTTCACTTCCCAATGGAAGCTACGTCTCCGTTGGAGCGGTGCGGAGTCACAAAGTGAACTCCGAATAGCCTTGATATGGCACACCGCATCTCCCTCGTGTTATCCTCCGATGAGGAGTTCCACGAGCCACTATATGATGCCCTCGAGGTCGGCAACAAACCTTTACAAGGATGAGGCACACTCCACAACCGAATTGGAGGCTCTCACCAAATTCCCGCGGCTCCCAAAGCCACAAGAATCACAAGGCCGGGGCACGACTCTACAACTTAATTGGAGGCTCCCGGCTAGTCCCCGCGGCTCCCAAAGCCACAAGAACGACCAACGACAATCCAAAGTATCAACGAATTTACAAGCTTCAAGCCCTCTCAAGAACGGAGGGGAAAATCAAATCGCTTGGGTGGAAGTGTAGATCTAGGTCAACTCTCCCAAGTCCTAGAAGGACAAGGTGTTTGAGTGGGTAGGGAGAGAGATCTATAGGTTTGAAGCTTTCAACAATGGTGGGGGAGCTTATTCTGGTCGTGGTACTCTTCTCAATGTAGGAGAAGGTCATTAAATACCCCCACTTCGAAATCTGCCCGTTGAGAGCATTTTTCTGGTGCCAGCGGTACTACCGCTGGAATAGGCGGTAGTACCGCTGTGGTCTTTTGCGCAGCACCCATGGCAGTCAACACACGGTCTTTGTCTTCGTGCGAACCCACGCCCCCGGTACCAGTTGGTACCGCTCGAGGTACCGCTGGTGGTACCGGAAGACGCCTCCGAACGTCAAATTGGCGGTACCCGCAGCGGTACTGCCGCTCCAGCAGGTTTGCAAAGAGGATGGCGGTAGTACCGCTTATCCCTGCGGTACTACCGTATGAGCGGCCAGAACGTGAGATCAGCGGTACCCGCAGCGGTACCGCCTCCGCAACAGCTTTTCCAGGGAGCTGGCGGTACTACCGCTTATCCCAGCGGTACTACCGCCCCTGCCAATTTTTCCTTCAATGGGTAGACTTTCGTGGTGCGAATGCAATGAACATGAATGTGTAACATGTTTAAACTTATATAAACTGTTAGCTGGCCATCTTTGTATTATCATCAACACCAAAATATTATTAAGAGCGACAATGCTCTTTCAACTTCCATGTCATTTTTTCCTTTAGCTAACAAATGTTTCACACCATCTTTTTTCGTTGTCCAAATGATAAGATCACACCGTCCGCTATCTAGTTACAAAACTAAATCATGTGCAAATGAAACACCGAAATTAGTTTATCCAATCCAATGATTTTTTGCAATTATTTTCAATGACGAAAATCATATAACTCTTATTCGATATTATATACTATTCTATATGTAACCGCTAAAAATGTTTAGAAATATTATGCAATGTGCATGGCATCTTAATGCAAGCTATACATATTATTTTATTTTCCAGTCTTTTGATTTTACCTATTTACAATAAGGTACACCACTGAATCAGAACGACTTTTAAGTTATAAAACAAACATACATTTCACCCATATTATTTTATTCTTCGGGCGTTGATTTTACCTTATCAACATCAATAAGGTACACTGATGACCCACAAGTATAGGGGTGTATCGTAGTACTTTCGATAAATAAGAGTGTCGAACCCAACGAGGAGCAGAAGGTGTTGACAAGCGGTTTTGATGAAGGATTCACTGTAAATGCTCACAGACAAGTTTTTAGGAGTTTTTGATATGACAGATAAATAAAGTACAAGTAAATAAAATGCAGTAATAATAGTTGCAGCGAGTGGCCCAATCCTTTCTACAGCAAAGGACAAGCCGGTTGTTGTACTTATAATGACCAAACGTTCTTGAGGACACACGGGAATATTGTCAAGTGCTTTCGCTTCATATAGTTGATTAATCTTCATTGTTTTGATAAGTGTTGTGTGGGTGAACCTATGCTAATGCACCGCCCTTCCTAGGACTAATACATACTTGTGATTATACCCCTTGCAAGCATCCGCAAATACAAGAAAGTAATTAAGATAAACTAACCACAGCCTTAAACTTTGAGATCCTGCTATCCCTCATGCATCGATATACCAACGGGTGTTCAGGTTTCTGTCACTCCGGCAACCCCACAATTGGCAAACGAATACACAATGCATTCCCCTAGGCCCATAAAGGTGAAGTATCATGTAGTCGACGTTCACATGACACCACTAGAAGAATAACACCACAACTTAAGCATCAAACCATTAAATATTACTCAACATAGTTCACTACTAACATCAAGACTTCTCCCATGTCCTCAAGAACTAAACGAACTACTCACAAGACATCATACGGAACATGATCAGAGGTGATATGATGATGAATAACAATCTGAACATAAACCTTAGTCCAATGGTTTCACCCAATAGCATCAATAACAAGAGTAATCAACACCGGGAGAGTTTCCCCTATGAAATAGACAAGATTCAGCCCTAGATGTTACAGCGGAGACGGGGTGCAGCGGCGGTGATGATGGTGTTGGCGGTGGAGATGATGATGATGATGATCCCGATGAAGTCCAGCTCGATGACGGTGATGATGGCGACGATTTCCCCCTCCGGGAGGGAATTTCCCCCGGCAGATTTCTTCCTGCAGGGGAGCTTTTCGCTCTCTGGTGTTTTCCGCCTCGTGGAGGCGGCGGAATATTTCGATGGCCGTCCCCTGTGTGTTAGGGTTCCGAGGGGGTCAAGTACGCGAAGGGGGAACGGCTGAGGTGGGCCAGGGCCCCCAAACCACCTGCGGCGCGGCTGGGGCCCCCGCGCCAGGGTGAGGAGGGCCCACCATGGCCCTCTCAGCCTCCCCTTTTGGCCTCCTCCATCTGGTAAAATAGGAACTTCCATATGTCTCCTTCGATTTATTGATCTTCAGAAATAGTGCATCTCGACGGTGCTTTTTCCAGCAGAATCCTGACTCCGGTGTCCAATTCTCCATTATTCATCAAACATGCAAAATAGGTAAAATAACATAAGTAACACTTCTAAATATGAAATATATCGATGAATAGCAGTAAATTATGATATAAAATAGTGATGCAAAATGGACGTATCAACCCCCCCAAGCTTAGACCTCGCTTGTCCCCAAGCGAAAACTGAGCTCAGTAAACATGACCACAAGTTTATGGAGCAAAGTGTCGATAAATAAAATACGGACAAGAAGCATCACATTCATTGATACACAAGTCATTCTAGACAGCAACTTCCCTTCATATAATCTAACTTGAAATAAGTAAAGGGAACCACGATGAAGTGCATAAAGAGAACCATGATTGGTGAAGGCAAACTTAAACTCTTGGTCAGAGAACAATTAACAGATCATACTTATCTTTCGAGAAGAGTCTTTATATCAGAGCTTATATAGCAGAACTTACATGCCTTAATCATAACAGTCTCCTTACAGTCATTGATAACTTTCAAAGTTATATTCATTCGGATAAAAGCTATTGTGCGAAACAAGGAAATGAGAGATATGATTAGAAGTATCAACACATATAACTAATTGGATCTCAACAACTCAAATGCTTGCTTGAGATAGAGAGGAATGGGTTTACTGACTCAACAATAATGTAAAAGATAGGCCCTTCGCAGAGGGAAGCAGGGATTAAATCATGTGCTAGAGCTTTTAAGTTTTGCAAAGCATATAGAGAGTATGAAAATAGTTGTTTGAGCTATGTATGTCGTTGTCAACGAATCGTAGTAAAGTGAACACTAACCCCTTGTCAACCAGACTTTCAAGAGCGGCTCCCATGAAGGACGTTATCTCTACCAGCAAGGTAGATCATCCCTCTTCTCTTTTGTTTACACATGTATTTTAGTTTCTTTATAGTTGACACTCCTCCCAACCTTTTGCTTACACAAGCCATGGCTAACCGAATCCTCGGGTGCCTTCCAACATTCACATACCATGGAGGAGTGTCTATTTGCAAATTAAGTTGCTTACTGATAAATCAGGGCAAAACATGTGAAGAGAATTATTAATGAAAGTTGTAGTTAATTGGGACTGGGCACCCCATTTGCCAGCTCTTTTTGCAAATTGTTGGATAAGCGGTGTATATGCCACTAGTCCATTGGTGAAAGTCTGTTTGACAAAAGTGCTAGAGAAACTCTACAGAACCCTCATGAGCTAATAAACAGTGACACAAAACTAGGAGTAATAAGTTTTGAATAATTTAAAGGTAGCACATGAAGTATTTACTTGGAATGGCGCAAAATACCATATAGTAGGAAGTTATGGTGGACTCGAATGGCAATGGTTTGGCTCAAGGTTTGGATGTATGAGAAGCATTCCCTCTCGATACAGGTCTTTGGCTAGCAAGGTTATGTAGCAAGCATAAGAGTTGAGGGATACAAACAATTATACAAGTGATAAGAATAATCATGCAATCTTCCTTAGAAGCACAAATAGTTTAACTTAAGAATACTAAGCTTATGAGCTACAAAGAAAGAAAGATCATGGAATAATATATTTGCATGCACTCCCTCTCTCTACTTAAGTCTCAAAGTATTGTCTACTACTGACCAATGCTAAGTTTGCCAAAACCAAAAAGATTAACTTGGTGCTCTAAAAAGTGATCCCTATACTAACAACAAGGTTATCAATATGAAAGAGAATTGCAAGCTAAAATAAAGTATGCAGAAAGTAAATGATAAAACTTCTCATTAATATTTCATAACGGCAACTCACACCAAGGGATACATAGATAACCAACTAAAAGAGAGATACTTCCACATTGCAAACCATCATATAAGATAACTTCCCTACTCACGATATGACTTTATGGAAAAGTAAAAGGTAAAGATAATGATGTGATACCGCGGCACTCCCCCAAGCTTGGAACAAACCAAGGGGATGCCAATACTTATGATGAATTACTCCTTCGGTGGTGGTGGTGAATTGTCCTCATCATCAGACTTCCAGGGAAGGGGTTTCCCATCAACAAAGGACGACTTGGTTTCGATTATCCTGAAACTAGCAGCAGCGCTTATGTTTTTAAACCGAGTTTCATACTCACAGTTTTGATTCTGGACGTCATAGAGTTGCGCCTGCAGTTTGTTGGTGGTGTTGATGAGGTGAAATATGTCTTCCCAGAGTTGTGCAGTCTCCTTCTTATGTTCAGCGACCAGCGCGGACACCATTGAGTGGAAGACTCCCACTTCACGTTCCGCCAGCTTTTTGTATGTGAAGACCTCTTGCTCCAGCTTCTCCATCCTGGCTTCCAGGCTCCCTTCTCCTTTGGGTCCTCGCACGTCTTCCGTCTGCAGCTTTCCATCAACCATCTGCGACTCCTTGGGATGCATCTTCAGCTCATCCATGTATGGGGTGACGACGTTCACAAAGAAACTGTCCTTTGGAGGCTTCGATGAAGACATGGCAGCTCTAGATCTGAAAACAATATCTGGACAGAAACAGCTCGAAACGAAACACGATGAAAAGGCGAGATACGAACCTCGGGGGTTCGGGTGAGTTATATAGCAAAAAGTTTTACAACATAAGGAAGGTACAGGAGGAAACCTGATCGGAGACGAGCTCCGGGGTGCTCAAACCACCAGGCGGCGCGGCTGGGGGGCCCACCGCGCCGACCTATGGTTTGGGCACCACGGGTGCCGTCTCCCATCCGGTTCGGTCTCTTATTTTTCCATATTTAATAAAAACGACGAAAATATCTTCTAGAAAGTTATTCGCGAAACTTTTCTTACCGAAACTGTTACCTATTCGAATCGAATTCTGCAGTCCCAGAAAAATGTTCTTCAATGAAAGTTTCCGGAGTCACCACTTTAATTGTATCAACCTCTTCATTAATAGAATCTCCAGAAATATAATGCTTGAGTCTTTGACCATTTACCACTTGTGTAGAGTTATCTTTCAATGAAGCAATTTTTATTGCACCTGAACGATACACCTCCACAATAACAAATGGTCCTTCCCATTTTGAGAGTAACTTTCCTGCAAAAAATCTGAGACGAGACCTATACAATAGAACTTTCTCACCAACATTAAATTCTCTTTTAAGAATTCTCCTATCATGCCATCTCTTAACTTTTTCTTTAAAGAGTCTAGCATTTTCATAAGCCTCACTTCTCCATTCATCTAAAGAACTTAAATGCAACAACCTTTTCTCACCGGCAAGTTTAAAATCTCTATTAAGTTCTCTCACTGCCCAATAAGCTTTGTGTTCTAATTCTAAAGGCAAGTGACAAGCTTTACCATAAACCATTTTATAAGGAGACATGCCCATGGGGTTCTTATAAGCAGTTCTATAAGCCCATAAAGCATCATTTAACTTACTAGCCCAATTTTTTCTAGATTTATTAACAGTCTTTTGCAAGATAGATTTAATCTCCCTATTTGACAATTCTACTTGTCCACTAGTTTGAGGATGATAGGCTGAAGCAATTCTATGATTAACACCATATTTAGCAAGAGTCTTTCTAAAACCACCATGGATAAAATGAGAACCTCCATCAGTCATAAGATATCT
Source organism: Poa pratensis (assembly GCA_947311845.1). Taxonomy (NCBI): domain Eukaryota; kingdom Viridiplantae; phylum Streptophyta; class Magnoliopsida; order Poales; family Poaceae; genus Poa; species Poa pratensis. The sequence continues at coordinate 108,579,808 of CAMZMU010000041.1, forward strand.
AGGTACACCAAACCTAGGAAAAATGACATCTTGAAGCATTTTTAAAGAGGTCTCACCATCAGCACTTTTAGTAGGTATAGCTTCTACCCATTTAGTGACATAATCAACAGCAACAAGTATATGAGTATTACCTTGTGAAGAAGGAAAAGGACCCATGAAGTCGAATCCCCAACAATCAAATGGTTCAATAACAAGAGAATAACTCATAGGCATTTCATTGCGTCTAGAGATATTACCAACCCTTTGACATTCATCACAAGATAAAATAAACTTTCTTGCATCCTTAAAGAGGGTAGGCCAATAAAAACCTGATTGTAGAACTTTCTGCGCAGTTCTATCTCCAGCGTGATGCCCTCCATAAGCACTTCCATGGCATTTCCTCAGTATTTCCTGTTGTTCATATTCAGGAACACATCTTCGCATAATACCATCGACTCCTTCTTTATATAAGTGTGGGTCATCCCAAAAGTAATGCCGCAAGTCATAAAAGAATTTCCTTCTTTGCTGAGCTGAAAAGGTTGGAGGCAAGTACTTGGAAACAATAAAGTTAGCATAATCAGCATACCAAGGACTATCTCGCGAACTTACACTTATTGCAGCCAATTGTTCATTTGGAAAGCTATCATTAACAGGAATAGGATCATAAGGAATGCTTTCCAATCTAGACAAATTATCAGCAACAGGATTTTCAGCACCTTTTCTATCTATGATATGCAAATCAAATTCTTGCAAAAGAAGTACCCATCTAATAAGCCTTGGCTTAGCATCTTTCTTTTCCATAAGGTATCTAATTGCAGCATGATCAGTATGAATAGTGACTTTCGAATCAACTATGTAGGGTCGAAATTTGTCACAAGCAAAAACTACAGCTAGAAATTCTTTTTCAGTAGTGGCATAATTCTTTTGAGCAGAATCAAGAGTTTTACTAGCATAATGAATAACATTTAACTTTTTATCTACTCGCTGCCCAAGAACAGCGCCTACAGCATAATCACTAGCATCACACATAATTTCAAAAGGTAAATTCCAATCAGGTGGTTCAACTACAGGAGCGGTGATTAAAGCCTTTTTCAAAGTTTCAAAAGCTTCCTTACAATCATCATCAAAAACAAATGGTACATCTTTTTGAAGAAGATTAGTAAGAGGCTTGGAAATTTTAGAGAAATCTTTAATAAACCTCCTATAAAAACCAGCATGACCAAGAATACTACGAATACCTTTAACATCTTTGGGACAAGGCATCTTTTCAATTGCCTCCACTTTAGCTCGATCAACTTCAATACCTCTTTCAGAAATTTTATGTCCAAGAACAATTCCTTCATTAACCATAAAGTGGCATTTCTCCCAATTAAGAACAAGGCTAGTTTCTTCACATCTCTGCAAAACTTTGTCAAGGTTGTGCAAACAATTATCAAAGGAAGTTCCATAGACGGAGAAATCGTCCATGAAGACTTCCACAATTTCCTCACAAAAGCCATGAAAAATAGCAGACATGCATCTTTGAAAAGTAGCAGGAGCATTACATAAACCAAAAGGCATACGTCTATAAGCATAAGTTCCATAAGGACAAGTAAAAGTAGTTTTCTCTTGATCTTGCGCTCTCACAGCAATTTGAGAAAACCCAGAATACCCATCAAGGAAACAAAAGTGAGTTTTCTTGGACAACCTCTCAAGCATTTGATCAATAAAAGGCAAAGGATAATGATCTTTCTTAGTTACTTTGTTAACCTTTCTAAAATCAATGCACATCCTATAACCAACTACTACTCTTTGAGGAATTAGTTCATCATTTTCATTAGGAACAACGGTAATTCCTCCTTTCTTAGGAACACAATGCACAGGACTTACCCATCTACTATCAGCAATAGGATAAATAATACCAGCTTCAAGAAGTTTTAATACCTCATTTCTTACCACTTCTTTCATCTTGGGTATTAAACGACGCTGATGCTCAACAACAGGCTTTGCATCAGGTTCCATGTTGATGGCGTGCTGACATATAGTAGGAGAAATTCCCTTCAGGTCATCAAGAGTATATCCCATAGCTCCGCGGTGTTTCTCAACACTCCCAATAACCTTTCCTCCTCTGTACCTGAAAGTTTAGAGCTGATAATAACAGGATATATTTTCTTATCATCAATATAAGCATATTTAAGATTATCAGGCAGAGGTTTCAAATCAAAAACAGGATCCTCCTTGGGTGGCATTGTGGTACCCAAATCTTCCACAGGTAAATTGTGTTTGAGCATAGGTTGACGAAGGAATACTTCATCAAGCTCATTCCTTTCTTCCCTGAAGTTCTCACTTTCATGATTCTCCATATGTTGCTGCAAAGCATTGTTAGGAGCAAGAACAATAGATGCAAGTTGAGCAATTTCAAAATCCTCACTAGGCAATTCAGTTTCATAAGGTGCTTTAGCAAATTTAGAGAAATTGAATTCATAAGATTCACCAGCAAATTTAGTAAAGATTTTCTCTTTCTTACAGTCTATAACAGCACCACAAGTATTCAGAAAAGGTCTACCAAAAATAATAGGACAACTATCATTGGCAGCCGACCCAAGTACAAGAAAATCAGCAGGGTATTTAGTCTTACCACAAAGGACTTCGACATCTCTAATGATACCAATTGGAGAGATAGTTTCCCTATTAGCAAGCTGAATAACCACATCAATCTCTTCAAGTTTACAAGGAGCAATTTCGTGCATAATTTCCCTGTAAAGCTCATAAGGAATAGCACTAGAACTTGCACCAATATCACATAAACCATAATAGCAATGATCACCTATCCTAACAGAAAGCACAGGAACACTAGACTTCCTAGAACTTTTAGGATGTGAGACAATATTAGAAGCATCCTCACAAAAGATAATGTGTCTATCTTCTAAATTTTCAGTGACAAGATCTTTAACCAATGCTACAACAGGTTCAACAGTTATTTGCTCATCAGGTTTGGTAGTTTTCTTATTACTTTTACTAACAACACCAGTTATGATAGTATGTTCCTTAATCTTATTAGGAAAAGGAACTTTTTCAATATAAGGTTCTGGAATAATGCGATCAGCAACATTAACCTCAACACCTTTAGATATATGAGAAACAGATTCATCTTTATATGGTTCATGATAATTTTTAAAACCCTCCTTCGGCAAACCGAAATAGGAAGCAAAGGCTTTATAAAAGTTTGCAACAATTTGAGAGTCAAGACCATAAGTAGTGCTAATTTTGCGATAATCATCAGTATCCATAAAATTTTTAACACACTCAAAGTCATAGCTTATACCTGACTCCCTACCTTTGTCATTCTCCCATCCTTCAGTGTTCTCCTGAATCCGATCAAGAAGGTCCCACTTAAACTCTTCTTTATTACGAGTGAACGATCCAGCACAAGTGGTATCCAATAGAGTTTTATCTTGAAAGGAGAGTCTTGCATAAAAGTTATCAATAACAATATTACCAGGAAGCTCATGAATGGGACATTTGAGCATTAATGCCTTCAATCTCCCCCACGCTTGAGCGATACTCTCTCCATCATAGGGCCAGAAGTTATATATGAGGTTCCGATCCTTATGAATCTCACTTGGAGGATAGAATTTGGAGTAAAAGAGAGGTACAATTTCCTCCCATCCAAGAGAATACCCATTCTTCAGCAGTTTATACCAATGTGCAGCTTTACCAGACAGTGATAGAGAGAATAATTTCTTCTTAACTTCTCCCATCGAGATACCTGCACACTTAAATAACTCGCACAATTCATGCAGAAATAACAAATGATCTCCAGGATGGACAGTTCCATCTCCTGCATAGCGGTTATTTGTGACACGTTCAACAATTTTCATAGGAATTTTGAACGGTATTACCTGCTCATCTGGCGCCTCCTCTACTACCTTAGCAGTGGTAGTTGTTTTCCCAAATAGGAATTCAAGAGAAGACCCCTCCATAATGAGATATAGCAGCAGGCAAAAATAAAAACAGCACGTACAATAAATGTTTCCCTTACCAATTCCACTTACCAATAGCGCTACACTCCCCGGCAACGGCGCCAGAAAATAGTCTTGATGACCCACAAGTATAGGGGGTGTATCGTAGTACTTTCGATAAATAAGAGTGTCGAACCCAACGAGGAGCAGAAGGTGTTGACAAGCGGTTTTGATGAAGGATTCACTGTAAATGCTCACAGACAAGTTTTTAGGAGTTTTTGATATGACAGATAAATAAAGTACAAGTAAATAAAATGCAGTAATAATAGTTGCAGCGAGTGGCCCAATCCTTTCTACAGCAAAGGACAAGCCGGTTGTTGTACTTATAATGACCAAACGTTCTTGAGGACACACGGGAATATTGTCAAGTGCTTTCGCTTCATATAGTTGATTAATCTTCATTGTTTTGATAAGTGTTGTGTGGGTGAACCTATGCTAATGCACCGCCCTTCCTAGGACTAATACATACTTGTGATTATACCCCTTGCAAGCATCCGCAAATACAAGAAAGTAATTAAGATAAACTAACCACAGCCTTAAACTTTGAGATCCTGCTATCCCTCATGCATCGATATACCAACGGGTGTTCAGGTTTCTGTCACTCCGGCAACCCCACAATTGGCAAACGAATACACAATGCATTCCCCTAGGCCCATAAAGGTGAAGTATCATGTAGTCGACGTTCACATGACACCACTAGAAGAATAACACCACAACTTAAGCATCAAACCATTAAATATTACTCAACATAGTTCACTACTAACATCAAGACTTCTCCCATGTCCTCAAGAACTAAACGAACTACTCACAAGACATCATACGGAACATGATCAGAGGTGATATGATGATGAATAACAATCTGAACATAAACCTTAGTCCAATGGTTTCACCCAATAGCATCAATAACAAGAGTAATCAACACCGGGAGAGTTTCCCCTATGAAATAGACAAGATTCAGCCCTAGATGTTACAGCGGAGACGGGGTGCAGCGGCGGTGATGATGATGTTGGCGGTGGAGATGATGATGATGATGATCCCGATGAAGTCCAGCTCGATGACGGTGATGATGGCGACGATTTCCCCCTCCGGGAGGGAATTTCCCCCGGCAGATTTCTTCCTGCAGGGGAGCTTTTCGCTCTCTGGTGTTTTCCGCCTCGTGGAGGCGGCGGAATATTTCGATGGCCTCCCTGTGTGTTAGGGTTCCGAGGGGGTCAAGTACGAAGGGGGAACGGCTGAGGTGGGCCAGGGCCCCCAAACCACCTGGCGGCGCGGCTGGGGGCCCGCCGCGCCAGCTGGTGAGGAGGGCCCACCTGGCCCTTCTCAGCCTCCCCTTTTGGCCTCCTCCATCTGGTAAAATAGGACTTCCATATGTCTCCTTCGATTTATTGATCTTCAGAAATAGTGCATCTCGACGGTGCTTTTTCCAGCAGAATCCTGACTCCGGTGTCCAATTCTCCATTATTCATCAAACATGCAAAATAGGTAAAATAACATAAGTAACACTTCTAAATATGAAATATATCGATGAATAGCAGTAAATTATGATATAAAATAGTGATGCAAAATGGACGTATCATACACCCCTGAATCTGAACAACTTTTAAATTATAAAATACAACATACATTTCATGCCTACTATTTAGCCTCTCAACTGCTAAGACCAACTAACTCTTGCATATTTTTATAGTCAAATTAAGATTTCACGGGTTTTATTATATTTCTTAAAGATACCAGCTGCAACGCGCAGGGTGTTATTCTATTATCTTTAACAGACCACTACCAGAATCTGATTGTTTGTCTCTTTGCCATGTGTATTTTATCGGGCACCCAAAAATGTTATATCGTGTGCATGATAAAATACGCTCACAAATAAGGCATTGCACTCGGCAAATAAGGTATGTGGCCCTCGAAAACCAGCCAGCGGCAGTTAGCTGAAGGGGGGCGACGCAACCCTCTTTGCCTGTTGTCACCTAACATGCACTCGCAAAGGTTTTATAATAAATCCCACCGCCATTTTTTTCCACGAATGAGTTTACATAGTTCAGAATAACGTGCCCATATTTGTCAAAGAAGTGCATTTTGCCAAGCCACGTCTAAGCGTCAAGATAGTTGTAGGTTTAATAAAAGTTGTTTTCAAAAAAATTATACAAATTATTTTTCCTCATTTAAATGCCAAAATAGTTTTTTTATGAAGCAAGTGCAAATAATATGGTGTAAAATGGCACCTATCCAATTTTCACACAAAATAAACCATATAGTTTAAAATTTACAGCTTCTATCTACTTTTGCACGTTTAAATTTAGCATATTTTCTAAAATTAGCTCAAAATTAAACAAGACTGTTATAGTTTGGTCCTACAATTTGCAAAAAAAAGTAGGTATTCACAAGTATGATTCTATGAAATATACTAAGGGTATTGAAAGATTCAAATCTTTGCTAGGAATAGAAGTGTCTACGATTTTAATGTGGTTTTGAAAAATTCAAAGAAAATATCAACAAATTTAAACTTTTATTGTTGGGTCCTTTTATGTTTATTAGTTGAGAGCAAAATGATAAATTTGAATTTTTGAACTATTCACAAAATCCCGTAAGAACATGGCATGTATGATTATTCACAACTTTCAAGCTAAATAACACGAGTCATGGGAGTGAGGCGTTTTGTAGGACGAGCTACATGTAACGAAAATAACACTTTTAAGTTTCAAACAATCCTGTAAAATTCCTAGATGTAGAAAATGGTGACTTCAACCAATTTGAAAAATATCAATGCGAAATATTCTGTATTTTATGCTGTGTAAAAATGACAAATTTATGAATCTGTGGTGGTGAACAGTACAGATTTTGAATTTTTCAGATCTGTCGGATATTTGTCATTTTGATGTAGGCCGGAATAATAAATATTTCGTGGTGAAACTTGCACAACCTTAGTGTACGTCATTTTCCACCTCTATGAACTTTTTCAGAATTTTTGAAAACTGTAAAATGTCAATTCCAAAAAAAAACCCGGGCTACATGTAGCCCGGGCTACATTGAGACTTTTCGGAGTCATGGTCATTTCCATAGCATAGTTCATTATATGTGCCTTCGGTTGGATTTCACCATCTCATCATCAATCTAGCGTCCTCCAACTCCTACCTCTTTCCCAAATTGGCTTAGCGCGCCAAATCCTACCACCACCATCTCTGTATCCAATTCGTAGAAGATGCCCCTGCTCCTCCAAACCCCAAGATCGATTGTGCACAGAGCAAAGAAGTAGAGGACAAAAGGATGCAGTAAAGAATAACTCATTTTTACACGATGCTGGTTTTATCAAGGGCAGAAGAGGAGTTATCATCAGTAGCACTGGCGAGAACCCTAGCCGCCTCCGGGTCGCTCCCCAGGCGACCCTGGGCACCCGCGCCGCCGCCGCCAGCCACCTCCACACCTCGTCCTCTCCCCCCCCCCCCCCCCCCCCCCCCCCCCCCGCTGCCGCCAGAGGAGCCGTCCCACGGCAGACGGCGGCGGCGGGATGTCTCGGTCAGCCGTCTCCTCCTGAAAATCCAAATCCCACCACAAATCCCCCCAAATCGACCAGAGAAGATCCGGGCGCGTCGCCTGCTTGCCATGGGCTTCGCGCCGGCGGCGCTCCGCCTCGTCTCCCCCTCCCCCCCAACGATCTGGCGTCTGCGCTGCCGCTGCTCCGCCACCTCTGCCTCCGCGCTGGCGGCGCTCCGCATCGTCTCCTCAGCTCGCAGTCCGCATCCATGGCCTCTGCGCCGGCCGACGGCGCTCTGCCGGGCATCGCCATGGACACACCTTGCTGCTCCATCCCGGCGACGATCGCTCTCACGCCACTCTGACGCAGCAAGCGACCTCGGTCCCTGTCGGTGCGTGCCTTGGCCACGAGGGCCCCATGACGTCGACGTGCTGCAGTTTCGGCCATGGTGCCTGCTGTTGCTCTTCTGCGCACGCCCACTGCCTGCGGCGGATGCACATCTCTTCAGGTGAGAGGTTCGTGAGCTTGCTGCCTGCTCACGGGGAAACCCGTGCTCATGCTATGTGTGTGGGCAAACCACGGCGACGCCTCCAGATGTCGCTAACCTCTCTGGAGGCGTGGCTCTAGAGCTGCTCCAGTGCTCACAACCTCTGCCTTGGTTCCGAGCGAAAGCTCAGCGACGACGGCGCCACAAGCGTCGTGATGGATCCCAAGCTGCTCCCTGACTGGTGCATGGGCATAGAGGTTGCAGGCTGACCGTCAATGCCCTGGTCTCTCGTTGCCTAGTTGCATTGGCTTCTGAGGCTGCAGGAGGTTGCAGCTTTGCCTTGGTTGCTCTTTGGGGGTGTACCCGGCGGCGAGGCATTTCGTCTCACAGTGCTGCCATCTGCTGCCTTGGTTCCCTGTTCTCGGTCTGCTGTGAAAGCTCATGCGGTGGCACTTGACTTTTGCTACTGGATAGGCAAGTTTGGCTCCGTCAGATGGCGGTGGCCGATGCCCTTGTGCTGCTTTTCTTGCTCTGCTTGCTGAAGACCCTCCTACTGTTGGCGCTGTGTTGAGGGAGCTTCGCGCTCTTGGTGTCGTCTCGGACCTCTTTGCTCAATGACGACGCAATGATGCCTCCCCGACCTGTTAATCGTCTCGACTTCTTGTGACGGAGTCCCAGTCAAGGTTCGTGCTACGTGCTAGGCTTGGCACTCGTTGATTGTGGATGCTCCTCAGTTGTGCCGTGGGATTCGAGACGCACGCCGGTGCAGTGCGCTAGGTTGTTTGTTGAATCTTGGCATTGTGATCCTTCGACAACACCCCTCATCTATGTTCCTCTCATGGTGATGGACCTTCTGCCTGCTAGCTCCTTGGTGACGGGCTCATGTTTTGTCTGCTCACTAGTAGCGTCTTGTCAGGTGGCTCCGCCTTGTAGTGATGTTGGTCGTGCTCGCATGGCTGATTGCCTGTAATACCTCTTTCTCTTTGTCGGTTGTAACTTCTCATGTATCCTGACCAATGGACCACCTATTTGGGGTGGCCAGGAGCCTGGTCTTGTAAGCACTTTTTGAAGCAATACTATTCAGGTGGGGATCCTCTCTCCCCCGGTGACTCAAAAAAAATCAAGGGCAGAAGAAGAAACACCATTATATCCATTAAAAACGAAAATGACATTGCTAATTTCATGCCCAATCAGCAATACGTTTTTCAACTACTTTAGATATATTTTTGTCTCTTAGAATGCGGACAATGGCAGGTCTTTATATAGGAGAACAACTTCCCCAAGGACACCAAGACATCACTTCTGCTGTCTCCCCGACAAGCTGGAGCTTTGGAAACCACAAAAGACGTGCAAAGGAACGCATCACCAGTCCAAGATGGGTTCAGTTTGGAGTTCTACATGGCAACTTGGGTCTGGACAGATGTAACTCAGCTAACTAACAGTGCCAACTTTTAGCTTCCATAAACTAATTAACCACGCATAAATCTGCTAACTAGTGCCATGTCTTAGCTTCCATCCAAAATGCTACCGGTGGAATTGGTACTCTACTGCTGGGAGATGGGCTTCAGCTTATCAATGCGGACGTGGAGGATGATCTTCCTCGACGCGCCGCGCAGGAACTGGGGCTGCAACGGCAGAAGCATGCCCTCCCGGACGGTGATCTCGGAGGTGACGCGCGGCTCTGCACGACAGCTTCAACCTCCAGGCGCTCATCCAAGCCGGTCACGGGGTCTTTCGGCGCGTGCGACCAGAGCCGGAACTTGTAATGCGGCCCCGCGGCCGCTGCCGTGCTCGACCTGAGGCACATCAGTGAGACGTTGGTCATCCCGCGGTGGCGTCCACGGCCACGGCCAGAACGAAGACGCGTCCATCCCCCTCCGCCATCAGCAGGCGCCGCGGCTCCATCACGTCGAGCTGGAGGGGCTTGCCATACTCGATCTTGTTCGTGGGCCACGAGTGCAGTGGCCCGGCGAGGTGGTCGTGAAGCGTCGTCGGCGAACCGAGGAAGCCGCCGTCGCAGCCGTCCGCCGGCTCGGAGCAGGAGCACGCTTCTTCGGGCACGCGCTTCGGTGCTCGTCCTCCAGGACGTAGCTGATATACGCGCGGCAGCCGTACGCCTTGTACGGGCATGCCACCTCGTGGCCGCGAATGATTTCCTGATATTCGTCGGAGCAGAGGGTGAAAAAGACGGCGGCGCCGTTGCACGCGCGGCACCGGTTGCTGGCGCCAGGGTAGTCGTCTCCACGGCAGGTGACACACACTTTGTGCCCGGCGGGAGCGCACTGCATATATTGACATGGTGAAAACAATCGATCTATCTAATTAGGATCTATCGCCGTCGACAGTGTCTCCGACGTACCTTGTATACGGGAAGCTTGAAGGGGGCAGAGCACGCCGTGCAGTGGAGCCACCGATCTTTATCTACACGCACGACGATGAACTTGTTGGGATCATCTCCTTGCGTGCTGGCTGCTGCCGTAGCCGCCGCTGCGGCGCCCAATACTTGGACGCCGGCCTGGAGTACTGCCCTTTGCTCCACTGCTTCTTCTCGCTTCACCATGGCGTTTGACGGGGCGGTGGACATGCTGCCGCCGCTGCTAGTTCTCATCCTCTTCTGCGCCTCCGTCATGGAGAACAAAGAACTGACGAGTACACTTCCTCCGTCGCGTAACGAGCCGTGCTAGAAATGACTCTAGTGAGCTTTTCCACCGAGTGGCAGACTTACTAGCGAAGGAAAGGAACTGAGAAATTAAGAAGTGATATGGCTCCAAAGGAGTCAAAGTTCGACCGAGTTTCACTAGATTCAGTTTAGTACTCCGTATTACAATTCGAGCAAGCGCACAATAAGTCTGAGTTAAAGTTTAAGCTGTAATTTTTTTTTCATACTCAGCTTCATCTCGAGCTTGTTTCGAGCTAAGTAAAGACAATGAAAAATTCTATATTCAAGAGCCTTTTTCCTCAAGTTACACCATAGAAACTAGTACTCCCTCCGATCCATATTAATGGTCTCAACATTGTCTAGACACTTAACTAGATACATCCGTATCTAGATAAAGTTGAGGTCATTAATATGGATCGGAGGTAGTACTAAAAAGTACTATTATATTCTTCTAATCAAACCATGACAATATAATTTTTTCTAGTGATGTAGAGCGGGGATTTCAACCTCCTTTTTAAAAATAAAAAAATCTTCAAAGTCACCTAATTGTTTTGGCCAAGAAAAAAAGGAACCGAGTACAGGGACCAACCACGGACCATGTAGTGCCTAAAATTTGCTATGCGCTTAATTAATTTGTCATACTTGCTTTCATACAGAAGAATAAAAGTCCCGCCAACAACATATAAAGTAATGAGTACGTGGAATACCCTAGTTCCCTTTAAAATATTATTAATATTATTTTGCACTATCGGTTAATCGATCGAGCTAGTGTTGGCGTAAAATCAGCTCGTTTTCCGATCCAGCTATATTAAAGCATCTTGGTCGGGACCCGTCAAATAATGTCTATTGGATCCATTTCGAGGTTTTGGACACATATCCGGATAAATGTTGAGCGTTGCGAATAGCGACACTCCCAAACGTCCGCTTGTATCCGTCAGTATCCACTTTTGATTAAAAAATATTAATACTTCATATTTTCTATCTATAAATTACATAAAACTTATTGCATAGTTTAATAATAATTTAAGCACTGAAAAATATAGTTACAATTCAAATTCAACCTAAAGTTAGACAAGCTTTAACAAAAAAAACCTAATCGTGTGCTCTACGTGTAAACAAGTGCGCAACAAGATCATTTTGAAATTGCTTGTGAGTTGTTCCATCACGAATATGTACATACATGGCAAGGAAATCAGCAAACTCGGCTGACATGCCGTGTTGTGGCTCAACATTCAAATAGCTCAGTTAACACCATCCTCACATCTCGCGGATGATCATGTTGTGCATGATCATATAAGTGTCAAGCATTTATGATCTTACACATCTGATCTATCAACCAAGTTAGAGAAGAGTACCGGACACCGGAAACCGGCTTGGAGAACATTGAATGCTCGTTCCACATCTTCCGGACAACCTCTTGTTTCTTTGCAAAATGCAGGTTGCCTCATCAACCGGGTTGCAGATTATCTCCACAAAACTTGACCAATGAGGATAGATGTCATCCGCAAGGTACTATCCCTTGTCTTACTCATGGTCATCGATCATATAGTTGCACACCAGAGCTTGGTCTTCAACAAGTGTGGAAAACACCAGAGAACGTTGCAGCACGTTGATATCATTCTGAGGACCGGCCATTCTGCAAATTGTGTGCCAAATCCATACATCATAACCTGCCACAGCCTCTGGTACAACAATTCATGCTCGAGGGAGTCCTCCTTTGTACATCCATGCCAAGCAAAGGGTAATTTTTTTCATATCCAATGTGTGCAGTCGATACTCTGAGACATTTCAGAAAATCCTCTAGCCTGGCCTTATGGCACGAGTTGATTGTGTATGTTGTATTTGGTTCCCTCAAATAGATGGGTCCAAACACTACGACAACCGCCTTGATGTGGCTTCAAAAGATATGGACTCAGATATGCGGAGATAGTTATGCAATGAATCTGTGAGAACTTCATATACAAGGCACCAGATGACACTTTGCATTTATTAAATGGATAAGAATCTAAAATGGCCGATGAAATCCGTTTTCAGCTAGTCATGATAGTCATGAACACCATGCAAGATTTCTATAAATACTACTCTCTTCATCCTAAAATGTCATGAAATTTTGAGAAGTGTTTGCCGAGGCCTGCGAAAAATAGTCATTGAACAACATGACATGACCAGTTGAAGGTTCTTGTTGGCTAGCCGACCTCCTACTTATTCCACGCTTGAGAGTGCATTCAACTCGTATTGTGCAGCTACAAGAACAGTGGGGACCATCTGATTCTCATCGTCATCCGTTGCAAGTGCAACACTCTAAACAAGAATGAGGCCATGGAAACTAAAACTAGACAACAATATATAAACTAGTTGGCAAGCGGCCGAACACCCTGCGTGCAGGATAGGAGAAGAAAGAGGCGCCGCCGACGGCAGAATCAGTGGCGACACAAAAGGAGGACATGGAGCGATGACAAACTGCGGCTCGCTCCAAGCAGTGAGTTGGGGACGGCAAGCGTGACGGTGATGGTGCGATCAGCGGCCGGAGGAAACTGGTCAGTGCGACGGGGGATGCTTGTCGTGTCGATGATAAAGGGGTGTGTTCGGGCGGTGTTCGGTGCCTCCGAAGAGGTCGTCAAGTTTACAGAATGGGTCAGGCGCCAGACAGAAATAGGGCTTGGCCCGAACACTTGCGGTAGCGTTGTCGGTGATTTTTTTCCTGAATCCCATCGGGCTTTTGTGGATAACTAGGGGACTATGCGCGGGCTACGCCGCGCCCGTGGATTTTAAATTTATTCGAATATTGAAAGAGCATGTGTTGCCCCATGTGTGGTTTTGGTAATTAATGACAATTCTATGGACTAATGTTTGCATTGAGATATCTTTATAGATCGAGTCCATGAAGAAGTTTGGAGTTCATGTGTTGGACTCTAGAAGAGTATATGATGACCAAGGTTCTATCCAAGGATTTATATATGAAGAATGGTCATGTGTAGAGATGAGCTTATTGCAAGAGTGGCTTGGAAAAGAAGATTGAGTGAAGATTCATGTTTATCTCCAAGCCATCATCATATCAAGATAAGAAGTATATGAAGCGCAAGTGGATTCTTGAAGACGGAGCATCTGGAGATGTCTTCATCAAGCATGTGCTAGCAAGCGCAATCAAGAAAGGTGGTCCACTTGAAGAGATCAAGATCGTCATCATCTAGCTCAAGTGGAATGCGCAAGGCAAAGGTATGATCTTGATAGGTTTTCTATTTTACCGGTCTCATGTTGTTAGTGGGAGACCAGGTTATAGGATAGACGGCGTACTATCAAGAGGGGCTCTCAAGTGAGTAACTTGATCGCATCTTTGTGGAGAGCTCAAACCTTTGCATTCTTGGCATATCATCTTTCTTGGTTCTTATTTGGCTTTTATCCATGTGAGAATTTAGAGCTTGTGTTCATCTCCATACCAAGCTCTAGTTCATCAAAAACGGGTTTCAAGTGAATATCTTGTGGTGTTTTTGATGTTGGAGGTTTTACCGGTTCGTCGTTTCTAGAGAGGTCAAACTCTCTCCTTGTGGTCTCCTCCTCACATGATGGACTATGATGTGTATATGCATGATCTTGTAGTGCTTGTGATTATCTTCGGAACAAGCTCAAGATCATTGAAAACGGAGTCCGGATGAAAACTTGTTTGCATTCTCGGCTTTGGAAATATTATCGGTCCACTTCAAGATAGGGTCCACACCTTCCCATGCTTGCTCTTGTCGTTACCTTTCCAACGCAATTGGATTCACCTGATTTGGAGTTCGGACGAGAAAGTTATTGCATTTCAGGATTTGCTGCTCTGCTGGTTTTTCTGTCCGGAGTCTCCGTGGTTTTAGGTCCGGACTCTCCGGCCCCTGGTTTTGAGGCTAAGTGCCTCGCGCACGGCGCTTGCGGTATCGAGGCCGGAGTAGGTCCGGAGTTTCCCCGGAGTTTCCGGCAGGGCCGGAGTTTCCGCCCTCAAGGTCCGGAGTTTCCGGCCCATCTGGTTTTTCTGCGTTGAAGAGCTTCGCGGCGGCAGCCGCTGTTTTGAAACCGGAGTTGGTCCGGAGTCTCCCCGGAGTCTCCGCCCAGACCGGAGTCTCCGGCCTTTTGTGGTCCGGAGTCTCCGGTGTTAGTTTTCTGCAAACGGTTTTTCCCTGCTCTCCCCGGTCCGGAGTCTCCGCACTTTGGTCCGGAGTCTCCGCACTGGCCGGAGTCTCCGGCCTCCGTGGTCCGGAGTCTCCGGTCTAAGTGGCTGTAACGGCTCTTTTTCTGGGAGGGGTATTTATACCCCTCCACCTACCTTCAGCCACAGAGTCTTCCAAGCACGTTTTTTCCCCTTCTCTCTCCTCCATTGTTGACCTTGGAAAGCTTGCCCCTCTCCCAATTCCTCCCATGATTCTTGCATATCTTTGAGGGATTTGAGAGAGGAGATCTAGATCTACATTTCCACCAATCCATTCCTCCTCTTAGTGAGGGGAACCTAGTAGATCTTGATCTTGGAGTTCTTGGTGTTTCTCCTCCTTTGTTCTTCCTCTCTTATTCCCCCCATAAGCATTTGTTGCTTTGTTGGAATTTGAGAGTGAAGGACTTGAGCACTCCGTGTGCTCTTACCATTGCTTTTGTGCATCGGTTTGCTCTCTCACGAAGATTCGTGGAAGTGAAAGTTCGTGAGTTTGTTACTCTTGGGTCATTGGACCCTAGACGCCTTTTGTGGCGAGTGGCGCCTTTTGTGGCGGTGCAAGGCCTTTTGTGGCCGCTTGGGAGCTCCCGATCCTTTTGTGGGTTGTGCCTCAAGTTTGTTGTAAGGGACTCGATTTCCGCCCAAAAGAAATCAATAGTGGAAGGTGAATCGAGCTTTTGGGCAAGGTTCATCGGAGAATAGGGTGAGGCCATTTGTGGCATCTTGAGTTTGATACTCACACCCCTCCAACGAGACGTACTCCCCTAAAAAGGAGGAACTCGGGAATACATCGTCGTCTCCGCGTGCCTCGGTTATTTGTATACCCGAGGTCTTTACTTATGCAATTTACATTGTGATAGCCTTCGTGCGTGAAGTTATATATCTTGCTATCACTTTGTTGCTTGACTTGCTTAGCAATAAGTTGTTGGTGCACATAGGTGACATAGTTTATTTAGGTTGTTGGCTTGTTAATTTAAACATCTAGTTTTATTCCGCAATTAGCAAGACTAAACCAGAAAAGTTTTTAAACGCCTATTCACCCCCCCTCTAGGCGACATCCTTGTCCTTTCAAATATGTTTTCTAAAAAATCATGTTGAAATATGAGTATTATTTGAATTCGGAAAGTTTGTTCTTAGAAGAATGCTGAGATTTGGAAAATTGTTCGTATTGGAATGTATTGAAATTTGTGTTTTTTTAATGTTTGCAAAATGAGCAGAGTTGGAAGTGTTTAAAATTGTGAAATATGTAGGCGTGAAATTTGAGCTGAAATCGTCAAATAGTTTTCAAAATTGTGCAATTTGGATTTTATTTATGATTTTTAGTGCCGCGTATGTTGTGTAAATAAAATTTAAATTTGGTAATATGCACATTTAGAAATTGTGTAGGTCTGGAAATTTAGAAATTATTGTAAATAAAATTTAAATTTGGTAATGTGCACATTTAAATTTTTTGCAATGAACGAAAGAAAACATATAGAAAGATGGGGCTAAATGTAGGTTTGGTGTCATTGCCACAATTTTTTATATCTGATATTCCCGTTATTTTAATTAAACAGAAATTGTAGTTGTTGTAGGGCGCATGGAAATGTGTTAGTTGTAGGAATTTCATTTTTTGGAAACTTTAGAGAGATTTAACTTAAGAAAACTTCGAATATGTTAGATAAATTAGAATGGTCAAATATATTTCCATTTTGGTAGTAATTCTCTTATTTGGCAGCATAATCGAAGGAAATTTATTCTGGTTATTTCTAAGTGCTAGCCATTTTGATTTTCTTTAAATATAATTTTATCAGTTGTGAAAATATGTTGAATACACTTGTTTTAATTAAACAGAAATTGTAGTTGTTGTAGGGCGCATGGAAATGTGTTAGTTGTAGGAATTTCATTTTTTTGGAAATTGTAGAGAGATTTAACTTAAGAAAACTTCGAATATGTTAGATAAATTAGAATGGTAAAATATATTTCCATTTTGGCAATAATTCTCTTATTTGGCAGCATAATCGAAGGAAATTTATTCTGGTTATTTCTAAGTGCTAGCCATTTTTGATTTTCTTTAAATATAATTTTATCAGTTGTGAAAATATGTTGAATACACTTGTTTTATAAATATAGGTACACTGTTTGTCGAATATATCTGTAACTCTGTGAGTTGCTGTATTGTATTTTTCAAACTTAGGGGAAAAAGTTGTTTTTTTTTGCCCATTTCGTATGTTTTTTTTGCAGTACTGGGGTCAGTAAGTTTTTTTTGTTAGAATGTATTAATGAGGCCGTGTGTACTATTTGGAATTTTTGAGGGTTTGATTATTTTTGGAAACATTTGAAAGTTGATTCGATTTTTTTTCCGAATATGTTTTTTAAAACATTATGTTGAAATATGAGTATTATTTGAATTGGGAAAATTTGACGTATTGAAATGTATTCATATTTGTATTATTTTAATGGTTACAAAAATTGATCAGATTTGGAAGGCATTTGAAATTCTGAAATATGTAAATTTGAATTTTGGGTTGGAATGCTCAAATATAGGTTTTAGGAAGAGAACAATTTTGAATTTACTGAAATTTGAATTTTGCTTTACTGTTTGCGCGCGTGTGTGGGTAAAATTCGAGTAAGTTAGGCATTTAATTTTTTTGCATTATTTGGAATTTTTTTGAAATCCTTTTTTCAAAAAAAAAAACACTGACAGGGTGGGCCCTGTGACGTCATGCTGACGTCACAGGGCAGCGGATCTGCCTAGGACGCCCGCGGCGGCGGCGCGCTCGCCGGTGGCGTTCCGTCACGTTCCAGGACGCGCGGCTGCTCGCGGCCGACGCGCCCCGTCGCGGGGAGGCAGGAGGTGGCGGCGTAGCCCCCGGATGGTCGCCGGAGAGCCGCCGGGGACGCGCGCAACACGGCGGAAGTCCGCGCGGCGGCGGCGACGATTCCGGCGCAGCGGCGGCGTCCCGGCACGGCGCGTCTGGCCAGGAGGTGGGGGGCGGCGCGGCGGATCCTTCGGTGGACGCGGATCTGGCCGGCGAGGGCCGTGACGGCGGCGAGGCGCGGGGGCGGCCACCGGCGACGCGATGGTCGCGGGAGAGAGGGAGGGAGAGGGGGACTCGCTGGCAGACTTGCAAGGAAGTCCCCTGATTTTTTGAAAATTATGTTTAGGTCCTCGGCGGGGGTGTTTGCGTAAAGTTCCGGCGTCAATTTTCGTGCGCGGGGTGACCGGTTGCGACCGAGGGCGACGGGCTGGTAACCGGGCCACGTGGCGGTATGCCATTGCTAGAAATTCGCTGCTACAGTGAATTGCGCGGGAGAGGAGGTCGTGGCTGCATCTGGGCCGTCCGTTTACACCGATCAGACGGCTCAGAATATAGAGCGACGTGGCCCAGCGGAGAAGCAGCAGTTTCTTCCGCCCATTATATATAGTAGAATTTTGGCGGGGTGATTTAAGACGTCCATAATCATTGCACCTCATTTCAAGTAGCCACACGGGAGTTTGGAAATTTTCTTGCAACTCTACTTGTGAAAGGTCTGGAAATAAACTCTACAGCAGGAAACTACATATACTCTCAAGAAATACAGTTTTTCATCATCTTACTACTTTATACTCCATCCGTTCTAAATTACTTTACTTGGATTTGTCAAAATACAGATGTATCTAAACACTAAACAAGTATAGATATATCTGTATTTGAACAAAACTAAGGCAACTAATTTGGAACAGAGGAGTATATTATATTGATTAAAGCAAGACTTAAGTCTTAAGCATTACCAACCATATACTACGACCTACAAGAGTCTAGAGTGCAGCGGGCTAGTGCTTAGAGCTATAGAACTAGATTTGCATGCATGTTCTGACAATGGTGCCACGCGACTCTGGTCAAGTCGATGGATGGGCAGCACGCCAGCAGCACAGGGCCGGCCTCGATGCCGCTGCCGCTGCCGCTTGCCGATGGACGGGTTGATACGTCCTGTCAAACCAACTGTTGGCGTATGTCAGCATTTAACCCGTTCTTCCAATTCCAAGAGAGCAAGTCCTCCGACAGACCAAAGGCTATTTGGGTGATCAGAAGAAATAATCCTCTGGTCACTTTGTGGAAGAAGCAGAATATCTTTGACTTCAACTCACCTCTGAGACTCTGCCACATCTGAACCATGAGCCCATACAGTGCCTTTTCCCCGTCTGGTCAAATCCCTTCTGAATCGGCTAAGCTGGCCTATACGAGCGCGATGCGCGCACAGCACGTAGGCACTGCCACAAGGCACGCGCTATTCACCTCTCAAGATGTCAGGCAAGCAACCATACAGGCAAGTACCACGGCAGTACTATATCTAATACTAAATGCATGTAATGTAAACATATATTTTATGATGGTTCTAATAACAACATTGAATTGATATTGTGGATCTTGATTTTTCCATACTCTACTTGGTCAAATTTTACTTTTACCATAACTAATAGGCATCATAATGTAGAAGAGAGGGAGTACTATATCATAATTATCATTCCTAGCACTAACAAGCAGTTGTAAGTATGCCTAGCCACCTGGAGTTTGAATGAAAATGGGAATTGGAATTTATATTCGAGTGATTTTATTTTTGAAAATAGTAAGGTTTGGGCAGCCACCATCGCTCCAAATAAGTGTCACAGCTACAAAGCGGCTTCCGTTTTGTCGAAGGTTTATTACACATTTACAAACTAACATATAGATCCATGTAGCTTCCAAGTCTCTATCAGGCAGTATCCCATGCCTCCATGACAATACTCCAACACAGATACAATAGTGTCTCAACTATTTCCCTTGTCTCATATACTCATGTACTCTTATCGTGTCTAGGCAAAAAACATTGAATGTCTTATCAATGAATGTGACCATATAAACAATTATTATTGTCCTACCCAATGGGTTACGGCCTCACGGGGTACGAGCATGGGTAGAGTTATATACCCATGTGTAATACTACATTTCTGGTGTTTCTCTACATCTATCATATCTTAGACCATCTTCACCGGGGTCTCCAAATGACCCCCAAAGGCTTATTGGGGTCCGGACGGCCAAAAACGCCACCAGCGACATCCCCCAAAGGGTCACCCCGAACAAAAACATGTCCGGCACCCCCGAAGAGGCCTTCAAATTCGGAGCCCCTCTCGGGGGTGCCGGACATGGGGGCGGACATGCGTCTGACAGGGGAGGCCCGCCCGTCATAGAGACAGCGCGGCGCGCCCAAATTCCACTTCGTCTACATTGCCGCCCCCGGCGCCAAAATTCTCAATCTTCCCTCCATTTCCAAAACCCTTGCGCCGCCGCCGTGAGCTCCTCGCCTTCCGCCACCATGCCGCCAAAGCCCGTCGGCCTCGCGAAACCCAAGGGGGGTCGCAAGCCGCCGGCGTTGTCGCAGCCGAAGAAGAAGCCGATGAAGCGGGAGCTGCAGGAGTATTCGGTGCCGCTTAAAAAGGTGCCGCTGAGCCAGGGCGACATGCGCTCTGCCGCCTCCCACCTTCGGCAGATGAGGCGACTGAAGGCGAAGGACAAGCCGGCTGGTGAGACCGCCGAGATGTTGATCGCCATGAGCCAAAGTAGCTCAAGCCTGCGGGCGCCGACGTCTTTTGCGGGTCGCCGTCTGCCCCGGGCTTCTTCGACGACACCTCCGGCTACTAGACGCACCAGTCGTGGATTCCCCCCCCCCCCGACGCCCTCGATCTGAACGAGGCGCCGTTGGTGTTCAGCGAATCGCCGGCGATGCAGCGGACGGCAGCCACAAACGCCGACGCGACTGCTTCCCGCGGCCTCCTCTTCGTCAACGCTGTCGACCAACTCGGCCAGGTGCGTGCTATTTATCTTCCTGATCCGTGCCTATTTATTGTGTTCCCGGGCGATTGTTTGTTGGGCACACTTATTGCGAGCGGCCGGATGCAAATTCTTGGTGTGTGCACTTATTGCGAGCGGCGGCCAAATGCAAATTGTTGTATTTGTGTCGTAGGATGGTGACGCCGAGGTGATGAATGGAATCATTGCCGGTGATGCAACTTATGTCCACGCCGACACAGATCAGTTCGGCCAAGGCGACGAACAGGATGGCGACCACTGCCAGGAAGGGGAGGGTGACGAAGAGGACGGCGACGACGACGAAGATGGCGACAAGAAGGCATGTTACAGAGGCCGGACTTGGACCGACACGGAGGACGTGTTGTTGTGCGAGGCGTGGATGAATGTGAGCATGTGCACCACGAAGGGCGCCAACCAAAAGAAAGATTCATATTGGGCACGCATCCATAAGGACTACACCGAAAGAAGGTCGTATCAACCCAATGATGATTTGCCCTATCGCAATGTCAAATCGGTTGAGAGCCGTTGGGGCGTCATCGCGGCTCTCACTAGCAAGTTTCATGGCTGCCATGAGCAAATCTTGAATAGAGATGAGAGTGGCAAGAATGACGCCGACAAGGTCAGCTTGTCATCTTAACTTGCGGCTTACTTGTAACCGGCCATGTTTGTTGACTTGTTTTTATTCAATATAGTTGAAGGATGCCAAGTACATGTACCTCGACTTGGAGATGGATAAAAAGAAGCCATACAAGCTTATGCATTGCTGGGAGAAGCTTTGCGACTACCCGAAGTGGAAGCGCCATGTCAAGGATAACGCTAACGCCGAGGGAGATGAAAGAAGCCTGCCGCCTGCCAGCGCGAACCGTCCAGAGATGGGAGTCAAGGCATGCAAGGCGGCGGCCAGGGCTGGCAAGAAGCCGGCGGCGTCGGGCAATATCCAAAAGACATTGAAGATCTTCGTTGCCGAGTCGACTGCCAAAAAGAAGAAGCTGCAAGAAGCGTCCGACAAGAAGTGGACGCTCTACTTCAAGATGCAAAAGACCAAGCTCAAGGCCCAGGAGAAGAAGGAGGAGCGTCTGTTCATGGCCACCAACACGAGCGACATGAGCCCCAACCAGAAGGCCTACTTCGTGGCCGAACGGAGGCGCATTCAGGCTGAGAAGACGGCGGCCGAAACGGCGGCGCTCGATCAGTCCGAAGAGGAAGGCGAGGAGGAGGAAGCTGATGCGTGATCGCGTGATCGGCATGCACCATTGCGCCGGGGGGGGGGCCTTTTGATGGCCGGCATTGGAGACTAGTTCTTCGGCACGGTCGACCCTTTTTTAATGGTCGACATTGGAGACTTGTTCTCCAGCGCGGTCGAAACTATGTCATGGCCGTGATTTGGTACTTCAAATCCGGCGCGGCTGAACAGTTTGATTGCCGGACGAGTTCGACACTTTTATTAATGCATGAAACTACTTATTTGCATATCATTACAACTAGAAATACTGAAAACTACTCCTCGTCATCGGAGTAGGCATTGGGCGGCGGTGTTCCTGGCTCATCGTCTGATGACGTGAAACACACGTTCGTTGGGAGACCCCAAGAGGAAGGTATGATGTAGTCAGCAGCATGTTTTCGCTCAGAAAAAAACCAAGGTTATCGAACCAGTAGGAGCAGCAACTCTTCAGAAGGTTGTCAACGGCGCCAGAAAAATAGCCGTCGCAGGGAGTCTGGACGGCTGACGTGGAATTTACACACAACACAATCAAACTATTTTGCCCCAACGAAACAGTGAGGTTGTCAATCTCACTGGCTTGCTGAAAACAAAGGATTAAACGTATGGTGTGGAAAATGAGTATTAAATTGCATAGAATGAAAAAGGAACAGTTTGCAGTTTGTGGTTGTTTAATCAGTGTAAAAGAATGGACCGGGGTCCACAGTTCACTAGTGGTGTCTCTCCGTAAAAGATAACTAACATGTTGGGTGAACAAATTACAGCTGGGCAATTAATGAATAGTGAGCGCATGATAATGCATATACATGACATGTTGACTACTATGATATTTAATTGGGCATTACGACATAATACATAGATCGTTATCCAACAGCATCTATGACTAATAATCCACCGCTGGGTTGTCATCCGAGTCCCCCGTTGGTATTAAGTTGCAAGCAACGGATAATTGCATTAAGTAAAGTGCGTAATGTAAACTAACACATATGCCCGTGGACATAGCATCGTTAGGTTATCCCTAGTGGCAACATCACATCCACAATCTTAGAACTTTCTGTCACTGTCCCAGGTTAAACGGAGACATGAACCCACTATCTAGCATAAATACTCTCTCTTGGAGTTACAAGCATCTAGTTGGCCAAAGCATCTATGAGTAACGGAAAGCATGCAAGATCTTAAATAACATATAAGATAGATTGATAATCAACTTGACATAATATTCAATATTCATCGGATCCCAGCAAACACAACATGTAGCATTACAATAATATGATCTTGATCATGTAGGGCAGCTCACAAGATCTAAACATGATGGCACAAAGTGGAGAGACAACCATCTAGCTACTGCTATGGACCCATAGTCCAAGGATGAACTACTCACGCATCACTCCGGAGGCAGGCATGGCGATGTAGAAGCCTCCGGTGACGATTCCCCTCTCCGGCAGGGTGCCGGGAAGAGGTTCTGAACCCTCCCGAGCTAGGGTTGACGACGGCGGCGTCTCTGGATCTTTTCGTGGATATTTGCTCAGGTACTTAGGGTTTTCGCGTCGGGGGGAATAAGTAGGCGAAATGGCGGCGGCTGCGGACCCCCGAGGGGCCCACACCACCCCAGGGCGCGGCAGAAGGGGGGCCCGCGCCCTGGTGGCGTGTGGCCTCCTGGTGGCCCTCTTCTGCTGCTCCTTCGCTCCGTCAGGCGTGTTCTGAAAAAATAGGCACCCCCGTGTAGTTTCGTCCAATTCCGAGAATATTTCCAGACTAGTTTTTCTGGAATACAAAAACAGCAAAAAACAGGAACTGGCACTTCGGCATCTTGTTAATAGGTTAGTCCCAAAAATGTATAAAAGTGATATAAAGTAGATGCCAAACATGTAGCAATTGGTATAAAACAAGCATGGAACATCAAAAATTATAGATACGTTTGAGACGTATCATCGTCCGCCGGCGCCGCGTCTGGAGGTCCCTGCTCCCACTCCGGTGCCACCGCTGCCCGGTGGGAGGTCGGTTCTGCATGTGCACCAGCCGCACGGGACAGCCATGGGGACCAAGGCTCCCACGGTGAGTACAGCCACGGCATCCTGCTCCTGATCGGCCTCGACGTCCACGGCCTCCTTGTCCAGCTCCTGATCGGCCACCACGGCCTCCTTGTCCCGCTCCTGATCGGCCACCACGGGCTCCTTCTCAGGCGACGACATGACGAGCGAGTTTTGGGCGGTGGTGCGTGGAGAGATTGTGACGGCGTGGATATATCGCTGCGAAACCACGTGAACGCAACCCCGAAGCGACGCGCCGGCGGTTGCACGTCCACACCAAACCGCCGTGTTCTAAAGCGACGCGAAGGTGAACCGGCGGCGGTTCATGCGCCCGCAAGTTGTTCGATCTATTGCTCAAAACTAGGGCCATTTGGGGTGCGCCGCTGTGGGCGGGGTAAAAAACATGGGCGAACACATGTCCGGCACCCCCCAATTGAGCCTCCATTGGGGGGGTGCCAGACACGAATTTGGAGGCCCCCGATGGAGATGCTCTTGCAGATTGCCATACTTCGACGGGTGAGGTCAATGAAGAAAAAACAAATTGCACAAATCTTCAATTATTTTTATTTATTTTTATTCACCTTATTATACTCCGTCCGTGGTAGCTCAATGTGAAGGTCACATAAAATGACGTTGTGCGCGGGTTTTCCTTTTTTTTTAGATTTTTCTGAATTAATTATAGCAAATTTTGGTCTCACATGCAATGATAGCGCGCAAAACGTGCACCGCGGGGTCAACCGGAAGGAATCTTCCTAAACCGTCGTGGTATCTGTGATGAAACATGACCTAGCAACTATTTCCACTTTGCTACCCTCTTCTGGCTTCGGTCAAGGTTGTAGACGATAAGTTGGACTTTTCTCCGGCTGGGCTAGGGTTTCACCGGAGAGGGGGACCGGAGCGTCGGGATTCCACCACAAGCAAGGGGGTGTCATACCATGTGTGTATAAGTGTGTTATGGGTTTTGGATGGTAAAGATTCCACTCCGGGATGTGACCTGCTTCACAGACATCCACTTCTCTCTAGCGAGTTTCACGACTTATAGCGTGAAAGTCCCGGATCGGACGAACCGGAGGGAACCTTGTCAAGAGTTGGGTTATACATTTGTCTTGGGACTTCATAGGGCCTAACCTAACACAACCAAGCAACTAGTTCCACTTTGCTACCCTCTTCTGACTTCGGCCAAGGTTGTAGACGATAAGTTGGACTTTTCTTCGGCTAGGCAAGGGTTTCGCCTGAGAGGGGGTCCGGAGCGTCGGGATGCCACCACAAGGTAGGGGGTGCCATACCATGTGTGTACAAGTGTGTTATGGGATTTGGATGGCAAAGATTCCACTCCGGGGTGTGACCTGCTTCACAGACATCCACTTCTCTAGCGAGTTTCACGACTTATAGCGTGAAAGTCCCGGATCGGACGAACCGGAGGGACCTTGTCAAGAGTTGGGTTATACATTTGTCTTGGGACTTCCTAGGGCCTACCCTAACACAACCAAGCAACTAGTTCCACTTTGCTGGCCTCTTCCGGCTTCGGTCAAGGTTGTAGACGATAAGTTGGACTTTTCTCTGGCTGAGCTAGTGTTTCGCCGGAGAGGGGGACCAGAGCGTCGGGATGCCACCACAAGCTAGGGGGTGCCATACCATGTGTGTACAAGTGTGTTATGGGTTTTGGATGGCAAAGATTCCACTCCGGGGTGTGACCTGCTTCACAGACATACACTTTTCTCTAGCGAGTTTCATGACTTATAGTGTGAAAGTCTCGGATCGGACGAACCGGAGGGAACCTTGTCAAGAGTTGGGTTATACATTTGTCTTGGGACTTCCTAGGGCCTACCCTAACACAACCAAGCAACTAGTTCCACTTTGCTAGCCTCTTCTGGATTCGGTCAAGGTTGTAGACGATAAGTTGGACTTTTCTCCGGCTGGGCTAGGGTTTCGCCGGAGAGGGGGTCTGGAGCGCCGGGATGCCACCACAAGCTAGGGGGTGCCATACCATGTGTGTACAAGTGTGTTATGGGTTTTGGATGGCAAAGATTCCACTCCGGGGTGTGACTTGCTTCACAGACATCCACTTCTCTTTAGCGAGTTTCACGACTTATAGCGTGAAAGTCCCGGATCGGACGAACCGGAGGGAATCTTGTCAAGAGTTGGGTTATACATTTGTCTTGGGACTTTCTAGGGCCTACCCTAACACAACCAAGCAACTAGTTCCGCTATCCCAGCCTCAGCCCTCGCTTCCCATTTACTTCGGCAGTGCCAAGGAGAACATAGATAGGTACTGCTCGACATTCATAGGTTTTAATCCGGAGGTGGATAAGCTGATGCAGCATGCCAACGACAAGAGAGCGTTGGTCCTGGCCGGGCACGGTTGGGAGCATGGCCGTTTGCCCTGTCTTGATGCGGTAATCCCGCGTACGCCGGATTTGGGCCTCACGCGTATCAAGGCTACCCTCACCGCCGACGACCCCCTGTCCTGCCTCCTCGACAGCCTTCCCGAGCTCGCCCCGATGTTAGCTTTTCTCAATTTCTTTCTCTTTCCGACATTCGTTCCTAAGTGGCTAAGTTGACGAGATTCGTTGTATTTTGAAATTGTAGCCGGATTTCGAGGCGGCTTACGATGCCGCTTATGCGGACTATGCGGCGGCGTATCACTCGTGGCTGTTGAAGAGAGCGGCCTATGACGAGTGGGAAGAGTTGCGCGATGCTGTAAGTTTCAACCTTTATATTTGTAAAAGATGACAAGTCCTATTTCCTCTAGTTTGAACCTTTTTTTCTACAACTCCTGACATCTAAACTACCTTGTAGGCGACTGAGAGGTTTTTTGCCACTGGAGAGCGGGATCCGCTGCCAGAACGACCAGCTAGGGTGGGGATGCCGCCCATGTGCCCATCGAGGGACGCGTTCGCTCGCACATACAACGCAAGGGCTCCAGTAAGTTATTTGCCAAACTAGTTGTTACCGCCATACTGTGCTTTCCAAGTTGCTAATTTGGACTCAAACATGTAGGGATCAGGATGCTCCAGGACTGCACCCTTTGGTCGTGCTTCTGACTCGCCGACTTCGACGTGCGCGCTCATGGATGGCAGTGGAGGTGCCTCGCCGAGTTCGTCGCGCGAGACCACACCGTCTCGTGCCTCGCCGGGTGCCTCGCCGGGTTCCGCGTGTGATTCGACGGCGGCTGCCCCACGTGGTCGGTCGCCTATTCTCACGCGGTCAGATATCCGTACCTCGAGCTCTCAGGAGATGTAGGATGTGTTCGGGTGTTTTGACTGTGTTTGTATGAATGCTATGAATTCGAATTATGTTTGTGTCATTTGGAGTTTGTATGATGGTTTGGATTATATATATGACGTTTTGTGATGTTTTAAAATTTGTGCAATTTTATTTGTATTTGAAATATGCTAGAAACCAGGAGCAAGAAACTACAAAAACAAAAAAAATAAAGTCAACATACGCCGACGGCACTGCCGTCGGCGTAGGATGCCTCCTAGGCGCACAGGATGCCTCCCAGCAGTTGCCACGTTGACACATCTGCCGTCGGCGTATGGAGAGCTGACGGAACGGCCGGATGTCGTCTTGTGGGTCCCACCACCACGTACGCCGACGGGGGTACACATACGCCGATGGCCGGGTGGGTATGCCGACGGGGCGAAACGCCGACGGGTCTACGCCGACGGCCACCATCGGGCACTGGCTACGCCGACGGCTTTATGGTCTACGCCGACGGTTTCCAGCCGTCGGCGTCTCGCCAGATTCCCGTAGTGATTTGATGTGATGTTAAGTGAGTTAATTGTTGATTTATGGTCTATATGCAAACAGGTGTAACCAAAATTTGTAGTTCTTTGCACTATGAACCCAATTGTAGGTGGTATATGCAATTTGCTCCTAACAATATAGATCTTAGTGTACTTCCAGAGAAAAATGGATTTATATTACTGAGAATTTTTTGCATTTGATCCCGTGAGGACAAAAAGATCGAAAAGCCTAGAAACTTTTTCTTTATATTTCACTGGAAGGAATTACACAAATCACTGCCTATTTGGTGAAGTTTTCACGAAAAACAATTACTCTACGTGTTTGTTGTACTAAACATCACCTATGGGGTAATCCCTTGCATTTAGGTCTAATCAAGCGTTTATGTTTAATAACATGATTGTTAACAAGTGGGTCATGTCTTTAAGTGCCACATGGCAGACAAAATTGACCATGTCAACTAGCAGGTGAAGACAAAAAAGTAAAACAACTGGGTTAGAATTAAAAAGCAACTAACATATGTGAACCAGCTCAAGTACATGAATACAACAATATATAAAGTTGTTTCACCGTTCTTTTTTTTTTTTTGACCCATTAACTAACATGGTCAGTTTTGTTTGACCTTACAAACGGGACCCACTTATCAGTAATCATGTTAACATATATTATCGTTACTTTAGGACACGGTATTTTGGATCACGGCTGCAGATGCACCCGCTGTGTAAATTTTTTTCTTCAAAATGTTAAAAATTTCGTTAAAAAGTTCTGATATAAATTAGAACATTTTGTGTATAGCACAAAAAATTTCACGGAGAAAAGACATCTTTTGTGACTTGTGCAAAAAGACAAAAAATTGTCTCCTAAGAAGTCATATTGGAGCGTCCGATTTGTCTTTTTTGCACACGTCACAGAAATATCTTTTCTTCACGAATTTTTTTGGGCTAACACAAAATGTATTGAAGTATATCCGAAATTTTCATTTTAATTTTTTTGTTATTTTAAGAATCGTTTTTGAGCTATCTGCACGCGTGACCCGATATGGATTTCCGCTACATTAGAGCTAGATGCAACTGTTACCTCAATACATGGTGTTTTGCACTATAAACTCCTAAAGTGGTGGAGGACGGGCCAGTGGCCCGATGGTAGCGTTCGGCAGTGGCCAACCTACCCGCCCAGGGTCGACTCCCAGCGGGAGCATATTTCTAGGGTGCCTCACCTCGCTGCCTCTCAACGTCATGTACTACAGGCGAGATCGACGTGCCCGTCGGTTACCGAAGCACTGGTATTCGGATAAGTCTCTCAGGACGTGTTAGGAGATATAGGATGTAGATCTAGTTTAGACACATAGGTGGGGTGTGCGTGTGGTGTGTGCGCGTGTGGCGTGTGTTTCTGTGTGTCTGATCAGATACTACAACTTGTATACTCAGAGAGGCCTAAAAAAAAACTCGTAAAGTGGTGTTTTGGGCAAAATCAGCACAATACGTGGTCGTTTGTGCAATTCCCTCTACGCCGTTGTACAGATGAAAAAGGAAAAAGAAATGAACAGACAGCAGAACTGCAGAAGCATGAAGCAAGACGGCGACGAAGGTCGGCAGGTGAGTTCCGCCACTCCTCTAGCCTTCTTCGTCTCTACACAGCAGAAACCTTACTGCAATTCTTCTCTCCCGTGGGTCCTCGATCTCTCCTCCCCTATCCCCATGGACATTTTTCGATAAAGGTTCCCCATGGACATGAAGGCCTCTCCTCACACATTGCTTGTTCTATCATGAGAACCCTAGAAAATAAGCAATCTCTGAAATCTCTAATCCCCTTCATGGCTGCACAGGCTTTAATCTCTTCTTGCCTTCCGAAGGTCGATTTGGAG
Organism: Poa pratensis; assembly: GCA_947311845.1. Classification (NCBI taxonomy): domain Eukaryota; kingdom Viridiplantae; phylum Streptophyta; class Magnoliopsida; order Poales; family Poaceae; genus Poa; species Poa pratensis. The sequence goes on from CAMZMU010000041.1 coordinate 108,609,256, forward strand.
CTGTAGCAAAGCCTGCTAGCAAATCAGATCAAGACCGAGGTAATGTTCATGCGAGGATCGTTTCTTTTAACACATTTTTATTTGCGGGGTTATCACAGCTTAATCTCTTCTTAGATTGTTTGCAATATCTTTTCCTGTCCCTTTTCACTTTGTTTTAATGTACGGAGTTTTTGGAGGATCAATCAATGTTGGAAGTAATCTTGACAAGCGGGAGATTTACAGAGCTTGGTGCAAGATAAAACGTGTTTTTCTCGTAGGCGAGAATAAAAACAAATGCGCCGCATGCAACAAAAAGGAGATTAGTAAGATTTCTTAGAAGACGGTGCCACTATTTTGCCAAGCGATCCAAGCTGAATGCCTCCTTTTTGTTATCTTATCTGAACTGGTTGCTCTGTGCTGCCAAAGCTTTCAAAAGCATCAATGCAATTGTCCAACCAAATGCTAGGTAGATGGTACCCCCTTGTCTACATCCGCCATTGGTTGGACAGGATACTCCCAAGCCCCAAGGGGGAGCCACCAGCAACACCAGCTCAATCCTAATATATACCTGAAGACTTGGTGAATATAATCTTACAAACATAGTGAATATAATAGAGATACCATTTGAATCCTAATCTCGTGGCAAGCGTGATGAGCTAACTACAAATCTTGCTACATTAGAATCCTAAAACCTTTTACCCTTTAACAGTTTGATAAATTAGTACTTTGATGTGCATCTTTCTGCATTTGTCCATGCCGGTTACTCACACTTTTTTGTTTTTTCAGGTTCATCAATGACGGTAGTGGATTATATTGACTTGGACGATGATGAGTGTTATGTCAAAGTAGATTTTGTTGATTTGAGCACCGACGAAGATAGTGTTGAAAATTGTCGCAATGTTGAAGAAGATGACAATGTTGCTAGCTCTGAAAATGTAGCTAAAGCTGCACTGTCCTCGTTAATTTCAGAAAAAGATGCTACTCCAGAAACGTCATTGTCAAGGTTGGAAGAAGAACAACCTGCTACAACGTCCTTGTCAGTGCTCGAACATGGTTCCATCACGTCCTCAGTATTGGCAGAAGAGACCATGCAGCCTGAACATCAGGAGTTTCTTGCAACAAGCAACGTCTCAAAAGAGTCGACGCGTTTTGGAAATCATGGGCTTACTGCAGTAGGTGATTTTGTGGCTGAAGCTATGCAGTCTGAACATGAAGCTGAAGCTTTCGTATTTTCATCAATGACAGAACAAGGTGGTGCAGCATCCTTGTTATTGACAAAACAAGGTGCTATCTCATCGTCATTAAGGGAAGACAAATCCGTACAGTCTGGGAATAAGGTGTTTGTTGCGACAGTTTATTGTGCAGAAGAGGCCACACAATCTGAAAATACAGCGAAGGATACTGGTTCTACCTACAAAAGTCACCGTGTGAAACAACTATGCCAGATGATTGGATTCCCTAATATCGTAGAAGATGCTGGGAATGCTGTGGGCAGCACAGGAAACTGCAATCGTCAGGCTCACCGAGAACCAGAGGGAGACACTGAGAAAGATGAGAACTGTGATTTCGAGGCAGAGCCTGAAGCACTCTGCCATGAAGTGAGCCAGGATGTTTTCTCTCTGTCCCTGTCTCCTGAGAGCAAAGAGAAGAAAATCAGACGGTTTAGAAAATTCTACGACAAGAAAGGAAAGAAACAAGTGAACATCTCTGCTACAGAATGCAACAGAGAGTTGAGCATTGTCCCTAATGGTGCGGTCAGCATGGGAATGTACGTGCTTGCTTGTGAAGCTGTTGTGCCCACCTACCAAGGATCCAGCAAGACATCCCAAGGAAATACAAGGCATGACAAGGTTCCCGACAGTGGTTCAGAGGGCTGTATGATTAAAGGCTGTACAAATGGTCCACATGGAGGCACACCTCTATGTGTTTTCCATAATTCAAGGCCGCACAAAAGGTGCTGTGCAGTTATTGGGTGCACCAAGTTAGCATCACCATGTAGAAGCAGCCAAGGCCGCTCAGACCGTTGTATCAAGCACGGGGGCGGCAGGAGGTGTAAATATGATGGTTGTGGGACAGGCGCTCAAGGGAAGACAGATTATTGTGTTGCCCATGGCGGAGGAAGGCGATGTAAGTTTCAAGGATGTAGGAAAAGCGCACAAGGGCGAAGTGATTATTGTATTGAACATGGTGGTGGCAGACGACGCTGCAAGTTTATAGGATGTAGCGCAAGATGTGGGAAAGATCTCTGCTCTATGCACAGAACATGTGTGTTGAGTGGGAATAATTCCGCTCATGAAATGCTACCAGCACCAGCACCAATGCTAGCACGTTGGGCCAAGAAGGCAGAACCATCCAAAAGAAGAAACTCTCACACAGTGATTGGAGAGAGGTCTGAGAAAAGGCAGAACACCAACGATTATGTCAACACTAGAAGCTTCAATGTTGTTGAGGTTTGAAATGTGTTAATTATGTACTCCGAAGTAACTAATTTCCTGTTACTCATAAGTATTGTTGGCATATTTCCAGACAGGAGAGGAAAAGGGCAGAGTTCTTATTTGTCAGAACAGTATGCCGAAATCACAGTGAGTAAAGAACTCTTTATCTTGCTTCTTGTTTAAGTTTCTTCCACTTACAGTTCTCTGGGTTGAGTTGGCGATCACTTTGAACTGTGTATACGAAATATTAATTAGCTAAGTAAGCAAACAGTATCTTTAGCGGGTTTATTCTCTAACCTTTACTTCTAGGATCACTGCATCAGTTTTGTTCAATGGGTGCAGAGAACATAAAGGGTAGCCAATAGTTCTTCCTTTTGTGCTAACCTTATCTTCTAGCATTACTGAATCTGTCACCTGCAGTTGATATTTCGTGAAAAAGTATTTCTTCCTTTGATGAATATGGCTTAGTCATGTGGACAACAGAAAACCATGCGCATGCTTCCATTCATTTGTGACACACAAACTGGTTGTGGCATCTCAGATTCCATTCATCCATGTGGTTAGAGGAGTGAACTGATTTTTTATTAGGGAAAAATGGAGGGCGATCGACCACTTGAACGTTTTCTTTAATCTAAAAAACGGTACAGAGGTGCACCACTGGCCGTATGTGCTCGGGGGGATTACGAAACACAGGTACACCAATCGAACAATGCCTACGGTCCAGTATAGACGGTACATGGACAACCCAAAGCCGGAAGTGGTCAAAAATCATGGCAAATATGCGAGGGGTGGAAAGGAACTCAATGTCGAATACCATGAAGGTGGGGGCACTGCACAAAGAAATGCACGATGTCCTTGTGGCGCCCCAGACAGAACTGGCAATCAGGAGTTGAAACGCAGCCAAGCCGATGGAGGTGGGCACACGTCCTTGTTTAGGGTTTATGGTCCAGTGAACTGATTTTGTTGTATTGTACGTATAACAAACATTTATGTTATGTGCTTAGATAAACTGAACTTCAGGCACTGCGAATGTGTAAGTTCAGTCGACTAAAATAGCACTCTGGACTTGACCTTGAAACATTCTAATGGCTCTTGTGCTCACTTGTCACTTCAACAGGCAAACAACTGGCAGGATGAACTCTGAGAGTGGCCTCGCAGCAGGGCCTCCGCCCCTACCATCACCAATATTGTGCTCATGCTCTGATGTCGGAGGACGAAGGTCTACACCTTATCAGCTCATGCCTTCAACAAGTCAAGATGGTAGAAGGCATCTCTAGTCCTTGGTGAATAACTTTTAGTCTGAACTAGTAGTACGTAGTTTAAATATGCTAGTTGTAAGCTGTAACTACCAAGGGGGGCATGAGCTAGAAACAAGCTCTGCATTCTGAACTAAGACATCTAGGGCTGAAGATATTTTGACGTAAGGCAGAAACGACCTCTGGGCTAAGCAATGTTTCTATGTTGGATCCCATGGTCCTGAAAGTGATGTTTGTTTCGAAGGAAATTTGGACTGGGATATTTTGAGTTCCAGAAATGCCCGTTTCTTCCATTAATCTAGATATAAAACTTTATGATATGGCATCCACAGTTTTAACTTTTTGTTCATCGACCTCCAGAACAGCATCTCTGAAAAAACATTTCGGCAGAGGAAGAAACTGCACCTTTTTCGATAAAAGGCATAAATGCCCAGCTTTAAGTTAATAAAGCTAGAGTTCACAAGCATACGGAAGACAACTGCTGAAGGCTAGCCTAGAAGGTTCAGGGGGTCCTCAGACCCTAGATACGGGGGCCGGCCTCCCCACTAACAGACCGGGAAAAAGACTACATCGACCAGCGAAGCTCAGGTAAGAGGAGGCGCTAAGGAGGTGTAAATCGCCTTAAGCTTGCTTGCCAGCTCCAGGAGTGCGTCCCTGTCTTGCTCCTTGGATAGCTTTGCCCACATCTGTAAGAACATAGCAAGTTTGAAGATTAGATCCGACGGATGTCTAGCACTCTCGCTTCGATAGCTAATTTGTTGCGCGAAGTCCACAGGACCCAAAACAGCACCGAAATTAGAACCCAACTAATCCGGCGTTGCTGCCCTAGCAAAGACTGAATAATGGCATGGAATTGGGGGAAGTTGGCAGGGCTCCAGCTGCACCCAAGTAGCTGCCTTACCACACTCCACCCAAATTTAGCGAGAATGCAAGAGAAAAAAATGTGAGACGCGTCTTCCGGTTCATTACACACCGCACACCGGCCAGAGGAGGGGCCGTGACGAGAGCTAGCTGTTTACCCGAAGGAAGGCGATCAAAAGCTTGCCAGGTAAAGATTTTAAGTTTCAGAGGTAGTTTCGCTTCCCACAGATCCCGACAGTGAGCAACTGTAGCCCCTTGCGACAGTTTGCGATACATTGACGAGACAGTGTACAAACCCGAGGGCTCTAAAGCCCACCTAATCACATCCTGACCCTCTGCAGGAACACCTCGTCAAGCGCAGTAAGGAGGGCATTCCACTGTCCAATTCCTACAGGATCCAGAGCACGACGGAAGGTAATGCCAGCAGAAGAGGATTGAAGACTTCCGCAACCGAGATGTCGGAGTCACTACACACCGCAAACAGACGAGGAAATTGGAACTTCAGAGGGGCGTCCCCTAACCACCAATCAGACCAAAACATAGTTCGAGCCCCATTCTTGATCACATGTTTAGCCCCAAGCTTAAACTTGTGCTTGATTTTATGAATACTTCTCCAAAACTGGGACCCCCCTTGGGACTCAGCTGAGAAGATATCTAGCGCTTCTGGATACTTTGCTTTGATCAAAGTCGACCAAATAGAACTGTCATCTTGATAAGCTTCCAAATCCATTTTAACATCAGGGCCATGTTCATATTTTTCGAGTTAATTAGGCCTAACCCCCACAATCTTTCGGCCTACACACAGCTGGCCAATTAACCCAATGATATTTTCTTTTCGGCCCCGACCCTTCCCAATAGAATCTGGCTCTGATTGCATCGAATTTAGCGTGTACTCCATCTTGGAGCATAAACAAACCCATGGCAAAGTTAGGTAAGGCTCAAGGCATGCATTGGACAGAATCAACCTTCCCCCCGAGGAAAGAAGTCTGCCCATCCAAACCTCAACTTTCGCGGCAAGTTTATTGATTAGGAAGTTCCACTGCTCTAAAGTCAACTTACGGTCCGAGATAGGCAGACCTAGGTACAGGAAGGGAAAGCACCAAGCTTGCAGTTTAACATATTCGCGATACGCTGCTGTTCCACCGCTGGTTCCTCAAGCACAAATACCTCGCTTTTATGGAAGTTTATTTTCAAACCAGACATATCTTCAAAGCAAAGCAGCAGGAATTTTAAGTTAGCAATATCCAAGTCATCATTTTGAGCAGAATAAGGGTATCGTCCGCATATTGCAAGTGTGTTATTCCCCCTGGAATGAGATGCGGAAACCCCCTTAATATGCCCAGCCGTTGCTGCTGCAGAGAGCATAGCCGACAGGGCTTCGACAACAAAATTGAACAGGATTGGAGAAAGTGGGTCCCCTTGACGCACTCCTCGCTTATTTCGGAAAAACGGTCCTATCTCCCCATTAATGAGATGGCAGTTTGTCCCCCCGAGACAAGCTGCTGGATTCTGTGAATGTAACCTGCGTCGAACCCTTTTCGACGCAGCACTTCAATGAGGAAGGACCAGTTAACTCTGTCGTAGGCTTTTTCGAAGTCAATCTTGAGTAAAATGCCCCCTAGCTTTTTCACTCGAAGCTCATGGATGATCTCGATCAGGGCCAAAGGACCTTCAAGAATATTACGGCCTTTTAGAAAGGCAGTTTGAGTAGGGCTGATGATTCGGTTCGCAATTGGGTCAAGCCTGGAGGCAAAGGCCTTGGAAATAATCTTGAAACCACGTTGATTAAGGCGATTGGGCGAAATTGTGAAATCATGTCTGCACCGGGGACTTTTGGGATCAGAGACACACTCCAAAATTAAGTCTAGAGACGTCAATTCTTCCCAAAATAAAGTCGTTAAGCATATGCAAGACCCCATGTCTACATAGCGGCCAGAACTTTTTAAAGAAGGATACCGGAAAGCCATCCGGACCCGGCGCCGTGTTTGACTTCATATCCATGACCAGCTTCTCTAATTCCTCCTCCGTAAACGTAAGGAGGATGGACTCATTTTCCTCTGCTGATACTTGGGCACCCTCTGTCCAAGTATGAGCAGCCAGACCAAGGTGCCTCTCTGAATCTGTCCCTAACAGATCTCTATAGAAGTCGTAAATGTGCTCTTGAATCTGCCTAGGTTCTCGAATTGGGCCAGCCGGGGTTTGGAGCGAAGCAATAAAGCATTTCCGCCGGCGCCCATTCGCCACGGCGTGAAAGTAGGCAGTATTCGCATCCCCTTGAAGAGTCCAGCGAATTCTCCCGCGCTGGCGCCAATACTCTTCCTCCATTTTATAGATTTGAAGAAGCTGGTCTTCCAAGTGGTATCGGAAAACCCACTCGTCATCATCTAGACCGGCAGAGTCTGCTTTCGCGTCTAAGGACTGAATCTGGGAGAGAAGGGCAAGCTTACTATCACGCGCAGCTCTCCCCATGTTTTTACTCCACCCGCGCAGGTATTGTCTGAGACCCCCACTCATGTGGTTCCACCAATCAACGATGTCTCTGCCCCTGCAGTTTCAGCTAGTCTAGCCCAGTTGAGATGTAGGAGGTCGAAGAAGCCCTCCACTTCGAACCAACCTACCTCAAAGAAAAACCGGTTACTTCTCACCGGGGAGCCCTCCCCCGAGAGAAAACCAGGAGTGTGGTCAGACCCGAGGCTTGTTTCCGCGTGCAGAGTGGTCAGAGGGAACAGCAGGTCTAGTTCCGGTGCGATGAACACCCTGTCCAACACACATCTAACCGGATTAAGTTGTCTATTTGTCCAGGTATATCTCGCCCCCGAGCGAGGAATTTCTCTAAGCGCCCACTCAGCAATGTTTTGGTTAAAAAGATCAATTCTTGGCCAATTGAGCCGGTCGTTGTTCTTGTCTTCTGCCCCGCGCATCAAATTAAAATCCCCACCCATGAGGATTGGAAAACGACAGCTCTCAACCTTGTTTGAGAGTTCTTCCAAGAAGGCTGCCGAGTTAGCATGATTGGCTGGACCATAAATCCCAATAATGGTCATAGGTTTGTTAAGTGCCCGGTGAAGGAAATTGGCGCTAAGGAAGAACTGACCCCTGTCAGTGCTTTCCACTTCATACATGCTGTCACGGAGTCCCATCAACATGCCTCCCGAGTGGCCTGTTGCAGGGAGCCAGCACCAGTAAAACTTCTCTCCGAGTTCTAAGCTTTGGAGCTCAAAGTCTGTAAAATCTTGTTTGATGGTTTCTTGAATGCAAATTATGTCTATTCGATGAAGTCGCAGAAGCTCTTTAAGAAGGTTTCGGCGCCCCTTGCACCCAAACCCTCTGATGTTCCAGAAGAGGATACGCATTAAATATCGATGCCTTGGGCCCGTGCTAGGCGGGTCACTGGGCGCCGCCCCTGCGGCGCCGCAGATTTTGCTCTTCTTTTCTTTGTTGCCTTCGGAGGAGAAGGAGACGAGGATCCGTCCTTGCTGGTTGAAGCCGCAGCCCCAGCTGCATTTTTACCCAGCGAAGAAGTGTCCTCTTTGTCTGTGGATTGCTTCTCTTTCAACTTAGCGGCTTCCAGGTCTTGCTCAATCCTAGCTCGGGTTTGGGCCAGCGCCGCTTGGGCCAATTCATTCGCACGAATCAGAGAGGGTATCCGCCGGGGGACCCGCTGCCCCAGAGAAAACAACATAGCTATCTGCAGCTACTGAAAGAAGGTGTGCATCTGGAACATCTTGTAAGATAGCAAAGACAGGGTCGAGTTGAGTACCTTTAAGGTTCTTCTTGGAAGCAGAGGAGGTCTTGTCCACGTTCTTCTCTGCAGTAATGCGCACCGCCTTGTTCAGCACCGATTCTTCATTCTCCCCAGCTTTCCTGACGCTCTTGCGGAGGGTTTCAATCGGGGTGGCCTTGGAGCGCAACCACGAGCCACTGGAGCAGATAACTCTGGCACGCCAGAAGTAGAGAGAAAGGCTGTCAGCGGCGTCGACATCTCCAGGTCCTGCGAATCTTCCACCACCGCTTCGTCTTCCTCAGGTGACGGTTCCTCCTTTGCGGGCGATCATGGTTCTCCTTGCTGCGCCTCTCCCGCGCCTTAGCAGAGTCTGCCTCCTGAAGTGCCTTGCTAACGTCCCCCGACGCAGAAGTAAGCACAGAAGCACAAGGTACCGAACTGGCCGGGTCTTCACCAGCTGAAGCACCCGTCACCGGCACAGAAGCAGCCATCACAATTTCTCCCAGAGTTTTGAAGACGTTTCCGTCCGGGTCAGATTTGAGCCGTACTGAGAGAACATGGTCTTTGGGAGTGTTGGCTGAGCGGAGAAGGTTTGAGCTGGTTCTGATCCAAAGCAAGAGCCTGGGCGGCAGTGGGACCTTGGGCGTTGCAGCACTGCCCCCCACTCTGGCCCTGCAAGGTCACATGATCTGCCCTTCAACAGAAGAAGCCTGGGCAAGGGAGTGCTTCTGGCTGCTGCGCTGATGGTCTTCATTATTGGATTTTTGAAGCCCGGGAGCCTCTGCAGCTTTTGCCTTCTTCCTACGGTGGCGGCCATAGTCATCTTTTCCCCATCAGAGCTAATATCCTCAGTTTCTTCATCAGAGTCGCTGTGGTGAGAGGGTGGTGGAGGTGGAGGGGGAAGAACACCTTCCGGAGCCGCCACCTCCCGCTCAACACGGATGTCATACCCCTGCAGATTCACGAACAGGTTGATGATGGGTTGCAGGCAGACAGGTTTGCGGCAGCCAAACTTCATGCGAATCGGGCCATTGGCATCAGGCAGAGAGCGCAGATCCACTTCCAGAGGAGCCCCAAGCTCCAAGGTAGTGCTAAGCAGCAGCGCTCATCTCTGAGGGGTTCAGGCACACCAAGTAGCTTGACCCAAGTTTCTTCCAGCGTTTCCGAGGCCAGCGGATCACCCACCGCTTCCGAGACCTGCGCATGCAGCTCAGAAAGCGGCAAAGTCACCCCACCACCTCTGATGGCCATGCGCAAGAGCTCCTTGGTAGGGAAGACAACGGAGAATTCAGACGGGCTGATTTGACGCACTTGCCATTGCCATTTGTCGTCCACTAGATCCTGCAGCTCATAGTCCAGATCCTCCACAGACATAGTACCCTTCTCAATGCGGAGCATCGCCGAGTTTTGTGCAGGTTTGATCAGTTTGGCGTCGGGGATCGGCACATAGAAGAACCCTCTTCCTCCATTGCCGAAACCCACCCAAATAGGTTTGGCTCCTTTGCTGCCATTCGGACACATCGCGGACGGGTGGCCCTTGGTGTCGCACTTGATGCAGAACGCTTCTCCTGTGCACTCCGCTTGGATATGCCCAACCTGCCCACACTTGTAGCAGGTGATGTTGGAGGTGGCCGCCGCAGCCGGCGGGGCCCCCCCGCCGACAAAGGAGCTGGAGGCGGTTGGCGAGCAGGGGCAGCGGACGGGACGGGCCAGGGCGGAGATCCTCACGCCCTCGCGAGTCTCTCAGCAGCTGGTCACGAATCCGCTCCTCCTCCCTTCGGTCTTCAGATCTTCTTCTTGCGAGCTCAACCTCCCTGTCACGCTGGTTTCTGCGCTGAGCTTCTTGTTCCCGGTCCAGATGATGGCGCAGGTCGCCATTGCGGGGACGGTATCCGGAGCGCCCAGACTCCACGAACGGCCTCTTCCCCCGCCAGTCACGACCCTGGCGATCCCGGTCCATGGCCCCAACACCAGGGTGGGAGCCCTCCGGAGAAGGCGCAGAAGGGAACGGGCGGAGTCTTGCTCTCTTGCTGTGGCGGCGAATGTCGTCTGAGGAAGCAGGAAACCCTAACCCTCGATCTAGGGTTCCAGCCGGAATCCACACCCACTTATAAAGAGGTGGCGGCTCCCCTGAGTCACGCAGTTGGGTCTCCCCAAAAGGCCCAACAGACAACTGTCCCGACTCCTGCTGGCCCCCCCCCCCAACAGAAACCGAGACCGAACGCATCTGGGACTCGAGAGGGGAGACCAACTCGGGCTGCACCGGCCCAGCCGGCCCAACTGGGCCCAAGCCAGGACCGACCACCCCTGTGGCAAACCCTAGCACCTCCTTCCTCGATTCCGGCGGCGGCCGCTCCGCCCCCGCGCCCAACGGGATTGCGAGCGCCCCGACCATCAGCGCCCAATCTCCCGCTGCCCCAGCAGCCGAAGGAAGCCCTGGCGCCCTTAGAGGAGGGAAATCTTCAGGCCGCGGAAGCGGGCAGGGAACGACGCCGAGCGCCGCCAGCGGAGCCCCTTGCTCCGGCGTAGGCACCTCCGGCAGACGGGCACTAAGCCCGACAAGCCTCGAGACTCCGGGATCCTGCGCCGCCGCCAGGAACGAGCCGAGCGTCACCACCCCGCGTGGTTCTCTGGGCGCCATCCCGCAGATTCCGAGGTCGCCGCTGTCGTCGCTGAGCTCCAGAGGCGAACCAACGACCGGCGCAGAGCAGCCCACCGCGTCTGCGAGGAGCGCCGCAGTCCGGCGACCCTTCCGCCGGCGCGGCCTGCCCTCACGGCGAGCCAGAACAGGAGGGGGCGACCCATCGCCCCCCGCGTCGCCCGTCGCCAGAGCGAAACGCTGAGTTAGACACATCCTATGCTTTCACGTGTGCCGAAACTGCACCTTTAAAACTAGTAGCGGGATTTTAAGAGACAATGTATTCCTCCTGGACAGCAAATTGCTCCGATCCGTGGATGTTTCAGTTGAGCTCCAAGTGCTTCCCGCAGATGAGGCAGTAGCACTAGCACATGCCTGTGTTCCTGCACGCGGGCGCGGAACAGCTTCGCCTTGATCCAGCACTCCGGCTCGCAGCTCCACGCTTTGCGGAACGGTGTCGACGGTGTCCTGTACTTGCACATCAGAAGAAGAATCAAAGAGACAAATAACACAGTGAAACGGGATATGACAGGGAACAAAAACCGTCGCCCGCTGCAACAGACGTTGGATCTGCGTGTAAGATCACAATTGCTAGAAGAAAGCAGAGAGCGGCACGCCTCGTGTCCATGGTCGACCGACGGCGGTGAGCTTAATCTGGGCGTAAGGTTTGAAGATTGAGTGAATACTAGTTGAATTTAGCGCGGCGTCTTAGTGAAAATTTGTGTTGTCGGTATGTTTTCTTGTTTTTGTTTTAGTTGTATAATACATTTTGTAAATAACATCAGTGGTTTTTATCACTATAATGGGTTAAGCTTTGTAACTGATTTGATTTACAATGGAAATAAAATGTATAGTTTTTTTAATAATCGTAGCTGTACTTAATGGGGACTATGGAGCTGCGAGAGGCTGATGCATAGCAAGATATATACTCCGTATATAATTACGTAGTTACATTAGCTGGCACGACGACTATATACACTGAGTTGGCTCGATGTAATTCATCTATGGAACACTGATATATCATAGTCAAAAGCAAAATCTTGATAGTGGCCCGATCAATATAGTGGCTAGATCAACCTCATAAAAGATCAGGTGACGTTTGTTTCCTCGTTGTTTTCTATACCTGCAATTCAGCAAATTAGAGGTGTCATGCAAATGTATTATGTCCACATATGGTGTAGAAATAAGAATGAATGATCTATCCTTAAAATGCCAAGTCAAGATCATAATTTAAATTTTGAAAACACCGAAGAACATGTTTCAGGTACCAGAAGTTTAATTTCCGCAAATATGACATCAGTACAGTATTCAGATAAGCAGGTCAATAAACCTGGAAAGAAGACCTGCAAGAAGTACCACTTCTCCAGTATGAAATAAAAATAAACAGGTAAGACAGTGCACCTATGAATGCCAGTGTGCCACCATTCAAAATAATCACGCATTTTTTATAACCTATACTACTTCGTTATAAAGGTAAATTGAGTTCATGAAACTAAGACAGACTACACAAAAGTTTTTCTTTTGCTTTTATTTCCCTTTGTAAATCTTTTATATAAAATCAACAGAAGGTCACATTGTTTCCCTCAAAAGAAAATCCCAGATTCATCCCTCATTTAAGAGTACTCTCTGCCTATTTGCTAGGTCTCCTTACTGTGCTATAATTGGCTTTCTAATGAAAATTATATAAAATGAACAAAGCACATCAAAGTCCTATTGTTCCATACATGTGAGGGGCTGACAACCCTAACTATGGAACACAAAAATTGTCGCAAACTCAAGAGGCATTTGCGAAGGGTCATTATCACAATTCCAAACTACACATTCAGGTCCTACTTGAAGCATTCTTGAAAAGGCTTCCCCGAGCAACGTTTGGTCTTTAAGTATAGAGTGTCATTCAAGCTTTGACAGAATTTTTTTGAACACATAATTGGTTGAATGCATCTGCATGACAATTACATGTTGAAAATTATTTGGTAGTACTAAATCTATTTTGTGAACACGTACTTAAATTTGTTGTGGGGCTATAATACTGCAGTCCAAAAGTAAAGCATATACATCTGTGAACCCTAACTATGGAACCAATCAGCCATAGAGATTATAAAAAGAGACATGGTAATAAATTGAGGGTGAAAATAAATAAAGCATCAGTTGGATATATACTTTTTCCTTTTTCGTTCAATGATCCATTTCATATTTTAGGAGTGTGTTTGTATCTGTAAACTCTATATGTATAAAGATGAAAGTTTTCCACCTACTTGGATATCACAGAAGCAGAGTTTTCTAGCCAATCAACTTTGATCTATAATGTATACAAATTAGAAGCGCTTATATATAACAATGACAGTCTAGTCCGATGAATATGCTATTAATTTATTCATGAAAGAGTAAACTTATATATATCCTGTAAAAAAGTTCCACCTTGAGGAGTTGGATTTCACAAGACAGCGTTACTGATACAGGATTAGGACTCGACGCTTTCTCCGGCTGGCCATGCACGGTCAGTTGGTCATCGAGGTGGCTCTTCTAAAGCACAATCTGCATCAGAACATCATGATCATCTCATTACATATAACAACTTGCGAAAATTCTCTCAAGACTTGGGTCGCTTGTGTATGAGCTAAGAACAGAAAAATAGGTGCCTGCTCTTTTATCTCAGCGAGATTTGTGTCTTTCTTTCGGGCTAGATTCGATTGTTGGCTACAGCATGCACTCTCAGTTTATAGTTTTGTACCATGCCGGGATAATTCATGGAACAAATGCTGAAATACCGACAATTAGTAGTATATGGGCCGCACAAAAGAAAATAAGAGCTTACCAAATTTGCTCATTCAGTGCTTTGTGTGAACAATACAGTTAATCCTTGGCAATTTTCTCTGATAAATCATTATCACTACGCAACGCAAATAATAAATAACTTCTAATCATTATTTGTAAGTATGTAAATAACAGAAAACCAGAGAAATTGACAGAGGAGGAAAATAATATTTCCAACCTGTTGGAACACCTAGGTTCTCTGCGTTGTTTTCTCCCGTGGATCCATCTTCTTCATTTTATACTGAAACAAAGGAAAAACAAAGCGGCGCGACCGGAAGCGGAGCAGGAAATAGAGAAAGCCGTGAGGACGACAACCAGTCCCGAAGTTGGAGATGGAAGAGAGCCGCGCGAGGCCATGGCGACGGCATGAAGCAAGGGAGTTGAGCACGGGACCGACGGCTCGAAGACGGAGCCGCGGCGGGGGACCTCGCGCTGCTGGACGCCTAGGGGAACCCCGTGCTCAGCGTGTGCAGGCGCAGGCCCAGCCTGCACAGCCGCTGGGACGGCTTCCTCGGGGACGGCGGGGGCGGGCAGGGCCAGAAGCCGCTCTTCTCTGGCCGCCGCTCCTCCATCCTGGGTGGAGCCGGATCCGGGTTCCTCGTCGACCTACTTGCAGCGAGCCACGCCGCGGCGGAGTTCCGGGTCGAGGGGTCCTTCCCCAGGCGGGGCTGCCACTGGCGACCGGCGAGAGAGGGGAGCACAACAGCGGTGACTCGGCGGCGACGGCGACCGCCCGCACCGCTTCCAGCCCCGGCCGGCGCGGGCCGGGGAGGTGTGCGGCGGCGGCGGGCGGGATGGGCGGTGGGGAAATGAGAAGGATTAGATATCTAGGGTTAGGTGTTGGAATATATGTATGGAAGAACCGAATTGCAATTCTCGGCAAACTCAGGGACTTTTGTGCAAAAATACTGGCGGGCACTGTTCAACACTGTAGCATCTACGGTGACGCGAGCGCTCACAGCTCGCGGATTTGCGCGTCTTTGATATACCTAGTAATAATATGCACTGGTGGAGCTTCACAGGAAAAGCTGGACGGGCCAGCCCATATAAAAGCCTGTATTTATTTCATTTTACAGCCAAAATTTCTTTATTCCTTCACAATTTTAGTCTGACCTGGACGGGCCACAGCCCAGGTTGGCTTCAACGTAGCTCCGCCACTTGAATATACATATAAAATAAGTCTATATACATTTGAATCAACAAAATGCTAAAATGCCTTACATTAGTGAATGGAGGGAGTATTTGAGTATTTCATATAGTTGACAGTTAACCATGCTATTTTTTCATTGACTTTATTTTTTATTGTCGAAAAAATGGGATAGTGGCCTTATATACAAGAACAAAGGGAATATAACTCTTCTAGCATAAATTCTAATAATTTAGTCAATCATCTGATGTACTCCCTCCGATTCAAAATAATTTACATTGTAGACTAAACAATAGTTTCATATTAATCAACATTGTAGGTTTTAAACATTGATTGCATTCTCAAAGTCAACCCCAACACATAAAACGAAACGAACCTTATTTCTCTCTCTGCAGGATGCCATTAATGTTCTTCATGGAAAGTATCACACAAACGATCATGAAGAACATTCAGAATGTGTCCCACAAAGATAGTATTGGCTTCCTCGAGCTTTTTCTGATCTTCATTAGATGTAAATTCTTCCGGTTTGCCTTTACTAACATCGAATACTTTCATAGCAGTAAGACAAAGTTGACACTTAACTTGCCACCTCTTAAAGTGCACACCAGTAAACTTTTCCCGCCTCAGTGCATCGATAAATCCAACCATAGTTACCTCACGAAATTGCATACAATTAGGTTTGAATATTTAACATGACCATGTGAAACTCGAACATATTATATGCATTAATCAACATGAACAATAGCAGTGCATACGCAACAAAAGTCATAGTAAAGAGTAGATCGAAATATGTCACACATACTAATCGGTTGTAGATGAATTCTTCGTAGCCGTTGCAGTTTCATGTTATCAACGACAATGTTGGGGATGGCCAGTCGCAGCAGACTGAGTTAACGGCGACGGTAAGCAACACCGCCCGACGTGAACGATCGCGCGAGATGCTTTCCAAATACCTAGTTCTCCCTCTCCCATATAGGATTACAAGGGCGAATGATTCCCGAGACCAACTCTCCTGTTCGTCGGTGCACGCTAATAAACCACAAGTGTAGGGGGTTGCAACAGTCTTCGAGGGAAATAAAACCCAAATTTATTGATTTGACGCAAGGGGAGCCAAAGAATACTTATAAGTCTTAGCAACCGAGTTGTCAATTCAGCCACACTTGGAAAAGCACTAATAACAGAAGTGGTGTGAAAGCAGCAGTAACTTGAGAGTAATAGTAACATCATAGTAGCAGTAGCAAAAGTAACAATGGAGGCAATGACGCAGAAAATACTTGGTGGCTAAATATGGACCGGGGTTCCGAACTTCACTAGAGGTAACTCTCCAAAGAAAGAACATGTGTTGGGTGAACAAATTACAGTTGGGCAATTGATAAAATTGTGAGGGCATGACAATGCATATTATGATAAGATACAGTTCACTGTAGTATTTAATTGGGCATTACAACAAAATACATAGACCGCTTGCTAGCTGCATCTATGACTAATAATCAATCCCCAGGATAACATCCTTGTCTCCTCAAAGTATTAAGTTGCAAGCAACAGATAATTGCATTAAGCAAAGTGTGTAATGTAAACAATGCAAATGACACGTAGACAAAGCATCATTGTTTTCTCCCTAGTGGCAACAGCACATCCAGAGCCTTAGTCGTTTCTGTCATCTCGAGCCCAGGCAACCGAAAATATGAACCCACTATCTAGCATAAATACCCCCTCCTGGAGATACAAGCAACTACTTGATCAAGGTAACCACAAATATCAGAGAGCATGCAAGATCTTAAATAAAACATAAGTATGATAACAAGATGAACAAACTGATCGTAATTCCACAATTCATCGGATCCCAACAAACACAACACCAATTACATCAGATGAATCTCAATCATGTAAGGCAACTCATGAGACTATTGTATTGAACAACATGGGAGAGAGAGAGAGTACCAACAGCTACTGCTAAGAACCCGTAGACCATGGGGGAGCTACTCACAAACCATCATGGAGGCGGCGTAGTCGATGGAGATGGCTCCGGGGGTCGATCCCCGTCCCGGCAGGGTGCCGAAACAGGAACTTCTGACCCCCGAAACTAGGGATTGATGGCGGCGGAGCTCGGAGTCGTTTCTGGAAAAAGTTTAGTCGGGACTTAGGGTTCTTTCATCGGGGGAATATATAGTTCGAAGGGTGGCATAAGACGGTGGAGGAGGCATCAGATGACCCCTCGGCACCACCCCCTGGACCGCACCGGGGTGGCATCTGGAGGCTGTGGGCCTCCACCGGACTTGTCCTTCTGGCTCACGGAGTTTTCTGGCAAAGTAAAAATTTATGTAATTTTTTCCAGATTTTTCTGAGCACTTTATTTTTCTGACCTTTTCTGCAATGCACAGACAAAATAAACTGAAACTCGCACTGGGTTAATAGGTCAGTCCAAAAAATACACTAAAATGATATAAAGGTGTAAATAAAACATGTAGTATTTGATATAAAACAAGCATGGAACATCAAAATTATAGATACGTTGAGACGTATAAGCATCCCGAAGCTTAGTTCCTACTCGTCCTCGAGTAGGTAAACGATAACAAAGATAAGTTTTAAAGTGACATGCTACCAACACAATCTTGATCCAATAGTAATGTAAATCACATGAACTGCATGAAGTGATCCAAAACAATTGTCTATAGTTGATATAAAGTAAACAATGAGTAAGCAAGTTGCATCCTCCAAGTAAAAACTTTCCACGAATAGTACTTTGGAGTCATAGAGCTATAAGACGACATAAAAGTTAGCTCACCAAGCAACATTTTCTTATCAAAGGTGGTTGACCAACACAAAGGAAGATTTAAGCTTAAGCATTTGCTTCAACTTTCAACATATTTATCTCATGGATATTGTCAACACAAAGCATCATAGTTAGTCATAATGATAGCATATAAACATTATTGTACCAAAGTTGACACTAGTGTTTGCTTGTGGACAAAAAGATAGGAATAGGAAAATTGACTCAACATAAAAGTAAAAGAAAGACCCTTCACAGAGGAAGCAGAGATTACATCATGTGCTAGAGCTTTTTAGTTTTTGAAAACATATAGAGATATAAAAATATTTTGAGAGGTGCATGTTATTGTCAACGAATGGTAGCAAACAATACAGTATTACGCCTGCGAACCTGACTTTTTAAGAGTGGCTCCCATAGAGGAACGCTATTTTTGCAGCAAGCAGATCATTCCTCTTATCTCCTTTGTTTACACATGCAGATGTTTGACTGAATGCTCAGGAACAAAAATGAGGAGAGTTTTTGGTGAATGTGATAAATTATCTTTTATTGGGGCTGGGCACCCCGTCGCCAGCTCTTTTTGCAAAGTTATGGACAAGCAGCTGAAGCATGCAAGTCAAGAGTAAAGTCTGTTTGACAAGTGTAATAAAGATCATCTACCACTTCCTCATGAGCTGGAAACATAGATAAAATAAGTAGTAACAATTTTGAATATTTTAAATGTAGTACATGACAAATTTACTTGGAGTGGCAGGAAAATACCACATATAGGTAGATATGTTGGACACAGATGACATGGATTTTGGCTCAGGGTTTTGGATGCACAAGCAGCATTCCCGCTTAGTACAGAGTTTAGGCTAGAAAGGTTTTTTAAGCAAACACATAACGTCAAACCGGTACAATAATAACCATATGATGAACATTAAGAAAAACCATAAGACTCCACACTGTCTCCCTTGTCAACCGAACTAACTTTTGATGAGAAAATATCTAGACTTTGGAACTACCAAGTATGACAAACCAAACAACTTCAAGATTTAACGGTAGTTCTTCACTAGTGAGCTTTACTTACATGATACATAGAAGTTTAAACATTACTTACTTGATATCTCAAAACAATTGATAAATATCAAATTATTCAAAATGATCTACAAGACTATCTAAGCTTTTAATTATACCAAACCACATGCATGACATTTTCTGTACCAACACATTAACCAACTCTCCAAAAAATATAAGTGAAGCAAGAGAGTGCTTTATATAAAAGAACTAATAGCTCTGAACAAGAGATACATGAAAACAAGAACTAGAAGCTAACAGAGCAAAAACTGAATACTCAACAGGTAGTTAATCATTTTTGCAACAGGTATAAGTGAAGCACAAGATTATTCTATGAAAAGCGGAGCATGTCTCTCTCTCAAACAAGAAAGGTATGATCCAACATTGATATGATCACAAACAAAACAACAAAACTCTGAAAACAAAATACACAAGACGCTCCAAGAATAGCACATAATATGTGAAGCAATAAAATATAGTTTCACGAGAGATGACATGATAATTGTTGATGAAGAAGGGGATGCCCAAGGCATCCCCAAGCTTAGATGATTGTGACTTCTTGAATATTTCCTTGGGGTGCAGCGGGGCATCTCCAAGCTTAAACTATTATCCCTTCTTGATCTTCTTTCATCATCCTCTCTCTTGACACTTGAAAACTTCCTTCACAAATAACTTCTCATAAATTTCATTAGAGGGGTTAGTACTAATTTTTTAATCCACTTTGGTTCTATAAAGACACATTGCTAGAACTCAATAAAACATATGATACTGTTTATAAGCCATATTTGTGGCCCTCCACGTCTAGAGACATAATCTGTCAAAAATGAAAAAAAAACAGAGACATAATCTGTCAAAAATATAACAGCCAGTAAAGATGAAACTTTTCGAGGCACTTCCGTTGCTCAAATAAGAAAATTTCAGATCAAAATGACGTTCTTGGATTCGTTAACGAATTTTGCAGCGAGGCACAGAAATCTGTTTCTGGACAGCAAACCCAACTTTTGTACTATCCTACCATTAGAGGCTACTCTTGAACAAAAAATGAAAACAAAAAGATACAAAGGATATGTTATAGAGGTAACAATATCCTTGACTCAACAAAAACAAAAAGAAAACAAAAACAAAAGTAACATGGGTTGTCTCCCATAAGCGTTTTTCTTTAAAACCTTTTAGCTAGGCTTGGAGATTTTAATGATGCTCACATAAGAATAAGAGTTGAACATATAAAAGAGCATCAAGAAGCAAATATGAAACACATTTAAGTCTAACCCACTTGAATAAATCCATGAAGAACATAGCGACAAGCATAGGAATATAAAACAAGAGCAATTTCAAAACTTTCAACATAAAGAGAGATGTTTTAGTGACATCATTTTTGTATGCTCGCTTACCTCCGGCGCCGTTAAAAACCACGTGCACACCGACCCTCCCTCTCATTCACAGCCCATCTCACTCTCTTCCTCACCACCGCCGCGAGAACCATAGTCACCATGTCGAGCAGCATGCGCACGGGCGGAGCTGCGGCCGACGGCTTCCGGTCACACACGCTCACCGTCAAATTGACGGTGACCCTACGTGAGAACCGGTACCCCGCGTCACCCGACATTTGTGGTCCAGGCACATGGGCGCTCAGTGGCAGTGGAATTCCTGTCCCATCGGCACCAACCCCGACAAGCCGCAACTGGCGGCCGAGCTTCAACACTACTATTGGGTCGAGCTTACCGACGAGCTGCGCGCCGATCTGCGCTGGCGGCCAAGCAATCTCGACCACTAGGCGCGGGTTTCTGTTGGACTAGACTAGAAGCAATCTTGATCCGCCGCAAGAAACCACAAGGAACCTGGGATGGAATCGAGCCCAGTTCCCAGATATGAGCCTTCCAACATCGGTGCATCACCCTCGTACCGTACTCCATGCGCCACAATGTCTCTCCTCTACGTGTCACGTGTCCTACCCGACCACCAGCCAAAGCTTCCACGTAGCTGTCAACCATGGAGTCACGCGCCACCGCTATAGTCTCGGTACTTAGCATGAGCCGCTACGCCAGGCCCCTCGACACCTGAGACCGCTGAACCACGCCAATAGGAGACCGCGCCGCCATGACTCCTGGGTTAATTGCCGCCACACCCGCTCATTTGTCTCCCGAGAGCACCACTAGCCAAGCAATCCCCTTCACCCTTTGGAAGTAGGGCCCACCGCTACCGTGGTGGAGCCCAGCGATAACGGTGGGGAGAAGACAAGTGGGGAGGAACCCGAGCGGTGGCTAGGGTTTTTGCCCCGTTGCCGCCCTCGGGGCAAAACGGGACGGTGGGTTTTGTTATCTTTCCGCAAAAATCATACTATCATAAAACTTTATTCGAATACGAATTTAGCGGTATAATTTTGCCACATAATTTAAGCATCAAAATAAGTAGTATTAATAAATTCTACCGCGCGTGCAAGTAGTACTAGTAGTTCATAAACGTTCCTGACCCTTTCTTCAGATAGACCAAAGATCTTAATTTCCGAAGTCGGGAGGAGACGGAGAGAGTAGACTGTTCCATAAATATTGATCAAAACATAGCAGAAGAAATGTAAATCTCGTCTAGTACTACCATACATCCTCCCTTAACTCGGATCGGATCAACTGAATTACTGCGGAGCTTTTGCATTCGATCCGTGGGTACGAAAAGCAGTAAAGCACATGATCGAAATGCCCAGCAATTTTTCTGAGACCCAAGTTCCCCGCGCTACATGACGTCCAGCGACCGAGCAGAAGCTTCTAGTCTAGTGGACTTTATTTAAATGAAGTGCAAAGCGGACCTTAAGAATGAAATTCTATAACTGCAGCCTTAAAATGATAAGTTATTATATATAAAGTTCATAGTACTTCTAAAATTCTTCTGAAAATCGTATTAATCAGAACCTAAGAGGCATTAGTTGACTTACATTTACGACAAAAAGGTTACTTTACTCTTCACTGGTCTCACATTTTCACCCAATTACCAAACCTGTTTTGCACACACATTTGCCTCTAACCCTCTCCGCTCCACGAGCTCAGTCCTCTTTCCTCCAAAGCACAAGCAGGCCAGCCACCCCCTCCCATCCACTATACTGGGCTGGGCGTGGACCGTGGAGTCACAGAAGATCCATCCAGATTCCGACAGATTTCTTATTCTCAGTGAGGAACCATCCCTATTTTCTTGGATTATTCGTCAGAATTTTGCTCTATTTTTTCACTTCTGCTGTGATGTATGGAGTTTTTGAAGGATCAATCCATGTTGGAAGTAATGCCGATAAGATAAACAGCTTGGCAATTCTCGCTACCGGGCCTAAAACTTGGAGATTTATCATCGAGCTGAGGGAAGCCGCATATTCTGAGTGGTGTGAATCAACTCAGTAGAGATACCCACGAATTTGTTTTCGAGGGAAATGGAATCAGAATTCTTTTATAAATTAGGATGGAGGAAGCGACTTGTTTTGCTCGCGGATGTGAACAGAATAGGTGTGCCATAGGCAACAAAAATGTAACGGGTAAGTTATTTTAGAAGATAGTGCCACTATTTTCCAAGCATAAAATCCTAGCTGAAGTGCCTCTTTTTATATGAGCTGGTTGCTCTGTGCTGCCAAAGCTTTAAAGTATCAGTGCAGTGCAGTTATGTCCAACCAAATAAAATGATATGCTAACATGATGTGGTACTCTTGGTTTCTTGCCAAGCGCATTTCTCAATATCTGCTACCCTCCAAACCTATCTGAAAGATGAGTCTACACACTTTTGTCTGGGTGAGAAAATTTTGCAGGTATTGGGAAATTTTGATGGGTCGAAACCTATCAGAGGCCAAGGAAATTTAGGATAAGGTGGCAAACCTTTTCTTGTGTGCTACACCCATATGGGCAAGGTTCATCGGTCATAGTACCTTGTTTAGCAAGCATTGCTCTAACCTTCAGCTACGTTTGGTTAGCGTCCATGCAAAAATCGTTAGGATGGGTACATGAGGTAATTGTTGGTCCACTAGTCCATTGTGGACGAGGAGTGGTGCATGGTCCATGGTGGAATAGCTTGCTCACCTTTCACCTCTTGAACTTCTTTCTTTTTCTGCTTTGTGGGATTTATTCTTTGACCTTGATATTTTAGTTGTGTTCTCCCCATTTGACTTGTTGATTACGAGGAATTTCTGTCACTTGAGTTTACTTGGCTTGACTTCAATAATTCGCCATGTAGATATCATGCAAGACTACGGGTGACCCCATGTAGGATTAATTTTTTCCCAAACACTTAATGAATATTTTCATGGAAAGCTCACATTTGATCAGTAAGGATGATTGCATTATATCTTTACTATTAAATTGGAGTTCGTACGTCGGTACGTCTGACCATTTTCTGCCGGTTTTCTGCCAACAATCGCTAAACCTGGGCCGGCCCAATAAGAAAACCGAGTGCATGTCTCCTTGCTCGGCAGCCCGCAGGCAGGAACTCATACCCTATCTTCGTCCCGCTGCCGCCTCCCCAAATCGCCTATGCGCCGCCGCTCTGAAGTCCCTCTCTCCGTCTCTCGTAACTTCCCTTGCGCCGCCGCCCTGTGAAACTCCTCGCATCGTCGCCGATTCCAACTCCGCCACGCCGCTATGGGTTTCCCTGGGCCATCGCCGGAGCTTGTTGAGCCGCCTTGATTGGCGTCCGCCGTCCTCCTCGAAGGTGACCTGCCCCGTCATCTACTATCCAATTCTGCTGGTCGTCACCGCGAGGTGCATGAGAAGGAGCTCCTCACCGCGAGGAAATACCCGTACCATCTCCTCCCACTACCTAGCCTCGATTTTAATGAGATCTATTTGTCTTCAACAATTATTTAAGCATATGTAATTTGAAGATTGCAGGGATTGACAGTGAACAATATGGAACAGCTAAACGACGACATGACGTGGCGTCTTGATCTGGACAGAGAAAACCAGGTGAACGTAATATACTGGGAGGTACATATCCATCTCACCCGAATGTTATGCCAATAAATCACACCATATTACTCTTGAAATACCTACCAAAACTGTATAGTTTTCAATAGTAGTACTCACTACTCAGTTGACATAATTTTGATACTCGCTCTGTCAGTTTCTATTTGGCTCAGAACATGTTGTTGACCTTGTTAGATATGAGTACAATTTAACCCTTAATTCCTCACTGAAACTAAACCAAGTTTGAGGAAGAGGATATCATATGCTCGTAGGATATCTCAATAAGATGTTGCAGCGGGATGCGACACCGATCACCATTCATAGTATCTTTGTTTAGTGATGGTCGAGATACGCTTGCAAGTTTAAATATTGCAGACTGTAATGTGGTGATTAATCAATCGTGTCAAATGTTTTGCTGCTGCTTCAAGGATGGAAGAGACAGTCAACTTCTACCAGACTACCAGCCCTGCTGTACCCAAGCTTTTGAACATTGATCCTGAAGCCAGGCACACCTCTGTATTATTTCTGAACAAAGAGGAGGAGAAGTTGAACTTATAAGGTAATTTTATCACCAACTTACTTAACCTTCAATCAGCTGCATTTTCCTGTATAAGAGGAGGGGATAGTTGTTCCTTATTGCATGCCTGTGTGTGTTGCCTTGCCTCTTCCTATGGTATATTCCTTTCTTCTTCTGATGGAAACTGAGCCATATGAAGTACATTTCCCCTGCCATTTCCTGCTATTTCTTGATTCATCCTGAAGGATGACACTTTATAGCCATGTGTTTTACTTTCTCTTTGGTGGTTAGGCTTCTCCTTACAGACACGTGAATGTGTGACAGTTTATGAAGTAGCTTCTGGAGTGGTCAAAGAGACTGGTTTTTTTTCGAGGAAGAGGAACACCAAAGGGGATGTCCCCTAAAGGGATCCACATTATTACAGACTAGAAGAAACGACATCAAAACAAGCAGCAAGACTTTGCTTCCGCGGAAACCTTAGAAACTAAACTACAACTAAGTGGCGAATATGAAGCTTTTATATGAAGGTCAACCCCAATTGAAGGAGAGTTGTACAATATGAAGCCATATGAAGTACATTTCCCCTGCCATTTCCTGCTATTTCTTGATTCATCCTGAAGGATGACACTTTATAGCCATGTGTTTTACTTTCTCTTTGGTGGTTAGGCTTCTCCTTACAGACACGTGAATGTGTGACAGTTTATGAAGTAGCTTCTGGAGTGGTCAAAGAGACTGGTTTTTTTTCGAGGAAGAGGAACACCAAAGGGGATGTCCCCTAAAGGGATCCACATTATTACAGACTAGAAGAAACGACATCAAAACAAGCAGCAAGACTTTGCTTCCGCGGAAACCTTAGAAACTACAACTAAGTGGCGAATATGAAGCTTTTATATGAAGGTCAACCCCAATTGAAGGAGAGTTGTACAATATGAAGCTTTTACATCACTCCCCTACCTGGCTCTACTCTAGATGATACACTGCTAACAGATCCCGTGGAGGTGAGCCAAGTTAATTAGTTGCTAACCATTTCAGTTTTCACAAATAAATTAGGTCTCTCAAATGAATTATTTTGTTAGGAAGGCTACAAGTCTTAAAAAAATATCACAAATGGATGTTGGCTGTCTCGATTTTATTCCACTTTAGCCTGGTGCATCGGGTCATACAGTTATAATTCAATTTTGGGTGCTCCGGTACATGCTTATACCGATGTTGTGTATGACTCAAGCTCCAGTAGCTCGCGCCTCTCAGGGGAACTACATCAGTAGGCGGCTGATGAGCTTGAGATGCAGCGCGAACCGACTGATGAGCTTGAGATAAAAAATTGAAACAGGAGTGTTTTCTTACTCATGAGGTTTTTAACATTGATATGGTCTTACATTTTTCGGAAGATTGAGTGAGATGGATGTTCATAGTGTAACTCCAGCAGCTAAAGTGCAATCAAGCATGGCCTACTGATATAGAGAGCAGAAGGCATGGACTTTAGTTCCTGAAACTCTGGTGAGGAAATTTACCACCTTTTAATCATTCCCATCTCATTTCTCCACCAGATAATTATAGGATGAACTTTAAATTGTGTGGATGTATATCAATTTTGCAGGTAATGATGGTTATCCGAGTGGACATGATGCCCGTGGGTTTGTGTTGGCGCGAGATGGTGTGGTGCCATCGTGGCCATGTAGATTGGGAGGTAGGGTGGAGGCTGCAGACAACATCGTGAAAAAACGTGGAGAGAAAGGCAATATAGTTTCCCTCTTGCATGGCCGTGTTTGTTGCCTCGGCGCAGTGGCAAGGAGTAGCCATCGGAGCAGGATCGACGACACACACACGTGACCGGATGCATGTGATGTCTGTTGTAAAACTGCGCAGCAAAACTAGATTAAACAAAGAACAAGAACACAGATTTAACGTGGAAAACCCTTGCGGGAAAAAACCACGAACGCACAAAGGCGTATAACTATAATCGGAGAAGTATTACAATGCACGAGAGGACAAACCCTCTATGTGCTATCAATATGGTGTAACTATTTCTCCCTCAATCTAATCTATGACTACCTCTCACTATATATGGGGGGTAAACAACTCTCTTTCTTGGCGGACACGAAACAGAGTTGTAGACATGCCTTATTCCAGTAGGACTCCATATATGGTATAATAGGATTAGGATTCGGAGCACAAGAAAAACAACAATGTCTTCACCCTACTACATTTGTCCATCCAGCAACAATCGTGGGCATTGCTAGAAGAATCTACTGAAGCAATGGGCGTCACCACATGGTTGAGCATGACAAGTGACCGGTCTAGAGGATATAGTGATTTTTGACATTTTTGACATTTTTAGGAGGTCGCAAACAATGGCGTTCTTCTATATATATGGTGACACTTGATTGTGTTTGTTCTACTGTCTGAGCACTCTTTCGTTCATAGAAAGGCCGTCAGAGGTGAAAGCACCTCTGTTTTAGAAAAAAAAAATAAGTTTTTGATTTTTCTTTTCTCCATAAAGCGATCTGATTTGGTTATTTTGTTTTATTTTTCAGTTGTAGACAGCTGGATGTATTTTATAATTTTGAAAAGCACCCGTTTGTGTGACAACAATCGATTGTTGTCTATAACAAAGCTTAACCTCCATTAAACCTCCCTCAAAAAGCTTAACCTCCATTAGATAAACTTGTTGTGAACTAAAAAATGGAAGCATGTTGTTTTCTTGTATTTGATGTACATGATGCATACAAACATTTTAGGACCATGATTTTTATGGATAAAATCATCAAATATTGTTACTCCGTAGCAACGCACGAGCATTTAGCTAGTACAACGTAGTATACTAGTATGTATTCAGAGATCCATCCACATTGACAGGATACTCCAAAGTGGAGCCATCATCACTACCGGTTCAATCATTTCATATTAGTTAAGACACAAAAGAATATAACAGAGGCATCAGTAGAAACGTAGCCTGCCCTTTGTTTTCTTAACACCTTTTACCTTAAGCAGTTTGATAAACTGTTTAAGTGGATGCGCATCTGGTTTCTTCGCATTTATCCATTCCCGTTACTCACACTTTTTTGTTGTTTCAGGTTCAACAATGACAGTAGTGGATTATATTGACTTGGATGAAGATGAGTATTATGTCAAAATAGATTTTGTTGATTTGAGCACTGAGGAAGATAGTGTTGAAAAAGATGGCAAAGCTCAAGAAGATGCTAATGTTCCTCATTCTGAAAATCTAGCTGAACCTGCAGCATCCTCGCCAAGCAATTCCGAAAAAGATGCCACTGCTACAACATCATTACCAATGGTAGGCCATGGTGCCGCCACATCCTCATTAATGGCAGAAGAGGCTACGCAGCCTGAAAATCAGTTGGTTCTTGCAACAAGTGATGTCGCCAAAGAGGCTACGCAGTTTGCAGTTGCTGATTGTGTAGGTGAAGCTGAGCAGTATGAACATGAAGCTGAAGATGCCGTATTCTTGTCGGGACAACTATGCCAGATAATTGGATGCCCTCATATCGTACGAGATGGCTTGGATTTAGGCATTTATAATGGTGGAGGACCCCCACATGGTGAACCTCGTTCTAGCACAGTACAACATGACTTAGATTTGTACAATCTCCATGCTAAGGAAAAACCAGAGGGAGACACAGAGAAGGATGAGAACTGTGATGTTTTTGCTATGTCCCTGTCTCCTGAGGACAAAGAGAAGGAAATCAGTCGGAATAAGAAATTCTACGCCAGGAAAGGAAATAGACAAGTGAATACCTCTGATACAGGATGCCTTTAGTATGGACAATGCCCAACTGTCTGTTGCCCGAGCATCAAGCGTCCAGCGGGCAGCGGAGAGAGCCGGCGACCCGGTTGTCGCGACGACGACCGGGTGCGCGGCGAGCTGGCAACCTGCGACCAGTTACGCGGCGAGCCGACGACCGGTGATCCGTCCATGGCCAGGGGTCCAGCAGTGCGGCCAGTGGCGGATCCAGTGGGGGTGCCGTGGGTGCCATGGCACCCCCACCGAAAATACAGAATTATTTTTAACTACTGGTACTTATACTGATTGTACGTGGAAAAATGCGGAATTAATACAGATTTGTGGTCAAAACTCCAGCAGACACATCGGCCCATCTATTCCTCCCAGCCCAACAAGCCCAGTAGAGCATTTTCCTCACGCTGTCGCCTCTTGGCTGCATCGCATTGACCGAAACCACCACGAGTCTACACTCTGCAGCGGCGGCGGAACTGACCAAAATCGAGCGGCGGCGGGAGGTAGCTGCAGCAGCCGGCGGCGAAGGACCTTGGAACCACGGCGAAATCATTGGGCAAGCTGGCGCCGACGGCAGCCCGAGCATCAAGCGTCCAGCGGGCAGCGGAGAGAGCCGGCGACCCGGTTGTCGCGACGACGACCGGGTGCGCGGCGAGCTGGCAACCTGCGACCAGTTACGCGGCGAGCCGACGACCGGTGATCCGTCCATGGCCAGGGGTCCAGCAGTGCGGCCTGTGGCGGATCCAGTGGGGGTGCCGTGGGTGCCATGGCACCCCCACCGAAAATACAGAATTATTTTTAACTACTGATACTTATACTGATTGTACGTGGAAAAATGCGAAATTAATACAGATTTGTGGTCAAAACTCCAGCAGACACAACGACCCATCTATTCCTCCCAGCCCAACAAGCCCAGTAGAGCATTTTCCTCACGCTGTCGCCTCTTGGCTGCATCACATTGACCGAAACCACCACGAGTCTACACTCTGCAGCGGCGGCGGATCTAGGATTCAGTCGACGGGGGTGCCAAGCTTAAAATTTTTGGTTCAAAAAGCATCATATATTTAGCACATAAGTTTAAAATTTACAAAAATGACTACAGAAGTAATGTAATTTGGAGAAGCATCTGGAGAAGCATCGTAATTTTTTTTTTTTGAGATTGAATTGGATTTTTTTTCAGTTCCGCATAGTGGATTCAATGTGATGGGAAATATCCTTAATGGTACGACCAGCATAGGAATGAACATTCTTGATGGTGAAGTTCTGGTGTCAACCTACCAAGAATGCAGCAAGACATCCCAAGGAAATACAATATATGGCAGGGTCTGCGACAATGGTTCAAAGTGCTGCATGGTTGAAGGCTGTACAAATGGTGCACATGGAAGCACACCTCTATGCATTTTCCATAATTCAAGGCCGCACAAAAGGTGTTGTGCAGTCATTGGGTGCACCAAGGCAGCACGTACGAGTAGTCAAGGTCGCACAGATCGTTGTATTAAGCACGGGGGCGGCAAGAGGTGTAAATATGATGGTTGTGGAAAAGGTGCTATAGGAAAGACAGATTATTGCATTGCGCATGGTGGAGGAAGGCGATGCAAGTTTCAAGGATGTAGGAAGAGTGCTCAAGGGCGAAGTGATTATTGTATCGAACATGGTGGAGGCAGACGCTGCAAATTTCTAGGATGTAGCGCGAGCGCTACATATGGGAAAGATTTCTGCTCTATGCACAGAACAAGTTTGTTGAGTGGCAATAATTCCGCTCATGAAATTCTGCCAGCACCAGCACCAGTGCGTCGGGCCAAGAAGGCAGAACCATCCAAAGGAAGAAACTCTTGCTCAGTGATTGGAGGGAGGGCTGAGAAAAGGCAGAACACCAGTGATTATGTTAACACTAGAAGCTTCAATGTCACTGAGGTTTGGAATGTGTTAATTATGTACATATGAGTTAACCAATTTTCTTTTTTACTCATAGGTATTGTTTGCATATTTCCAGACGGAAGAAGAAAAGGGCAGAGGTTTTGTCTGTCAAAACAATATGCTGAAAGCACAGTGAGTAAAGAGCTCTTACCTATACCATTAAAAAAAAGGAACTCTTAGCTTGTTTTTAGTATAAGTTTCTTCACTTACCATTCTCTGGGCTCAGTAGGCCATGTGTGAAACGACAATCATTTTTCATCGTGTATAATTTTTCTTGAAAAGGGGTAAATATTGGCCACCCTTTTGTTCAATGGGTGCAGAGAAGATAAAGTTAACACACACAAAAAGAAGAATTATTGGCTACCCTTTACTTCTAGCATCGCTGCATCTGTCATCCAACAGTTGGTATTTCGTGAAAAAGTATTTCTTCCTTTGTTGATTTTGGCTTAATAATCCATACAAGAAAAGAACCATGCGCATGCTTTCATCCATTAGTTACACACAAGCTGGTTGTGGCATCTCAAGGAATGAACTGATTTTGAAATAACAAACACTTATGTTCTGTGCTTAGATAAACTGGACTTCCGGCACTGTGAATCCCTAAGTTCGACCGAATAAGATGGTAACTAGGTACTCCGGAAAGTGCAAATGGCACCCGAGCTACATGTAGCTCGTTTATTTCAAAAATTCAAAATCTGCATTTTTATGTTTCAAAACATTCTAAAAAAAATCCTAGTTGTAGACAATGTCGAGATCAACCATTGTGCAAATTTTCATGCAAAATTTGTATTATTTTAGGCTACAAAAAAATGACAAATCTGGCAAAATTTCAAGTTTTTGAAATCACCGATCTAGATCTATACAAATACAGTGAATATTTTTCGTTGAGATTTTGCACAGTGGTAGATCTCTGGATTCCAGCACTGTGAATGTGTAAGTTCGACCAAGTAAGATAGCAATTACGTACTCTGGATTTGACCTCGAAACATTTCTAATGACTGTCGTGCTCGTTTGTCACTTGACAGGCAAACAACTCACACAATGAACTCCGAGAGTTGTCTTGCAGAAGAGTCTCCACCCCGTAAATTCAGGAATTTGGCGGAGGTCTACACCTGACCAGAGTCTCCTTATTTTGTGGTGACTGGTGAGCTTGTTGTCAAGATAGTAGAAGGCATCTCTCGTCCGTGGTGAATAACTCAAGTCTGAACTAGTAGTACGTAGTTAAAATATGCTAGTACTAGTAGTAAGCTGTAACTACCAAGGGGAACATGAGCTAGAAACAAGCTCTGAATTCTGAACCGAGACATCTAGGACTGAAGATATTTTGACGTAAGGCAGAAACAACCTCTGGGCTAGGCAATGTTTTCCTGTTGGATCCCATGGGCATGAAAATGTTGTTTGTTTGGAAGGAAATTTGGACTGGGATATTTTGAGTTCCAGAAAAGCCCGTTTCTTCCATGAAACTATATAGAAACTTTATGATGTATAGTTTTAACTTTTTTGTTCATCCACTTCCAAGTTCCAACACAGCATCTCTGAAAAAAACATTTCGGCAGAGGAAAAACCTGCACAGTAGCGATAATTTTAAGAAACTATGGATTCCTCCTAGACAGCAAATGGCTCTGGTCCGTAGATGTTTCCTGTTAGTTGGCGCGGAACAGCTTCGCCTCGATCCAGCACTCTGCCTTGCAGAACGGTATCGACGGTGTCCTGTACTTGCACATCTCTGGGCCTGACGAATTAACACACCAACATATGTTTATACGCAGTCCAGACCACGCATCGAAGAAGAAGAATCAAAGAGACAAATAACACAGTGAAACGGGATCTGGCCGGGAACACAAACCGTCGCCCGCAGCAACAGACGTTGAATATGCGTGTAAGATCACAGGTGCTAGAAAAAAGCAGAGAATGGCACGCCTCGAGTCCATGCTCGCTGGCTGAGAGCTTAATCTGCATGTAGGATTCGACTGGCTACCGCGAAAGAACTCTATTCTATTTTCAGAGGTTGTTATGAAAACGATACGGGTACGGTTGGAACCACCCCATCCCCTTACTCGTCTCCCTAAATTTACCCACCACCCATATACAACATTTTCCCCATACCCGCACCCGACAGGGCAAACGGATACCCGTAAGTATAAATACCCACGTTTTGCATCACACCAACTTGAACAACACATAGTCATAAACAACAATATATAATCATAATTTATAAACAACTGTTGTGGCTAGAGTCCTAGAGGTGGGCCGATGACGCAATCTTGGAGTGTTCGGCATGTGAGGGAGAGAGGGACAAGAGACGTACGGGGGTGAAGGAGATCGAGATGGGAATATGAGATGTGTGCTTGGAACGACGCTAATGGAGGTGGGAGCGTCAAAGGAGAATGGTCAAAGGGACTTGCGGGTTCTACTAGGCTCTAAGGGGTTGAGCATATGGCGATCACGTCTTTCGTGGCCTTGGGTTCGACCATTCGGGGTTAGAAAAATATTAGGTCAAGTACTTAGGGTTAGACAAGGAGGCCTGCTTGACAAATTTTCATACGGGTATATGGCTATGCGGGTATGGGTTATACGTTCCCACCCCTACCCGATATACGTGATGTGTATAAAATTTACTTATAACACATATTTGTGGGTAAAAATATATTTGAAATCTTAAGATTTTTACCCGCCAGGTGTGTTGATAATTTGTAGATATGCATCCATAAGCAGCGGGGATCGAGGGAGAAAGAGGAAAAAAAGAGGAGAAGGGAAGTAGATAAAAACAAGGTGGTGGGCTCACCTCACAATCCATGTTGTTTTAAGGGAAGCGCGACTCGTTCATGAGTTGCCGCGCCCGGTTGACCGTCTAATTGAAAGCCTGTGACAAGGTAAGACTCTCCTAGTTAGATTCCTCGCATAATGCTTAATGACGCCATTGCAAGAGATCCCGATAAGTGGAAATTCTCAGAAAGGTACCTTAAGAATACTAGAAAAAATGCTCGTGCGTTGCAACGGGTCTAAAGCAAATCAATACAGTGTTCACAATCTGTTTTTGGCCATGCTTAATCATGTATAAAGAATGTGGAGAATCGTATAGGTGCAAATGCAGGTATCGGCTAATGCAAAATAATTACGGTATATGCTGAGCACATCTTATTCAATTTTCAAGCAAATAATGTTGAGTTCGAATATTTTGCCCAGCGTGACCAAATCATACAGTGCTTCACCTTGCATTCTGCATGGCAAATGCTGTCCCCATTGCAACACTCCATCAAATACAAGATAGACATAACTATCCAACAAGAATATATATGTATTCAATTTTTATGTCTAGAAGAATATACATAGTAAATACCACAATTGAATTTTTCGAGTGCTATGCAGCATCTGTTGTTTGCATTACAGTGTGATTGACACACCTCTCTGCTCAGCAAACTAATACTAATATCTTATAACCAACAAGTAGAGTAAGTAGGGTAAGTCTTTCCAAATAAGGGAACATGGATTTACCAAATAAGGGTTTCTTCTCCTAACTGAAAGGAGTGCATACTCCAGATCAAGGTTTAACTCGTGCTGTCCTTCTAATTGCATCACACTATTGCTGCATCCAGCAAAATAGAATTATTGGGTGGTTTCAAGTTTCAACACATAACATTCATCTATCATAACACTGAAGTTCAGTTCATAGTCGTGGATACGATAGTGTAGGCATGCATGGAACAGTGATGGTGTGGTGGCAGTAGTAGTAGCCGCAGACTGATACTACTCAACCTACCAAAGTGGCCAAGCAGGGCTCAACGCAGAGAAGTGTATTCAGATCTTCATTCTTATTTTTAATGATCATCAGGCAGCTCGATAAGAATATCCCAATGACAGCCAATCAATTCAACTGAAAATCTCAATATTAAATGAAAGAAATTGTGCATTGCTCCAAAAACGATAAGTACTACTAATTCACACAGAAGTCATGTCTTATTAGTGAAAAGAGTTAAGAACTATTCAAATCCCAACAAATAGAATGATGATGGTTTAGGCTTATTTGAAATCATAAGGTTTTTACCCGCCAGGTGTGTTGATAATTGGTAGATATTGCATCCATAAGCAACGGGGATCGAGGGAGAAAGAGGAAAAGAAAGGATAAGGGAAGTAAATAAAAACAAGGTGGTGGGCTCACCTCACAATTCATGTTGTTTTAAGGGAAGCACGACTCGTTCATGAGTTGCTGCGCGTAGTTGACCATCTAATTGAAAGCCTGTGACAAGGTAAGACTCTCCTAGTTAGATTTCTTGAATAATGCTTAATGACGCCATTGCAAGAGATCCTGATAAGTGGAAATTCTCAGAAAAGTACCTTAAGAATATTTTCTTAAGGCTACAGCCTTACAAAAAGAACAGGTTATATATAAAAAAAATCGTTAGGCTCGCCCGAAGGTCCCACAAAAAAATCGTTTCAATCTCACAATCTATATGGAAGAGCACATCGAAAGACCACTTCAGCCGTCGCACATGTTCAGCGGTCTCACATGTTCACCCAACCCAAAGCAGCGTTTGATCTAAAAAAAAATATCCCAACCCTGTCTCCTACAGTACATTCTCTCTGGGGAAAAAAAAAACCATGTTTCCTACGCCCGTGTCTCGAACCTTCTCACATCATGAAAACCTTCTCCGCTCTCTGGCGAGCTCGCCTCAGCCCTCCTCCCTTCAAATCATAATCAGGCCAGCCACGCTCCTCCACTCCGCTGACCGCTGGGCGGGGAGTCGGTGAAGATCCTTCCGCCGACCCGACGGGTTTCTTCTTCTCGGTGAGGAACCCATCCTATTTTTCTTGGATTTCTCGCATGAGGTCTCTTGTTTTACTTTGCGGTGCTGTTTGGAGTTTTTGGAGGATCGTTCAATTGGAAGTAATGCTAATAAAATAGGAGATATATAATCTGCCCGGCGGTTCGTGCTACCCGGCCCCAAACTTGGAGATTTTTCATGGAATTGAGCTTTTTGCTCTGTTTTTTTTCCTTTGATTCCCCACTGCGTTGAGCGCGATTCAACTCCATTATAGCCCACGAAAAACAATTCTTTTTTTAAGGGAAACGGGATCCTCCTGGGATTTTTTTAATTATTATGACCGGCGAAAGCTAAAAGTATTTGCAGAGATTGGGACACGAGGAACTTATTTCGCTGCCAGCCGAGAACGGAAACAGGTGCGCGCCTGCAACAAAAAGGAGATGGAAGTTTTCTTAGAAGACAATGGCAGTACTTCGCGAGGCAGAAATCCAAGACGAAATGCCCTATATTTTTATCCTAATTGGATTGGTATGTGCTGCCAAAGCTTCAATTTTGTCCAACCAAGCGCATATCCCAGAGAACATCAATAACTGCTATTACCCAAACCTTTCTGAAAGATGACTCTGCGCATTGTTGTCCTGGGGAGAAAATGTGGTGCAGGAATTTGTAAAGGTTGATGATTACATGGCAATGTAGGATAAGGTGGCAAACCGCTTCGATCATTGTGTGTATCCAGATGGGAAATTTCGTCAGCAATAGTACCTATTTTAGCAAGCATTGCTCTTACATTCAGCTATGTTCGGATACGATCCGTGCAAAATTCTTACAGCTTTTCTGTGCAATGCTCAGTGGCTGTTTCAGCACTGTCCATTCCACATACATGAAAGCCTTTTGAAGAAATCTGGTTTCGTTGTAACTTCTCTTTATTTTCTTAAGACATATTCCTTGAAGAAACCACACGAAGTCCATAATGCTAATATAATCAGTTAGCAAATATAGTACAGGCCAACCTATCTACAGTACATACATAATTATATCTTTCTGAAAATTTCCATGGAAACTTCGTATCTGACCACTATGGCGCATATAACTGTATCAAACTTCGTACATATGTATGCACAGATCCATCAACATTGGACAGGATCCTCCAAGGTGGAGCCACAATCACAACCAGTTCAATACTGTATATATTTATTAGTTAAAGTTACTATAAGTCTATAACAGAGATACCATTAGAAGTATAGCCTCCCCTTCGTTTTCCTAACACCATTAGTTTTGTCTCTTTATTAAATTGATAATGGGATATGCATCTTGCTTTTCTGCGTTTGTGATTGCCTATCACTCACACTTTTTTTTGGTGTTTTAGTTTCAGCAATGACATTAGTGGATTTTATTGACTTGGACGATGATGAGTGGTATGTCAAAGTAGATGTTATTGATTTGATCAGTGACGAAGATAGTGCTAAAAAAGACGGCAATGTTGAAGACAAAGAAGACGATGATGATAATGTTCCTCAGTCTGAAAATCTAGCTGAAGCTGCAACATCCTTACCAATTTCAGAACAAGATGCTACTGCTACAACATCCTTATCAATGGTAGACCACAGTTCCACCATGTCCTCATTAATGGCAGACAAGTTTATGCAGCCTGAAAAACAAGAGTGTCTTGCAACAAGTGATGGCGCAAAAGAGGGTACGAAGCCTGTGAATCACAAGTTTAATGCAGCAGGTGATTGTATGGGCGAAGCTATGCAGTCTGAGCGTGAGGCTGGCATATCTTGTCAATGACAGAACAAAATGCTGGCACATCCTCGTTATTGACAAAACAAGATGGCATCACAACGTCATTAAGGGAAGACAAGTCCATGCAGTCTGGGAATCAGGTGTTTGTTGCAGCAGGTGATTGCGCAAAAGAGGCCATACAATCTGAAAATATTGCGAAGGCTGCTGGGTCGCCGTCAATGACTGAAAGAGGTGGACAATTATGCCAGATGATTGTATGCCCTCATATCGTAGGAGATGGCATAGGCTTATGCATTTCCCACGGTGGAGGCCACCCACACGGTGAACCTGGTTCCAGCACAGTACTATGCACCAAATCAGAAGTATCAATCGGAGTGAGGGGAGACGCTGGAAATGCTATAGGCAGCACAGGAATCTACAATCTCGAGGCAGAATCAGAAGGAGATGCTGAGAAGGATGAAAACTGTGATTTCGAGGAAGAAATAGAAACACTCTCTCCTCAGGACAAACAGAAAGAAACCAGTCGGTTTTTTTTTTCGGTTACAGGCATCAAGCCCTGCTTTAAGAAAGCAGAAGGTTCTTACAAGACTGGGGATACCAGTTTTACCAGTCGGTTTATGAAATTCTACGGCGGGAAAGAAAAGAAACAAGCTAATACCTCTGCTACAGAATGCAAAAGACAGTTGAGCATTCTCCATACTGAAGGAGTGCTGCCAACGTTGCACAATGGAGATAGTGGATTCAGTGTCATGGGAAATGTGCGTAATGCTACTGCCAGAATAGGAAGCAACGTTCTTGATGGTGAAGGTGTGATGAGCACCTACCAAGAATGCAGCAAGACATCCGAAGGAAATGCTACAATGTATGACAAGCTCCGTGACAGTGGTTCAAAGGGCTGCATGGTTGAAGGCTGTACAAAAAGTGCACATGGAGGCACACCTTTGTGCACTCTACATAATTCAAGGCTTCTCAAAAGGTGTTGTGCAGTCATTGGATGCACCAAGGCAGCGTGTCAAGGCAGTCAAGGCAGCACAGATCGTTGTGTGAAGCACGGAGGCGGTAAGAGGTGTAAATATGATGGTTGTGGGAAGGGTGCTCAAGGGACTACAGATTATTGCATTGCGCTTGGAGGAGGAAGGCGGTGCAAGTTTCAAGGATGCAGGAAGGGTGCACAAGGGCAGCGTGATTATTGTATCAGACATGGTGGCGGTAGACGCTGCAAGTTTCTAGGATGTAGCGCGACCGCAACATGTGGGACAGATTTCTGTTCTATGCACAGAACAAGTTTGTTGAGCGGCAGTAATTCCGATCGTGAAATTCTGCCAGCGCCAGCGCATCATGCAATTTTGTTGAGTGGCAGTAATTCCGATCATGAAATTCTGCCAGCGCCAGCGCATCAGGCAAGTTTGTTGAGTGGCAGTAATTCCAATCGTGAAATTCTGCCAGCGCCAACGCATCAGGCAAAGAAGGCAGAGCTATCAAAGAGAAGAAACTATCAGTCAGTGATTGTAGGGAGATGTCAGAAAAGGCAGAACACCAATGATTCTGTTAATACTATTGTTGAGGTTTGAAATGTGTTAATTATGTACCTACGAGGTAAACCAATTCTCCGTTTTACTCATAAGTGTTGTTTGCATATTTCCAGAGTGGAGAGGAAAAGGACAGAGTTTATGTTTGTCAGAACAAAATGCTGAAAGCAAAGTGAGTAAAGAACTCTTACCTTGTTTCTAGTATAGGTTTCATCCACTTACATTCTGTGGGTCACGTAGGCCATGTCTGAAATGACGAGCACTTTTATTGTGTATGCATAAATGTGAAATGTCTAAGTAAGCAAACGGTTTCATTAGCAGGTTTATTGTCTACATTTTACTTCTAGCATCACTGCATCGGTCCTTTGTTCAGTGGGTGCAGAGAACATAGAGTTAGCACAAAAGGATGAATTAATGGCTCCCCCTTTACTTGTAGCATCACTGCATCTGTCACCCAACAGCTGGTATTTCGTGAAAACATTTTTTTTTTCATTTGTTGATTCTTACTTAGTAATCTGGACAAAAAAAAAAACAATGTGCATGCTCACACAGGCTGGTTGTAGCTAGAAGAGTGACAACGTATGAGCCGACTTTGGACACGTAACAAACATTTATGTTCTGTGCTTTGATAAGCTGGACATCCGGCACTGTGAATGTGTAAGTTCAGTGGAGTAAGATAGCAACTACGTACTCTGGCTTTGACCTCAGAACATTGTAATGACTGTTGTGCTCATTTGTCACTTAACAGGCAAACAACTCACAAGTTGAAATCCAAGAGTGGCATCGCAGCAGGATCCCCATCCGCACAGCTTGCTTCTACCTCTCCGACAACGGTATTGAGGCTCTGAGGGCACAGGTCTACGCCTGACCGGTCCACTTATTTTGTGGTAGGTTTGTTGTCAAGATGGCAGAATGCACTTCTGGTCTGTGGTTTAACTGAATACTAGTAGTAAGTACAGTAGTAAGTAGTAGTAGTTACAACTAATGGGTATGGTCTGCTCTGGAGACGTGAGCTAGAAACAACTTCTGGGCTAGGCAATGTTATTTTGTTCGATCCCATGGGCATGAACTTGCTGCTTGCTTGGAAGGAAATTTTGACTGAGATATTTTGAGTTCCAGAAAATCCCGTTTAATTTAGACTTCCAACAGACTAACATGACATCTCTGAAAACATTTATGTGCACTAACTGTCGAGGGAGAAAGCTGCAGTTACAAAGCATGCGCCGTTCATAAGCACAAGTTATTAGTCAAAGTTAACATAGGCCTGAACGGTCGGAGAGGGACGTTTGGAAGGTGTTTAACTTTTTGGATATACCGGAGTGAGTTCGTTGGTTCGCCGTCCCTACTTCTCCAACACGCAACCTGAATACATTGATCATCTTGGTTCTTTGGGAGACTTGTGTCAGTTCCCGGATGTAAAATCTATTTGAATTGTAATCAACCCATCTCAGGAAATTTATATTTGTCTATACTGTTTTGCGTTAACAACAACTGAGAGAGATTGATAACGAACTAGCTTCAGCCCGGCCATTCTTATAAAGCGCCGCCATAATCTCTCTATCCACACCAACTGGGCAGTGTCGTCCTGAGGAGTTCTCTTGGTGGTTTTCGCTTTGGGTCTGTAATAAAAAGTGACTTGGGATGCTTTAAACTCTCTGGAGAGACCTAGCTCCTGTACTTTGCTGGAGTTCGGGCACAAAAATGTAAAAGACATGATCCTGGCGCTTTGCGCTGTTTCATTCGAAAAATGAATGGAACGGGGAAACCCCTATTTTCTAAAACGGGAAACAGTAAAGTGACAGTAACATAACGATGACAATGGGTAAACGGTAAACAGTAGGCATTGAGCGCAGGGGTATGCACTGAAGTGATCTGCGCATTGGATAACTAAATTTCATCTACACTTGGATAGTCCTGTTGTTTCTTCAAAGAACCTGAGACAGGCCTGACAACTTGGAAGCACATAAATGGAGTGGTTTCTAACCAG
Source organism: Poa pratensis (assembly GCA_947311845.1). NCBI lineage: Eukaryota > Viridiplantae > Streptophyta > Magnoliopsida > Poales > Poaceae > Poa > Poa pratensis. The sequence continues at coordinate 108,649,074 of CAMZMU010000041.1, forward strand.
GTGGTGCCATCAGTACGCAAATCTGGCTAGGATAAGATAAGACCATTTTATCTTAGCAAGCTTTTTTCTTTCCATTTTCTCTCTTCCAACTCAGTGTTATCCCATGTGTCACTGCTAAGGGTTGTTTGGTACGCAGAAATTTAAAAATATAGGAATAGGAACAACAAAACACATGAATAGGGAAATGCAGGGAAATGATAGAAATGCATGTGCAAAACATAGTATTAAAAAACATAGGAATTCTGTAAACTTGGTTATTTGGTCCACACGAAAATAGGAAAACACACAATTACTAACAAACATGGCAAATGAAAGTCAAACCACTTGAGAAAGTATAGATATCATGTTTATGCCACGAGAGACCTCGGTCTCCTTTTTCGTGCGTAGGATTTTTAAAAGGACTCAATTCCTATTCCTACATTATTCTCCACTTTTTAAAACTAAAATATCCCTAAGATAACACCATTATGCAGCTGGGTGGATAGACACGAGACAATCTTTTTTTTTTTTTTGCTGTATAGTGGTTAATAGACCCAAAAAAATTACTAAGATGTCCACATGAAAAAAATGTTGAGAAAATTACCAGCATTATCTTGTAGTTTATACTACATAATGCTCAACAAGAATGATCATATATGGTGGATGAAAAGAAGTTTACCAACCACAATCATTACTGACGTTACTTGTACAGGTCATCTTGGATAAATAATGATGCGAAAAAATATTCATAATTCATGTAGTCATACGTTGAAAACCCAAAATATTCTTCAATCATGTGGCTTCTCATGTATCACATGTCCTCAACGAAAAGTGGGTATGCATCCCTTAGTTTTCAAGAGTGCATACAAGCAGATATATAATGTACCATCTAGATATTTCATGGTTTTAGTTGATGTGTCAACTAGATGATCACACATTTTCTAGCTAATTCTATTAAAACTTTCACGCTCAGCAGAAGTCAGAATAGGACCGGTGCATTAGCAGTTCTCATCCGGCAATAACTTCTCTGGCAATAAAAACTCATCAGTATGTCGTCGTGAGAAACCAGACGAATCTGATACCAATATGATAAGGATCAACATGATCTGAAAAGGTTTTAGGCCCAAGCTTTCACGACGACAAAGAAACAACAACGTTAGACTTCATCAAGATCAATCCCTCGCAAGCAGCAACTACAAGATCTCAAGATCAGTAATTAAAAACAACACCCGTATATGGCAACCCATCTTTGGAAAAACCACAGGATAAATTTAATCTCAGATTCTTGTCTAAAGGTAGATGGCGGCTGCCAAACTCTTTATATGGGTGGCTCAAACCTAACTCGGCTGGACAAGCCCAAACCAACTCTAACACAAACTCAAACTAAAATAAAATCCTATGGCCCACAACATGACATGGCTAATATAAATACTAAACATTTTTTTTGAGGAACTAATACTAAACATATATCTTCGGGCCTCGGTCACAAAACCGAGTAAGATGCAGATTCAATTAAACTTGTTCAATTCTTCTTGACCAAACCGAAACATTTCGGTGTTGTTATTCACCTCATAATTTGAAGGAGCTTCAATGCGGAAAGGTCCAAATTTCAGAATTATGAAGGTAGAGCCATAACATGTATCCTCCCCAGATATTAAAAAAAAAAAGTATCCTCCCTCATCACAAGGAGATCCACTTGTGAGCTTTTCATACGTTACATGGCTATGTGGGTACAGGTTAGGTAAGGGTGCGTGTTGCAGCGCACGCTTTAGCTGTTTTCGTTTAATTGGTGTTCCTTATTTTTTCCTTTGTTGCTATTGTGCTTTGAATGAGGCGTTTTAACTTTTTTTTTGTGTTCTCTAGTTTGATAAATAGACAAAGTATGTTATTTTTATTCGGTTATAACAAGCTTGTGAGTCTTATAAGGCTAATGTTCGGCACAAAGTTTTTGACAAAAAAGATTTCAAACTCATAAGTCATAGTGCAAACAATAGTTGCTCACAAAATGGTAGTATAATATCATGAAATGTTTACAGTTTCATGTGCAATAATTTTTCAAACCAATTCAATATACTACAATAAAAAAAATAACAAACTGGTAAATATTCTAACATTTGTATAACACTATGGATTCAACATGCTAATAATAAGACCAATGATATTTTCATAACAACAAATGTCTTCTGCGTCGTCACCTCCATGAATCACTCGTCTTATTTACCTACCTTCCTAGCTTGGATGGCATTGAAGCAAACGGCGTTGCAGATTATTTTGTAACATGAAAAAAATCTAGTACACATGATTGGGTTGGGAACGTAATTAGAAGGACCTAAAGCAGAAATCTAAAATACACGGGACAACAACCAAAAACGTAAAACATTTTAAATGATAGTATATTAATTGGTATTTTTTCGTGATAACCCTGATGTCGATTAACTATTCAACCGAGATGTCATGCAATCTAGCATAAAGCTAATATCTACTTTAGATAGAAATCTAATCTCTATTATCATTTGAAGAGGCGCCTAACTATCTAACTATTGATTGCCACTAAGTTAAATTGCTTGAGCAATCATGATCCTGCTATAAATGTACATAGTGAAAGAAAGCAACTCATGTGTGTGCAGTGAAAGAAAGTAATTCACATGTGCGGTTAAAGAAAAATCTATTCAATGTTTATCAGCTAGCCAACCATATATAGAACTGGTACTTTATAGTAAGAATCAGCATAATTTTACCATGTACCTTACCATATCATCGGTGTATCGAATCATCAACTTCAAAAAAGCTCTTATAGTTGCCAGATAACATATGCAGTTTTAACATGTTTCATTATAACAAACCTCGTCAATTTATACATACGATGTTTATTTTTTATTTTACAAAACTCCATGCCTAGGACTTAGCGATGATGATGAGACAATTCATCCAATGACTTGTTTGGTTACTCGTACATAGGTATTGCATCTGTGACTCACTAGAGGCTGGCTAAGGAGAAATGTGATATGGGCCATATTCTACACTAAATTTGCTTGGCTGTATTGATTTTTGCGTCTATGGAGAGACGCAAACACGAGCGTTTGTTTGTATACTGTGCTTTTTGTACCCTCGTCACTTGGCTAAGTGACACTTGAAATTTTTTGTCTACCTAATGCCATATGAGAAGCGACGGAAGGAATAATGGCGCGGTGTGATGGCATTGAGGTGGCGGAGGTAGCGGATGGGCCTGCGCGGGCGTTGAAGTTTGCGGTGGGAGCGGACATACATACCTAGTTACCTACGGTATAAAATCTATACATATATGTCTGCAGAAATGAAAAAGCTACAACACCAAAGTTGTGGAGAACAGCGAGATGGATCTACTCATCGAGGGAAATTTCAAACGGTTGAACGATTGCGACGAATTTGACAAAATTTAACTAAAATAGTACAAACTTCGGTCCAAAATTAATAAGTTACAATTGACGAAATTCGAAACCGATCACGGGAATGGAATTTACTCGTCGACGCGCATATATTTCGTATTCATTGTATCTCAAATCCTAAATGTGTAGTTATGCACTAAATTATTGTCACCCAAGGTTTAGCCAAGACCACATCGATCCATCTGCCATGTGCCTGACTGGCTAGCGGGCCACAGCTAAGGATGAGGTGGAGGCACCATGAGCGTGGAAATTCCTATGAAAGAGGGATCTTATGAATCAAATAACATCTTTTTGATAAAGAGTATATATTAATATCGCGGATATCAATTACACCCAGACTCTGCAACAACGCAATAACTTAGGGTATTACGGATGTACACAGCCAAAAAAATAAGAAGAAGAGACTAAAAACAAAAGTCCCGCTACAGAGTTACAGTCCTTGCTGCAGCAGCATAATCACCATCAAGACAACATCTGATATCCAAATTCTCCAAAGAAACACATTCAAGAAGGAAACAGTGCACAAGCGCCGTCGTTGCCCGATCGAAGATCTTGGGTTTTCACCCTGGAGATAGTCCCCACTCTCAAAACAATGTCTTCAACAAGGCCATTGCCAGCACAACCAATTAAGGTCAGACTTTGGATTTTCACCCTGAAAGGTAAGAATTTGAACTTCGCCTATGTTGTCGCCCCACTTACAAACTGCCGCTACGATTTCTGAAGCTCGAAGCAAGTTTCTCATCGCTGCCAAAGGCTCCAAATTACCTATAGGAACCAATCTTTCACAAATCCTATACCATTCCTATGAATCAAAGGGCCCTTAGAAGGGATACGTTCTCATACCCATACCCAGCTATAGCTTTTTAGATACAAGGCCAAAAGGCCCGACGTTAAATTAATAACGCCCAAACGGCGACACATTACAAGGAGCTGAACCCAGCTTACAACACGAACACCACACCCTCACTAAAACAAACTCCCAAGGAAACAAAAGCTGGCAGCGCGAACAGCAGGCGCGGCCATTACAAAACCAACGCCAAACAGGGAGCAGAGCCTATCGACAACAGTGTCGGGCCGGAGCACACCCAAGGCGGGCCATTTTCACGCACGCCGACCAGCTCGCTCCACACACGCAGGAGATGCCACCAGCAGCCGGCCACCACCAGGAACCGGCCAGAGCTGATCCCGCACCAGCTAGGAGCACCACGGGAGTCACCAACAAGCGCCGAGGGTGCAGAGCTCGAAGCAAGCCTTGCCGAAGAAGGCGCACCGCAGATCCGACGCCGAAGCGCCGCAACTCCGCCAGACCCCCGACGGAGAGCCACTAGTCGAGAGCTCCAAGATGACGTCTCCAAGAAGAGCACGACACAAGAGTGTCGTCGCCACCCGATCCGAAGATCTTGGGTTTTCACCTGGAGCCAGTAGAGGGAGAGAGAACGGCCAACGCGACACCTTCAGGAAGAGGACGGCGTCCTCAGACATCGCTGTCGCGACCCCATGGGCGAGGGAATCCCCTCGGCCGTCTCCTCCTCCAAAACGGCGGGCAGGGAGCACCTACACCACCTGTCGGGGGAATATCTAATTGAGTATGAGACGACGTACGAACTTATCAAGACGTAAGCTGGTGGAGACTTAACAGGCGCGGCTTAACAGGCGCGGCTTAACTGGTGCGGCTTAACATGCGCGGCTTAACTGGCGTGGCTTAACTGGCGCAGACTTAACTGGCGCAGGCTTATCTGGCAGGAGAAGACATAACTTGGAAGACACGAAATTACATTACTTAGTCTCCAAGTAGGACTCCGGCTCATACTTTACTTGGGAGAGAAGTTTCCTTGTAACCTTGCGAGCCATCGTCTTTATAAGGTGGACTCCAAGGACCTAGAACCCCAAGCTAAAAAGCTCTCATACATCCAGAGAGAGGCGACTCGACACCTCGATCGCCAACTCCATTGTAACACCATATTCATATCAATACCAATCTAGGATAGGTAGGACTTAGGTCTTTACCTCACATTGAGGGGCCGAACCTGGGTAAAAAACATTGTCTTCTCGTGCCCTGCGATCTTTAGCTCGGAGACGCTTGATCGCTTAATCCCCAACTCTACGAAGTCATCTCTATGACATCTGCGTGACAATCCCACGACAGTTGGCGCCCACCGTGGGGCCTGCGGTCAAGAACGTCACGTTCCACGCTGGATCTGTGCCAGGGGCGGAGGATCGCGCCGGCGTTTCAAGCTAGGCGACTTCAACAATCTCGGCGACTTCATTGCCGCGCCGTTTCAAGCTCGGCGATATGAACATCTACATCAAGATCTACCTCAAGCTCGAGTAGAAAGCATGGAGAAATTAAACCGCGTGATACGGGGCTCAACTTCGACAACGCCCCTCACGCGCGGGTTACAGGACAGCAGCAACGTCCGTATGGCGGACATCACCGGCGGCGGCTCGAAACTCATCTCGACGATCCCTTCGGTGGAAAGATGCAAAATAGAGTTTCCTAGAAGCTGTCCAAAGCGCATCGAATTCCAACGGTTAGATCTCCGTGGCCGACTCAAACACTGAAGCCCTGTCGAAAGCTGACGGAACTCCACGCGAATTTGGGAAAATAATTATCAAGGTCGACTCGGACATCAATTCGAAGATCCCTCCGGTGGAAACCTGCGGAATACAATCCTGACGCCCTCCAAGAAATTTGAGACAGTTCCAATGGTTAGATCTCCGTTAGCGGCTCGCACACTGCAGCAAGTTTCGTATCTACGCGAGTCCGCGAATCCAAGCAAGGACGAAACATCCAAACAAACGCGGTACAGTCCTCGTCCGAGTCAAACACGAACAGGAGTCAAAACGCTGCGACCATACTTTCCAAGAATCAGATTAAGGCATCAATGATCATCCAAATAAGCCGCAGCAGTGGCTCAAGACTTAGCCCATCGCGCGTGCAAGTTACTAGCAGAAAAAGGGAGAAGAAAAGGAAACATCTCACAATACGGATGAGCTCCAGGAATCATCTCCGACTTAAAGTACTTTTTGACTCATACACGGATGGAGGAAGTGTATTCAATAAAAGAAAGTTTCTTGATGACGTACATGAGTTGCTAGCCTGCCAAGACAAAAAGAAAAATAAAGACAAAAGGAAGGGATGATCGCTCCAAACTTCAGGATATAGATCACCGTGTACACTTCGGCCAGAGAAAAAGAAAAGAGATTAATTAAGTGGTTTGCTTGGCAGTTAGCACGAACATGTTTACGGACATGGAGCAAGCCGGTAGCCGACGGTCGCAACTCGCGACTCACGCTGTGATTATGCGCGGCTTATCAAAATCAACAGCAGCGACTTATCATCGCCAGGCGATTCGTGCGACTGGATTATTTCATCAATCGCGGCTGTGGTCAATATTGTGTACACGCACACACCGTTGGTCTAATTTTGCAGAAGACAATGACTCGCCGTACCTGCACCCGGGGGCTTGACAACAATATTGTCCTTAGCGTGCGGCTGATCAAATAAAACCAGTATCAAAATATTTTAAGCAGGCGATCGGCTATTCGGCAAAAAAATACACCGCCACGCCAATTTGACAGAAGCAGCTAGTTCCATCCAGCGCCGGTTTATCAACTCAACAGTGCAAATTACCTAGACGGTCGGAAGGACAATACCTGATCATGCTGTCCACCAGGAGTGAGACACTATTTATTTACTTCAAGTAAAGCCATCAAGAAGATCAATTGCGGGCCCTACTTCACATGCATCAAGGCATCACTTCCAAAAATGGTCCAAAGTGATTTAGACTTCCTACCTCGATGGAAATACGATCTCGCATGGGCTTGCGACTTAAAGCAGCTAACGTTAAAAAAAAAGAGAAGAGAAGATGTACATCAAGATAGACAGCATGAGTCGCCCGTCTCGAGATCGTACCGCGTCATCAACGTCAGCAAAATAAAATAAGCTAAGTTGCTATCATACTCAAACTTTTGCAGCCTTTTATTTTTATCAGTAAAATTAAATTTCATCTTCGAGTTCATCTCGGGGGCTGCGTATCTAGGTTATTATGCTTTTATTAATGTCTTTGCGATTTAAGTTATATCATGTCGCGGACTTTAATTCATATCAGCTTTTGTATATTTAATTACATCTACTTCTCAATACATTCGTCAATTAGAGTTCTTTATAACTCGTATTGCAAAGTCTAGCTATTTACAGCTTGCATTGAATATCAAGATCACCACTACATGTTCAAGCATTGATATTTGGCGATTCATTTGTCATTCTATAACTTATCATTATATCAATTTATGACTGATCGTTATATAATTTCATGATTTATCATCATATCATTTTATTAATCATCATCGACTTGTTGTCATATCAATTTATGAGTCGCATAGCGATTTACCCCCATATCATTTTATGAGTCGCAAACAGCTCATCATTACATCAGTTTATGAGTCATTAATGAATCATTATCTTATCAATATTTAAGTTAAAACAGGTGACTCGCTGTACCATATCTACACCTAATCAGAGCTGGTTATCATCAAAGCTAATTAGAGCTCGTCACTGCTGTTGCTGCCGACAAAAGTAATAATCCTGATTATTCTCGCCTTAAGTCAGAAGTATCTTTGCACTATGCGGCAAAAGTACTGGGGTGCGGTGTCAATCGAGTGTGATCGCCTATCATGGCCGCCAACGACCCTGAACACACATTTTTTACCTAGGAAATACTAAGCCGCGCGAAGACCTACTTAACGGTAATAGAGATAATTCAGAAGGACTAAAGTACCCGCGTGTGGCATCAATCGAGTCTGATGCCTATCATGGCCGTTCTCGACCCTGAACACACATTAGATTTGGGAAATACTGAGTCAAGTAACATATGCTATCATGCAGCGTACAATATGCTATCATGCATCTCACCAGTTGCTATCATGCAACCATCTGTTATCATGCAGATAAAACATGCTATCATGCAGATTATACTATGCTATCATGCAGGGTACCATATGCTATTATGCGGAGTACTAACTTTTTATCATAATTATTACCAGCCGCCAAGACTAATATATTATCATCAAGTTATCATCATTACTTCCTTGGGGGCTTTGCCCTTTGAATTTCAGGAACATGTAACTCAGCCAATTGAGTTTGAACTGGCATAACCAGATTTTTTTCGGATTGGGGTGATCATTCCTGATATCGGCTGTACAAGCCACCATCATTTATTTAATTTCAGCCACATCAAGTGGAATTTTAAGAACGATTCCTTAATTTATATCTAGAATATTGACTGGGATTATCTTTTATCCTAGCATCTCAACTAATATTTCACAGTTTGGAGTTTATAATGCGGCTCTGCCCTACTCCAAGTATCATTATTTTCTTGCGGCAAAATATTTGCTCAATCTGTTGCAGGATCAAATTGCAACGATATGCCATCAAGAAGATAATGAAATCATGCCTGCTTAATGCCTGGGGGCTAGGACAATTAATTTTTGTCAAACTTGTGATATTTTTGAGTCCCGAGTAGCATGATCAAGCATGCAACCCGGCCCTCGGGGGCTACACATCCACCATATCTGGCGGTCTTTATTATACTCATATACCATGTTTATATGCAGATTTCATTTTTTGCAGCACATGAGAATATATCTATCTATTTGCGAGTCAAATAAGCGACTTGGAAATCTTTAAATACAGGTTGTGGCTATATACCCTTGAGTCGCCATGCGCTCAGACGACTCGTCATGTTAACATGACAGATTATTATTCTAATGATTGACCATCTTATTTATGCTTATGGTCTTTTATGCTTCGATGTCTATGACTCAGCAACTTATACACATTTGACTGATATATCTTGATGCTCATAAGTTATTATTCTTATGATTTCAGCTCAGTCTTACACCCAACAGGAAAAGGTGGTTTTCACCAAAGGCTTCGCCGACACCTTATATAATTTTCGTGGAGAACTTATCGCGATTCTGCAGCTTCAATGCGACTAGACAGAAGTGTTAAATAGCAAGTGAGGAAGACTTGTGCATGTCCTCGAATGCCTGTGATAGTACATCAACAAACATATGCGAGTCAGCGCTTCTACATCAGCAGCTCAATAAGCCGCTACGCTCGCGCCTCATCATCAGTAAGTCACCAAGCTCTACATATTCAAGTCAGCAAAATCATCAACATCAAGTCAAGATCTTCCGCCTGACTCTACGAATCACCCGGAAGCTTGGGGGCTAATGTCGGGGGAATACCTAATTGAGTATGAGTCGACGTACGAACTTATCAAGACGTAAGCTGGTGGAGACTTAACAGGCGCGGCTTAACTGGCGCGGCTTAACATGCGCGGCTTAACTGGCGCGGCTTAACTGGCGCAGACTTAACTGGCGCAGGCTTATCTGGCAGGAGAAGACATAACTTGGAAGACACGAAATTACATTACTTAGTCTCCAAGTAGGACTCCGGCTCATACTTTCCTTGGGAGAGAAGTTTCCTTGTAACCTTGCGAGCCATCGTCTTTATAAGGTGGACTCCAAGGACCTAGAACCCCAATCTAAAAAGCTCTCATACATCCAGAGAGAGGTGACTCGACACCTCGATCGCCAACTCCATTGTAACACCATATTCATATCAATACCAATCTAGGATAGGCAGGACGTAGGTCTTTACCTCACATTGAGGGGCCGAACCTGGGTAAAAAACATTGTCTTCTCGTGCCCTGCGATTTTTAGCTCCGAGACGCTTGATCGCTTAATTCCCAACTCTACGAAGTCATCTCCATGACATCTGCGTGACAATCCCACGACACCAGCGCCCCAACAAGAGGCTCGCCGGAGCCACGCCGTCCCAACCGCCATGGCCACCGGCCAGCACCAAAGCCAGGTGTCGGGGGAATACTTTCTGGATTAACCCGCGGCCCAGTGCGACTTAGTTACTCGCACGGACAAAGGCCCACTTGGGAGCAAGCCCAATATTGAACCGCCATAAGGGGAAAGTTTTAGAAGACATATCCCGGAGGACGTGAAGACCAAGTAGTCTCCGAGTAGGCCTCTGTGGACATATTCCTTGTGGGGAAAGTTTCCTTTGTAACCTAGCGAGCCTCTGTGTATATAAAGAGGACTCGCAGGACTTAGAACGGGTCGAGCTATCAAGCCCTAAACCCTAGTTCATACGGCGAGTACCCGATCGGATCGCCTCCATTGTAACACCTGGATTATCATATCAATACCAATCTAGGGTAGGCAGGAAGTAGGTCTTTTACCTCACATTGAGAGGGCCGAACCTGGGTAAATCTGTGTTGATCTTTGTTCCTGCGATCCCAAGCTCGGAGATGCTTGACTCGCGTAATCCCACACCTACGAAGTCATCTATGACACCTGACGTGACAAACCCACGACAGTTGGAGCCACCGTGGGGCCTGCGGTCAAAAGCGTCACGTTCCGCACAGGATCGAAATCAGGCTTCAAGGACATCGCCATCGGCCAAGTCGAAGACATCAATGGGGTCCCCTTCATCGACGACTCAGAGTGGGGGACCCGAGGCAGATCGCATCGAGTTGGATACATTGTTCCCATCGGATCAGTAAAAGTTTTCGTCGGATCCGTCAGTCGCAGATCTGAAGATGCGACTCAAGGAAGCGAATCGGTGAAGGAACTGCGGCCGATCAGGGTCCGCGTGTTGGAGGAGCTACAACAAGCCACAGCCAAACTACCCATCCCTGTCCCGTCAAGACCTGTTTGGGGATCTCTACCAAATCAGGAAGGAGACCTTAGGATTGAAGAGATTGAAGCTATCAGGACGGAACTCTGTGAAGAAGCACAAAGACTCGCGGCTGAGCGCGAAAAACTCCAAGAAGAAGGTCGACAACTCCATCGTTGGCAGCCAAAGCGCCAGGCGGTCCGAACCAAGACGACATCTGAGCGCAAGAAACTCCAAGAAGAGGATTGGCGACTCCGTCGTTGGCAGCAAAAGCATCAGATCAAGATGGGCAGAGGAGAGATGAAATCACAATTCCACGGCGACCCGGAGAGCAATATGTATGCCGCGATAGGAATATTGTCAAGGATAACACCGGTTGGCGACACATGAGCTGATAAGGAAGCTCGCCGTGCGATCGACCTACTGCAAACCGCTGCCTTACAATAAGCAAATATGTATGGAGTCACGCCTAATGAGCCGCAAAACAAGGCATCATGGGAGGAGAAAAGATCAGCGTCGAAGAAGTGGTCAGCCAGTTAGCAGGTTTGCAGGTATCATTGGAAAAAGAAAAGAAGGTAGAAAGCGAGTCGCGGATGACCGGAGCGACTCAGCCATCCCAGATTGAAGCTGATTCAGATGAAGATTCAGCGCCAGTAAGCTCCTATTCATTATTGAAAGGACCAGCATGTTTTGGAGAGGAAATACGGCTCGCTCGCTTCCCCCTGAACTTCGGTGAGTCGCAGCGAGTCACCACCTATTGCAGTGACCAAGACCCTGTCTTATGGATAGAAGACTACGAGGCAAACATGGCAGGAACAGATGTAACTCAGGAAGTACGTGCTAAATATTTCCACTTAGCAATACAGGGAGAAGCTAGGGATTGGTTGTCAAGGCTGCCATCCAAATCAATAAGCTCATGGAAGACTTGAAGGACAAGTTCATCAACAGATTTCAAACAGAAGACATGAAAAACCTTAGACAATGTATCCAAGGGGACGACGAATCAAGCGGTGACTGGATCAAGAGAATCGCGGAGATCCTTGGCTCCGCCAAAAACTTAACAATACAGGCTGCGATACAAGCTATGAGGAAGAACTGTAGGTTTGAGCCGCTGCTGCACAAATTAAGTCGCGCCGAGCACAAGATTGATAGTTTTGACCAGCTTTTGGCAACCGCAGAAAAATACGCAAAGACAGATAAGAGGACAGGCGGCTTATCACAGGACCTAACAGGGAAATCGCAAGTCGCGCAAACTGAACATCGCGCACACCAGATGAAAGAGCCGGGGAACGACAAGGCATTACTCTCTAATAACTGCAAGGGGGTCTTCGACGTGCCTTGCGACTTACATCGCAGGAGAGATGGCAGGCCAGCGGGTCACACAAAGGCGCAATGTCACTACTACCGGAGATGGAAAGAAGGCAAGACGCCAGACACGGCTCGCAGCGGATCAATGCAGCACAAGAATAAATCTAGCTCTCGTCAAGGCCTGGCGTTTTTTCTAGAAGGAACATAGGACAGTTTCATACAGTGGAAGTACAAACAACAGATGGAAGTCGGAAGAGCGGTCAGATTTCAACACCGGAAAGGTATCGACGCTGGACTGACCAATCGGTTATTTGGAGCCGCGGCGATCACCCCCCAGAAGTAAGAGATCCAGGACAGCCAGCTCTTGTGGTCACGCCTGAAGTCACGGGATACAAGTTAAGTAAGGTCTTAATGGACGGAGGAGTGGTGGCTCTAGGTTGATAGTGCCAGAAACAATGCTTGTACGTCACACGTCAGTTGGGAACCCCAAGAGGAAGGTATGATGAGTGCAGCAGTAAGTTTTCCCTCAGTATGAAACCAAGGTTTAATCGACCAGTAGGAAAACGAGGTTTGCTTCGAAGGTGTTGGTGAAGGAGTGTAGTGCGGCGCAACACCAGGGATTCCGGTGCCAACGTGGAACCTGCACAACACAATCAAATTACTTTGCCCCAACTTAACAGTGAGGTTGTCAATCTCACCGGCTTGCTGAAAACAAAGGGTTAAACGTATCGAATGGAAAATGATGTTTGTTTGCATAAAACAGTAGAGAACAATGATTGCAGTAGATTGTATTTCAGATGTAAAAGAATGGACCGGGGTCCACAGTTCACTAGTGGTGTCTCTCCAATAAGATAACTAACATGCTGGGTAAACAAATTACAGCTGGGCAATTGACAATTGATAAGTGCATATAACATGCATGTGTGAGCTGTGGTGTCTACTATGAGATTCATTTGGGCATTACGACAAAGTACATAGACCGCTATCCAGCATGCATCTATGCCTAAATAGTCCACTTTCCGGTTAACATCCGTACCCCTTCCAGTATTAAGTTGCAAGCAACAGACAATTGCATTAAGTAATGTGCGTAATGTAAACAATACATTCATCCTTGAATAAAGCATTGCTGTTTTACCCCTAGTGGCAACAACACATCTACAACCTTAGAACTTGCTGTCACTATCCCAGGTTAAATAGAGGTTGAACCCAACTATCATGCATAAATACCCCCTCTTGGAGTTACAAGTATTCACGTGGCCAAGGCTTCAACAAGTAACGGAGAGCATGCAAGATCACAAATGACATAGACATGATAATATAATATTCAGCTCCACATAGGTATCAATATAAGTCAGATCCCAGCAAACACAACATGTAGCATTACAATAAGATGATCTTGATCATGATAGGCAGCTCACAAGATCTAAACATGATGGCACAAGTGGAGAAGACAACCATCTAGCTACTGCTATGGACCCATAGTCCAAGGATGAACTACTCACGCATCACTCCGGAGGCGGGCATGGCGATGTAGAGCCCTCCGGTGATGATTCCCCTCTCCGGCAGGGTGCCGGGAAGAGCTTCAGAACCCCCCGAGTTAGGGTTGACGACGGCGGCGGCAGCGAATATGTTCTGGATGAAAGGCTCGGTGTTTTAGGGTTTTCGTCTCGGGGAATAAATAGGCGAAGGGGCGATGTCGGCGGACCCCCGAGGGGCCCAAACCACCTGGCGCGGCTGGGCCCACCCGCGCCTGGTGGTTTGGCCACCTCGTGGCTCTTCGTCTCTCCTTCGGACTCCGTGTACGTGCTGGAAAAATAGGGACTGGCCTTTTGTTTCGTGCAATTCCGAGAATATTTCCAGAAGTAACTTTCTGAAACCAAAAACAGCAGAAAACAGGGAACTGGCACTGTGGCATCTTGTTAATAGGTTAGTCCCAGAAAATGCATAAAAGTGATACGAAGTGTATATAAAACATGTAGCAAATGGTATAATATAAGCATGGAACAGCAGAAATTATGGATACGTTGGAGACGTATCAAGCATCCCCAAGCTTAGTTCTACTCGTCCTCGAGTAGGTAAAACGATAACAACAAATAATTTCTGAGGAGACATGCTTTCACACAATCTTGATCAATATATTGCAAGGCTCATGTCATGAATGAAGTGACTCAAAGCAATGATCTATAGTTTGCTAACAAATAGATAAAGAGTAAACAATGAATCATATAAGCAAAAACTTTTCATGAATAGTACTTTCAAGACAAGCATCAAAAAGTTTTGCATAAGAGGTAACTCATAAAGCAATAGATTCAAAGTAAAAGGCATTGAAGCAACACAAAGGATGATTAAGTTTCAGCATTTGCTTTCAACTTGTAACATGTATATCTCATGGATAGTTGTCAACATAAAGCAATATAACAAGTGCAATAAGTAAATATGTAAGAATCAATGCACACAAAGTTGACACAAGTGTTTGCTTCTAAGATAGAAAGGAGTAGGTAAACTGACTCAACATAAAGTAAAAGATAGGCCCTTCGCAGAGGGAAGCAGGGATTAAATCATGTGCTAGAGCTTTTTAAGTTTTCGAAAGCATATAGAGAGCACAAAATAAGTATTTGAGAGGTGTTTGTTGTTGTCAACGAATGGTAGTGGGCACTCTAACCCCCTTGTCAACCAGACTTTCAAAGAGCGGCTCCCATGAAGGACGTTATCTCTACCAGCAAGGTAGATCATCCCTCTTCTCTTTTGTTTACACATGTATTTTAGTTTCTTTATAGATGACACTCCTCCCAACCTTTTGCTTACACAAGCCATGGCTAACCGAATCCTCGGGTGCCTTCCAACATTCACATACCATGGAGGAGTGTCTATTGCAAAATTAAGTTGCTTACTGATAAATCAGGGCAAAACATGTGAAGAGAATTATTAATGAAAGTTGTAATTAATTGGGGCTGGGCACCCCGTTGCCAGCTCTTTTTGCAAATTATTGGATAAGCGGATGTATATGCCACTAGTCCAGGTGAAAGTCTGTCAGAAGTAAATGACAAGATTGAAAGATAAAACACCACATACTTCCTCATGAGCTATAAAACATTGACACAAATAAGGAGTAATAAAGTTTTGAATAGTTTAAAGGTAGCACATGAAATATTTACTTGGAATGGCAGGAAATACCACATAGTAGGTAGGTATGGTGGACACAAATGGCATGGGTTTTGGCTCAAGTTTTGGATGCACGAGAAGCATTCCCTCTCAGTACAGAGTTTAGGCTAGCAAGGTTGTTTGAAGCAAACACAAGTATAAACCGGTACAGCAAGAATCACATAAAAACATATTGCAAGTATTATAAGACTCTACACTGTCTTCCTTGTTGCTCAAACATTTTACCAGAAAATATCTAGACCTTAGAGAGAACAAATATGCATCCCAAGTCTCAACAAGCTCTACGGTAGTTCTCCACTACTAGGCTTTAACTACATGATGCAAGAGCTTAAACATGATCTACTTGAGAGCTCAAAACAATTGCAAAGCATCAAATCAAAACAAGACAATGATCTACAAGAATGCATATGTCTTTTCCAATACCAACTACTACATGTAGCATTTTCTTTCTTCCAAACAAACACCAATAATTTATTTAAACATAAACTCTCCAAATGATAATATAATGCAGCAAGAGAGTATTTATAAACAAGTGCTAACAGCTCGAAGAGATGCATGAAAAACAGGAGCTAAAAGCACTGCAGTAGCTAGTTAAGAATACTCAACAAATATAAGTGAAGAACATGAGTATTCACATGAAAAAGCGGAGCGTGTCTCTCTCCCACACAAGGATTGCTAGGATCCGAATTTATTCAAACAAAAACAAAAATAAAAACACACAGACGCTCCAAGTAAAGCGCATAAGATGTGAAAGAATTAAAATATAGTTTCACTAGAGATGACCTGATAAGTTTGTTGATGAAGAAGGGGATGCCTTGGGCATCCCCAAGCTTAGACGCTTGAGTCTCTCTGAATATGGTTGGGATGAACCACGGGGGCATCCCCAAGCTTAGGCTTTTCACTCTTCTTGATCACATAATATCACCCTTCTCGCTTGATCCTTGAAAACTTCCTTCACACCAAACTCAAGACAGTTCTCATTAGAGGGTTAGTGCATAATCAAAAATTCTCATATTCTGTAATGATACAATCAATCCCAAAGCTTCTGGACATTAGCTACAGCCACCAATGCTTTGTGGAGCAAAGAAATCCACACAAACACAGTAAAAGAGCGAATGCAAAACAAAAGGCAGAATCTGTCAAAAACAGAACAGTCTGGAATGACGAATTTTTTCGAGGCACTTAAGTTGCTCAGATGGATCTGGCCTAAAATAATGAAAGTTGCGTACATATCTCAGGAATATGCGTGATTTTTCTCAGAATTTTTTGAATTTTCTACAGGGAGATAAGCTCAAATCCGTGACAGCTAAAAATCTGTCACTGCGCAGAAATCCAAATCTTGCATCAACTTTCAATATAGAACTTTACTTGGCACAACATTGCGATAAAATAAAGATACAAAGGAGTTGCTACAGAAGTAACAAAACTCCTTGACTCAAAGAAAACAAAAATAACAGCAAATAAAAACGATGGGTTGTCTCCCATAAGCGCTTTTCTTTAACGCCTTTCAGCTAGGCGCAGAAAGTGAAAATCAAGTGTTGTCAAGTGGAGGAGCATTGACATCAATACCAAGGGCCATGCCTACCTCTCTTACCCTTAGACTTACTCTTTGGTTTGGGGAATACATGGCCGCACCTTGGTGTGGAGGTAAGATTCAGAGTGCCTTTTCCCACATCTATGGTTGCTCCCATTAATTTGAGCAGAGATCTTCCAAGTGTAATTTGTCCTGTCCCTGCACATTCAATAACAAGATAATCAGTGGACACCGTTCTCCCAAGAAAGGTTGTAAACACACCCTCAGCTATCCCCTCGGGAAATATAACAGAGTTATCAGTAAGAGTTATTCCTTCTCCTCCTTCAGCAAGTCCCCAAAGATTCAAAGTTTCATAAATGCTTTTAGGCATAAGGCAAAACTCAGACATAATATCACAACGAGCATAAAAGGTTTCACCACAAATAGCAACCTTTACCGTAGGGACCCACATCGAAGGTTCAAAATTTGTTGGAACATAGTCAAAATATTCCCGAATTTGATTATAGCCATCCTTTAAACAAGATATATGTGTCTCAAGAGTGTTTAATCTAGCATGGATGCTAACAAGGGCCGAATCAAATTTATTAGTTGAGCTAGAAGTTGCAATCAACTTTTTTATGGCATTAAAAGCTTGGTCCCCATCACAGTGAAGGAAATCTCCTCCCACAATAGCATCTAAAGCATATCTATAACAAAGGGCTAGACCAAAGTAGAAGCTAGTGAGAAGCAAACTTAAAGTCATTTTAGGATCAGTTTTACCAAAGGAATCATTAATTCTAGACCAAGCTTCTTTAAAATTCTCCTCACTCCCTTGTTTAAAAGTGAAGATCAATTCCTCAGGTGACATAGCAACAGGCATGGAACAAGACATGATGGTGACAAGAACAAAACAAAACTGAAATAAACAAGTAACTAATTTTTTTGTGTTTTTGATAAAAGAAGCAAACAAGACTAAATAAAAATAAACTAAGCAAGACAAATAACAAAGTAAAGAGATTGGGTGTGAGAGACTCCCCTTGCAGAAGCAATTCGTTTTCCCCGGCAACGGCGCCAGAAAACGTGTTGGTGGCTCTAGGTTAATAGTGCCAGAAACAATGCTTGTACGTCACACGTCAGTTGGGAACCCCAAGAGGAAGGTATGATGAGTGCAGCAGTAAGTTTTCCCTCAGTATGAAACCAAGGTTTAATCGACCAGTAGGAAAACGAGGTTTGCTTCGAAGGTGTTGGTGAAGGAGTGTAGTGCGGCGCAACACCAGGGATTCCGGTGCCAACGTGGAACCTGCACAACACAATCAAATTACTTTGCCCCAACTTAACAGTGAGGTTGTCAATCTCACCGGCTTGCTGAAAACAAAGGGTTAAACGTATCGAATGGAAAATGATGTTTGTTTGCATAAAACAGTAGAGAACAATGATTGCAGTAGATTGTATTTCAGATGTAAAAGAATGGACCGGGGTCCACAGTTCACTAGTGGTGTCTCTCCAATAAGATAACTAACATGCTGGGTAAACAAATTACAGCTGGGCAATTGACAATTGATAAGTGCATATAACATGCATGTGTGAGCTGTGGTGTCTACTATGAGATTCATTTGGGCATTACGACAAAGTACATAGACCGCTATCCAGCATGCATCTATGCCTAAATAGTCCACTTTCCGGTTAACATCCGTACCCCTTCCAGTATTAAGTTGCAAGCAACAGACAATTGCATTAAGTAATGTGCGTAATGTAAACAATACATTCATCCTTGAATAAAGCATTGCTGTTTTACCCCTAGTGGCAACAACACATCTACAACCTTAGAACTTGCTGTCACTATCCCAGGTTAAATAGAGGTTGAACCCAACTATCATGCATAAATACCCCCTCTTGGAGTTACAAGTATTCACGTGGCCAAGGCTTCAACAAGTAACGGAGAGCATGCAAGATCACAAATGACATAGACATGATAATATAATATTCAGCTCCACATAGGTATCAATATAAGTCAGATCCCAGCAAACACAACATGTAGCATTACAATAAGATGATCTTGATCATGATAGGCAGCTCACAAGATCTAAACATGATGGCACAAGTGGAGAAGACAACCATCTAGCTACTGCTATGGACCCATAGTCCAAGGATGAACTACTCACGCATCACTCCGGAGGCGGGCATGGCGATGTAGAGCCCTCCGGTGATGATTCCCCTCTCCGGCAGGGTGCCGGGAAGAGCTTCAGAACCCCCCGAGTTAGGGTTGACGACGGCGGCGGCAGCGAATATGTTCTGGATGAAAGGCTCGGTGTTTTAGGGTTTTCGCGTCTCGGGGAATAAATAGGCGAAGGGGCGATGTCGGCGGACCCCCGAGGGGCCCAAACCACCTGGTGGCGCGGCTGGGGCCCACCCGCGCCTGGTGGTTTGGCCACCTCGTGGCTCTCTTCGTCTCTCCTTCGGACTCCGTGTACGTGCTGGAAAAATAGGGACCTGGCCTTTTGTTTCGTGCAATTCCGAGAATATTTCCAGAAGTAACTTTCTGAAACCAAAAACAGCAGAAAACAGGGAACTGGCACTGTGGCATCTTGTTAATAGGTTAGTCCCAGAAAATGCATAAAAGTGATACGAAGTGTATATAAAACATGTAGCAAATGGTATAATATAAGCATGGAACAGCAGAAATTATGGATACGTTGGAGACGTATCAAGGAGGAAGAGTAAACATCCTATATCGAGACACGCTCCGAAGAATGAATATACCCGAGACAAGGCTGCGACCATCCAGGAAAGAAATTCAAGGCATAATCCCAGGAGCTGTTACGCGGCCGATCGGAAAGATAACACTTGAAGTTAGCTTTGGAACAAAGCGGAACTTCCGCACAGAGCTCCTGGACTTCGAGGTTGTAGCAGTCAAAAGCTCATATCATGCGATCTTTGGAAGAGAAGCTTATGTCAAATTTACCGCTCGCCCCTGCTATGTCTACCTACAGTTGAAGATACCAGGCCAAACGGTGTTATTACAATATACGGAGACAGACAGAGAGCATTAGAATGCGAGAACGCAGGCTCAGTACTCGCAGAAGAAGCTTGTATCGCCAACTCTTCAACGGTATCAGTCGCAGAATGGTAATCGCTGCTCAAAACGAGTCGCGTTGGAGGTATCGCGGAAGCGGCCAACATGATGCAGCCACCGATGGTAAATACCCACCGAGAAGTCGCGCATCAGCAAGATAATGCCCCAGGGGCCGCATTGATACAAAAAGAAGACAAAAATGGCGCATGTGCATAGACCCACCTCGATCAACAACCCCAGCCAGAGGGGCTCAGTTATCGTGAGACCTTACAAAGCAAACTCAACATAAGTCGCAGCTCAGTGCGGCTAATCGCCTAACAAAGTTGCTCTCTGCTTCAACATGAGATATACATCGGAGCAATCTTGCTCGACCCGAGTCGCTTCTAGCGACTCAAAATTGAACCAATCAGGCGTTCAACCCACTCCGTTAGGAGTATTATTCGCAACCAAGTGCGATGAGTATCAAGTATGCATGGCCTGCGGGGAATAGAAAACCCGCATTAAAGGGCCTGCATCATCCTGTAACACCCTGTAAAACATCGAGTGATTATGAAATAAAGCCGGCACCCTTGACATTCAAGGGTTTGTCGTTTCGCCTCAACTATCATTGAGTCGCTGAGTCTTTTGAATTTCATATATCACTGACCCTTGAGGGCTCCTTACGAGCATCGCGAGTACCAATCGCACCTCAAATTTTGCCAAACTAGTGGCAATCCTTAAGCTAGAAGCGTCTTGCATTATGCGGCCAAAGTACTGGGGTGTGGCGTCAATCGAGCTTGATTGCCTATCATGGCTGCTCTCGACCCTGAACACACATGTTCCTAGGAAATACTGAGCCGCGCGAGCGTCTACTTAATGGAATTATCAAGAAAAGACCTGCTTATAGTCACCAAAATACTGTTTATAATACATGAATGTCTTACAGACTAACGGGCATGTCCCACATTATTTATTTTTTCTTCCGAGCTACAGGAGTGGGAATTGGCGCGGCTTGTCTCGCAGTTGCAGTCGCAGGTGTCCTAATAATCAGGGCACCACCAGATGAGGTAGAAGGGCCACCAGATACTGTTGATGGAGTAGAAGCCCAAGATGACTCAGCTCCTGAGGACTTTTCCTTTGACAACTTGCTCCCATCAAGATTGAATTTATCAAGATAAGTGCCCAAGTCTAAGTTATCAACAAATTTTGTGGCATATCCGCATCCCTTTCCAGATATCGAAGTACTCGCTTATTGGCAGTTCAGTATCATCTGCGCTCATCGCTAGGCCGTGGCGAGCAACCTTGCCAACATCTCTCTGGATAATATGCTCGAAGCAATGTCAAGACATGCGCAGCTCCGGCGCGAGCAGAGGATCGTTTCCAATCAGAAACATAATGTGGAGCCTTGAGCAGTTTATTTATCCAATACTCGCAAGATGTTGGGCCATCAGTCGCAGAGAGATTACCGTCATAACTTCCTTGGTGACCTTTAAGAAGCGCTGGCTGAGGTCAGATAGATATACCCGTTGATCCTTCAAATTGGAGCGGGACACTGGGGCTTCAGGCCCTATGGCAAGAAAGAAAAAGCAAGAAATAAGTCAGAGACTAAGGTTGGTTACCCAAAATATGTATGATTAAAGGAGTAAAAGAACAACCAGCAAGTTGCAGGACGGCTGATTTGACCATGGAGCCAAAACCCTCAAAGGCTTTGAGCAGCGAGTTATATTTTTCATCTCGCGCATCGAGTTCCTTTGCGTGGTCTCCCTTCAGGCGATCAATCAATTCAGATTTAAGAGTCAGCCCTTCTCGCAAGATCTAATGACCTTGTCTTTCTCCATGAGTCGCTGTTGCATATCAGCTTCAAGTTCTTTAAATTGCTCTTTGCAGGAGTCGAGTTGACCTTGAGAGATTTTATTTCTGATCTTGGTCCCTAATGACCTCATTATGTTGCTCCAGGCGAGACTGCATCATTTCAGGATGGTCTATGGAAATACCTTTACCCTTTATTGAGCCAGAAGTATCAAGCAAGGACAGTTCATGCTGAAAACAAACAGAGCAAAACGCATAGGTAAATTATCCAGAATTTGGGGGCTCGAGATTTGAAGCCAGGAAAAGAATCAACACCCTGTGCGATGACACAAGGTTTTGATCCTTGGGGGCTATGGTATATGTACCTGGCGACTTGAAGAAAATTGCTCAACTAAGCCGCGCAGCAGAGCAGCATGCTTGTCCCAGCAGAAATTATGGCATCTGCGATTGACTTAGAACTACTTCCTGGAGCTGGAATTCTATTTTCAGTAAATACCCTACCAGCAGCAGGAGTTGTGGATGGAGCCGCGACTGGAGTCGCGGCAGGAGCCGCATCTGCAATACCTTCCTCCAGGGAAGGCCTTGGATGAGTCGCAACATTACTATTTCCCACGTTCTCATCAGCAACATCATCCTCGCTCATAGCTTGCTGAGAAGAAGCGGGGCGAGAATTAGACCTGGTACCCTCTTCAGACATGGCTCTGCAAAACATTAATGGGTTAATAAGCTGACCTAGCAGAGTCGCAACATTGAAAAGAAGGTGAACCATACCCAGAGGCGGCACGGATACTTTTCATCAGGCAACCAGAGGAAGGAGAAGATAAACCTTGCAAATCTGAACCTGCAGAGTATGAAAAGAAGTCGTGGTCAGCAAATATGCAATCACGACAGGAAAAGGAGAGAGTCGCAAATAATTACCCGAGCTTATTGAGAAGCAGTCCTTTGCTACAGCTTCGGAAGTGAAAGCAGCCTTGTTGGGATCAGTAAGTTTTAAAGATTTGGCAGCTTTTGTTTCTACCAGTAGCGCCAAGGCTTTGCGGCGTTTTTCGGGCTGCGTGGGATCTTCTGAGCTCTGGCATAAAATACGCTTCGAGGACCTACGAGGCACCTCAGGAAGTTCCAAGAAAGGTGTATTTGGAGTCGAGGACAAAAGAGCGTCGGCCATTTGTTGTTCCTCTTCAGAAGCACTACCCTCGTGCATAACTATATCTTCGCCAAAGGCTGCGGCTTGCTTTGACAACTCAGCCGCGGTTCCTTGGTTCAAGTCGATGTCCTCCGAAGGAAGAACCCAGAAATAGGGATCGATCTGAAAAGGAGTTCAGGTCAGAAATAATCAATTTTGGGAAAGGCTTATGCTCAGCCCAGAAGGGAGCAAGTCCGACGTTGTCATATGAGTCAATATCCTCATCCGTCACTCGGCGAATGAAATTTATCCACTCCCCTTTGTCCTAATCTTCAGGGCAAGTGCGATCGACGTCATTTGCATGACAGGTGAAATCCATCATAAGTCATGAGCGGCGACTCCCAGGCTGAATTCGCCACTTAGTCCAGCAAGATATAAGGTCCAATCCAGTGAGGCCGTGGAGTGTCAGCGCCCTCACCTTATCCAAAAGGGATTCGATAAAGGGCAACGAAGAAGGATCAGGTTTAGAAGACAGAGCATCGGTAGCCTTGAAGGCAAGAGGAGACCAAAGAGGAAAAGGAATTTCACCCTCAGGAGAAGTGTTTTTACAATAGAAGAATGTCCTTTGCCACTCCTTGATTTTCTTGGCAAGAGTTAGCTTTGGAAAGATACTACCCTACGACGTTGGAAGGAAATAGCGCCGCATTGGAGAAAAGGTCCATCTGTGGTTTCCTTTGACTATTGCAATTGAAAAGAGCAAGCCAGAAATCTATTCAGGGCGGGATACCCAGATAATCTTCACAGAGGACGTGGAAGTTGCTAACTTGCAACATCGAATTAGGGCCAATATCATGGAAGCGGAGACCTAACCGCTGCATCAAGGAGCGGAAGAAGAGAGAGCCCCGAGGCTTGAACCCGCGCTCAACATGCTCCGCAAAAATCACTACTTCTCCTGGTTGAGGATTGGGGATTACCTCATCACCAGCCGCCCGCCATTCGCATTGATCTCTTGGCGGAAGAAGGCCCCGTGCAGATAGGGATTCCAGGAAATCTTCATCGACCCACGAGCCTTCCCAGTTGCACTTGCGGCGAGACATTTTTCTCAGATCGATAGAGATATCCACCGAAGGATTGTGAGTACAAGAAGCGAGATTGGAGGCGGCGGAAAGGAGTAGCAGGTGCGTAATGCATGACTTGATGCAGAACGCTGGGGAAAACGATGAGCCAAGATAAATAACCCAGACGCGGAAGACGTTTAGATCTGAAAATCAACCGTCAAGACATGATAAGTCGTGTTCTTGAGTCGCCAAGAAGAGTTATAAGCCGCGGATGGGAAATAAAAATTGGAGTTCAGCTGGGATAATTCACGTGTGCGGCTCAGGGGTTTGTTAAGACAAAGGAGCCTTCGCTCAAAATCCAAGCTAAACTTGGGGGCTAATGTCGGGGGAATACTTTCTGGATTAACCCGCGGCCCAGTGAGACTTACTTTACTCGCACGGACAAAGGCCCACTTGGGAGCAAGCCCAATATTGAACCGCCATAAGGGGAAAGTTTTAGAAGACATATCCCGGAGGACGTGAAGACCAAGTAGTCTCCGAGTAGGCCTCTGTGGACATATTCCTTGTGGGGAAAGTTTCTTTGTAACCTAGCGAGCCTCTGTGTATATAAAGAGGACTCGCAGGACTTAGAACGGGTCGAGCTATCAAGCCCTAAACCCTAGTTCATACGGCGAGTACCAGATCGGATCGCCTCCATTGTAACACCTCGATTATCATATCAATACCAATCTAGGGTAGGCAGGAAGTAGGTCTTTTACCTCACATTGAGGGGGCCGAACCTGGGTAAATCTGTGTTGATCTTTGTTCCTGCGATCCCAAGCTCGGAGATGCTTGACTCGCGTAATCCCACACCTACGAAGTCATCTATGACACCTGACGTGACAAACCCACGACACCAGGGGCACGCCCGCCAACCCACTGACTCCCACCTTCCAGGGCCGCCGCCCTAGCTTCCTAACTCGCCGCCACGCCGAAACCGCAACAGAGGCACCAAGACACACCACCGCCACGCGGGCCACCCATGACCGGGAGACAGCTCGGAACGGACACACGGGGCCCACCATGGGCACCGCGGCAGGAATAGGGCCTCCACACCACCAGGTGTGAAAACCCTAGATCTGGAGGGCCAAACCCTAGATCTGACGGAGGAAGAGCCCGGGGCACAAGGGTTGGGCCCCTGCCCTACCCTTGCCACAAGGAGCTCCACCCAGCCACGAGGAGGCCGCCGCCAACGGGGGGAGGACCGCCGGAGAAGGAGGGCGCCAGCCCGGGCCCCTGCCTAGGCCCCAGTTTTTTTTTAATAATACATTTTTTAAATTAAATTCAAAAAATATTACGAAAATGGCGAAATTCCATAAATAATACACCTTCGGCCAGGGCTGGGCTGATAAGTGCCTGTCGGCCAGGGCTGGGCCGATAAGTGCCTGTCGGCTCTGGCTTAGCCGATTGCTTTGCATGGCGGGCCAGGCCTGCGGCCGACAGGGCTTTCTGCGTCACGTGGCCACTAATCGGCCAGGTCTCCGCCGACGAGCCTCTAATCGGCCCAAGCCTGGCCGACATGGCGCAGAATAAGCATCGGGCGAGCTTCTTCTTCCTCCCGTGCTCTCTCTTCCTTTCTTCCTCCAGCAGCTCCCTGCGCGCCGATCTGTTGGTCTACGACAACAGGCACTTCCTCTGTCGACAGAGGAACATGTCCCACCTAACATCCACGGGTATGTTTAATTACGCATTGTTTATTTACGCATTATTCAATTACGCATCCACAGCGGAATTGTCTAACACTTACTACTACTGTAGGCTCACAAGAAAGGGAACTAATAGGAGCGCACTATCGTGGATGCGGAGGGTTGGCAGCTATGTTGCAGAGTGGGAAACTGCGACGACACGAGTCTGGCAGGAGGACCTCGTGTTTGATCCTGACCTATTCAATTCGTACCTGCAAATTTACATGACCTCAACCCGGATACGCATTACGTATGTCGAGCATCCTGAGCTTACACCGGCTCCTACTACGTGGGATATGTATCCGACCCAGTCTACTGCAGGCTCCAGACAGTACGCGGTAAGAGATTAGTTAATTCTTACAAATTTTGCAAAATTATGTACAACTTACTGATAACGATGCAAATTATAGGCTGAATTGACTTACCAGCTACAGACGGAGGTGTCCGATTACAGACGTTCCCTATCGTCTGGCCCTCTGTTGGACCGGCCGCACCATCAGTCCTGGGTGCAGCGCTTCGAGCAGAGGCTGCGAGGTATCTACCAGGCTATCAGGTGCACACGTGCGTCTGACGTCGATCACCGCCAAGCAGCACAACGCCCACCACGTCATCCCCCGCAACGGCCACAGCCACAGCCGCAGGTGACGCCTCAGGATCGACATCAACCACGACCTCGTATGCCGTCGCACAGAGCACCCTCTCCTGACCAGGCTGGAGGCTCGACGTCGCAGCCGTCGCCCAGAGCACCCTCTCCTGACCAGGCTGGAGGCTCGCATTGGCAGCAGCAGTTTAGTCCCACGACAGGCTATCAGCTTCGACCACCTCCGCAGCCACATGGTAAGTACCTTGTAAATTTGTATTCACCACGCTAAATGCTACGTACTTTTTTCTTAATGTTGTATTGCATCCAGGAAATCGTCCGTCTACGTCCGCTCAACAGTCATTTGGATCCGCATGGGAGAGTGAGCACGACAGTGGGACCATACCTGAAGTACGCACACAACTGGACAATTGGATGGGTATGTACAATACTCCTCCACCCTACCCCACACATGAGACGCAGGATGATGATGATGCTGGATCACTGATTCCTGGATGTGCGGTTGTGCCACCCAATAGGCTGGGTTGGACTCCGCCAGATCCAAACCTTGCCAGACCTCCGCGCATGCGCAGACGTCGTCCATGAGACTTCCGGTATATGTGGTCGACGCCGCGGTCAGTGATATCTTTGGGTCATATTCGTATTTCGATTTGTATGTGAGACATATATGTATTTCGATTTGTATGTGAGACATATATGTACGAGACATATTATTATGTATGTACGAGACATATCCTTCCACATTGCATCGATACATTAATCTAACATGCAAGCACAACTCTCCGTTACAACTTCAGTAGTTCTACGTACATATATGTCTCACATATAACTCAACGATAACTAATTCTAATCACGTGGAGGTAACTGAGTACGAAAGTGATTCTAATCAATGACTTCACTTCCCTCTGCCACGTGTTCGTGATGGAGGCATGAAGTCATCATCACTATTTTCATCGGCGACAGCCTTCGATGCGCCAACACTCTTAAACTTACGTCTACGGTTCCCTCGTTTAGGAGGCATGAAATCATCATCACTGTCAGCTTTGGCCTTTGATATAGCCTTCTTCACGTCATCAGCGTACAATGCATTCTGTGAACGGCCATCAGGACAAGCGCCAAAAAGAGCTTCCATCCAACCAAAATGAGGGATCTCTTTGTTCAGAAACTGTGCGTCTGTGGGCCAGCGCTGCACAAGAACAATAGCAGAGGAAAATATTTCAGACAAATAACATTATATTCTAACAAATAAAACTTTCGTACTCAGTTACCTCCACGTGAAATGCATAAGCCTCCCGCGAAAAATGGATTATCTTTGACTTAGGAGTCATAGGCATGTCCCGTAGACCCGCCTCGATATCTTTTAGCTCATACACTCTCTGCCACTTCCACCGCCACCCATCAATTTCATCTAAAATTTCATCGGGGGTCATATGCGGGATTTTGTATTTTTTGGCTATAGTTTCTCCCAGCTCACGAAGGTTGCCCGTCTCACTAACTAGCTCCCTATAACAGCTCTTCGGCCTACCTTCCCTAATACTACCATCAGTCCATCTTACGGCTTCATACAGAACACACCATGACCTATTTTCCAAACTAGGACCCGAACTACCAGACATCCTTCCTATGCGACTAAGAAAATCACCACGCACCGCACGCCTCCATCACAACGTCTGCTGGGGTATATATAAGCTCACCCGGGAGAATAAGAGCGGGAGAAAAATGGCGGGAGGAAATGGGCGGGAGAACATGGCGGGAGAAGATGGCGGAGAAAAAGGGCGGGAGGAGAATGGCGGACAAAATGGGCGGGAGAAAAATGGCGGGAGGAGAATGGTGGGACAAAATGGGTGGGAGAAAATGGCGGGAACGACGGGGAAAAATATACATGCAGAAGTTGGCCCAGCTTAAGCCGACTGGACCTGGTCGGCTGGGCCTAGGCCGACAGAAGCTTGTCGGCCCAATACTAGCCGACAGGTCGCTCTGACATGTGCAGGGATCGGCCGACAGGCATTTCGGCCCAGCCCTGGCCGACAGGTACTTATCGGCCTAGCCCTGGCCGAAGGTGTATTATTTTAGAATTTCGCCATTTTTCGTAATATTTTTCGAATTTAATTAAAAAATGTATTATTAAAAAAATTAGCCAGGCCCCATCCCTCGGATGCGGAACCGCGCCACGCAGCCCGGCTGCCTACCCCGGCGAGCACCTCAACACGACGAGTACCAGATCCCCACCGCCAGCCGCCATGGGCCACGCCGTCTCCGCCACCAAGCGCCGCCACCGGCACGCAAAGAAGCTCGCGGGAGAGAGGGGCGTCACGACCTCCGCCTGGACGGGCGCGCGGGGAGGGGGCCCCTCACCGCCGCCACCGACCGGCCGGGGCGAGCCCAGCGGCGGCCTGGCGGCGGCGAGGGAAGGGGGGCGCACGGGGGAGAGAGGGGAGGGACGGGAAGGGAAGGGAAGGGGGGCTGTTTTCACCCAGCTATAGCTCATGGGTATTTTTTTTACTTACAACATATATAACATATATATGTGGGTAAGATTTTTTCTCAAACCTTACATTAATAGGTTTTTACCGACTGTGTGCGGATAATGGGCACCCATTGACATCCAAGATTGAGAGAGAAAAAGAAAAAAAAGGAAGAAATGAAGTAGATAAGGGCAAGGTGGTGGGCCTACCTCACAATTCATGCTGTCCCAGGGGATGCACGGTGGGTCCATAGGTCAGCACGTGCTCGGTTGACTGCCTCATTAGAAGCTCGTGACAAGGTAAGTCTCTCCTAGTTGAGTATGTGCAGTGTGTGGTGAGTCTAAGAAAATTATTAGAATTGAATCTAACGAAATCAAAATTGCCGATTTTTTTTCACTTTTACTCTAGCCAATGGAGAGATCCCAAATTACCATATCAATTTGTTTAATCAACTAGATCCTGGGTTTTGTACTAGACTTGAGTTCAAGAATCACACGCAGTGAGACGGAGCCTTGACCGTCCCCCCTCTATCGCTACAGTACCAGAGGGACGATTTCTTGGGCGTTCCTGGTTGACCCGCTCGCGAGCTCTGTATCCGTGGGATCCCTCCCTCTCCGGCGGCTGCTCCGGCAGCGGGAGGGTGGGGGATGCCCGGATCATAGCCTGTACATAGCTAGGTCTTCTAGGTGGCTGGCCGGCGGCGTCGTGGAGGTGGCGATGCTGGCGGAGCGGCTTTTGGTGGCGGCGTTCTTCCCCTCCGGTAGCGGTGTTCCTCGGAGCTCTGCTGCTCAGCGCGTGCCTTCCTGGTGCTCGGCGGTCTCCGGATGCGGTGAGTACCTTGTTCCCCTTCCAGATCGGTGCGTGCGATGGATCTGGAGCCAGTCGGTGTTGAAGATGGAGAGGATGAATCGAAGCAGCTCGACGACGTCGGCGATCCAAGGTGCAGGCTCTACGGAGCCGGTGTTCGACGACTTCCCGCCTGCTGGGGATCTCCTTCCGAATCAAGGTCGTCAGAGGAGCAGTTGCAGTGCGGCACGCCATCGACACGTCTTGGTTGTCGCCGGCGGACTCGGGGTTCAGCTGGCCTTATCTGTAATTTTCTCTTTGTTGCTGGACCTATCTGTATGATGGCTGCTTTGATGTAATCCTCTTTTTCGTGCAAAAAAAAAGAATATTTTTCTTAGCCCGAGAGCGTATCCTGTGAAACAGGAGAATCTGTACATCCGGTGCACCCGACTTTAGTTGACCACCTAAAATATTTTCAAAAAATCCGTAAAAAGTTTGAACATTGTTAGTACTCATATATAATATGTCACAAAATTTCAAATCAAAATTCATAACACAGATCATGAAATAAAATAGACAAATCTAACAATGAATAGGGCCAAAATATAATTGGGCTCTGAATTTGGCCCATTGTAAATATTGATAACAAATTTATCACTTTTAGTGCTGATGTTGTGTTACAAATTTAGACTTAAATTTTTACGACGATGTATATTTATGTTATGTTAATGTCCAAACTTTTTTTTAGATTTTTTGAAAACTTTTTTTGTGCTAAAATAGAGATGGGTGCACCGGTTACATAGATTTGGCTGTTTCACAGGATACACTCTCTTCTTAGCCCCCACCCTCTCTAGCGTTTGACCTATATCGAAGAGAAAAAGATACCGTTGGCCATCCTTTTTTACAACGTCACACACGCTTTTAGATTCCTCGCATGATGTTTGATGGTGTCATTGCAAGATATTCCGGTAAAGTGGAAATTCCACGTTAGTGAAAAAACAATAAATTCTTTTTTAGGGCTACATCCTTAAAAAAACAATAAGTTATATAGAAAAAGTTTCTTAGGCTCGAAATTCCTCCAAAGAATTTTCAATCTCACGATCTTTGTCGACGAGCACATCCAAAGACCAGTTTATAGGCCTCAACTTAAAATTCGAAATCCACAAGTAAAAACAAGTAGCTCAGAACTCGACTCAGCTTGATTTGAACTCGTTGCTAAACGAGCCAAGCCGAATTTTTATTTTGTACAGTAAACGAGTTCGACTTAATCAAACCGAGTTACCGATTACTCGTTTAGCTCCTTTAACTCGCTAAAAAGAGTCACTTTTCTTTAATTATAGTACTCTATCGACTACAAATTTATCGATAGTGTCAATTTTTCATTGATTGATGGATGATTGCATCGCACATGCCTAAATAATTAGAAACAATCGTATATACAAACTATAGTATGACATGTTGACATTTTTACCGAGCTAAACGGGTAGCTCGTGAATTTAGCAGGTCGAGCCGAGTTTCATTTCTGAACTCGTTAGTTAAACGAGTCGAGCCGACATAACTTGTTAGTTACGAGTTGAGCCGGCTCGGCTTGGCACGGCTCGAATTCCATGCCTACCACTTTACCCCGTGGCTGGACTCTCGCGGTCTCGCCTGACTCTATCCGTGTCTCGTAGAGGTGCAAATGGATAGGATAATTTCCACACCATATTCGATTCCGAAACCGTTTTAAAGAATACATATCCGATTTGAAGTAATCTGACAGATAAAAATATCCGATTCCGAACTTGACACCCCGATATGGTATAGGATATGGTATGTCAAATAGCCCATAATATGGATTATCCGAAAATTATATATGATTTCTGATGGTTTTAATTCGAATAATCCGATTTTCTACCAAAATTTCTACCCTAATAGAGCATATTTTGTAGTTAGTGAGTTGTCGAGTTCGTCCGTTCAACAGACAACTCACTTAAATAGTTATTATGGAGCCTATGGAGTACAACTTTGTTTGTTACTAGGTTATTCAACAATTAATTTTGATTGTATGGTTTGACAATGTATTTATGCGCTTATCAATCCGATTAATTTTGTTTCGCTCCATTTCCGTGAATCGCCGACCACAGATATCCATCGTCGAATTTGCAACTGTCATTATCCGATCGGCTCCGAATTCAATAAAAAATGTGGTAAATGATATGCTAGAGGAAAAATCCGATCCAATCCCGTTACATTCCTAATGGCCCGGACTCCGGTGGGCAGTGTGGTAAAGTGGTCTTTGCCTCTGGATGTTCCACTTCAGAAGAAAAAGAAAAGACAACATTACTGTTCACATGTTCAGCGATCTCACGTGTCCACCGAACCCTGTCTCCTGCAATTTCTCTGGAAAAAAAAAACATGTTTCCTACACCAGTGTCTCGAACCTTCTCACATCATGAAAACCCTCTCCGCTCTCCGGCGAGCTCGCCTCAGTCCTCCATCCTCCAGAGCATAACCAGACCAGTCACCCTCCTCCACTCCACTCTACTTGGCTGGGCGGGAATTGGGTGAAGATCCATCCGCGGACCCGACAGATTTCTTCTTCTCGGTGAGGAACCCATCCTATTTTTCTTCGATTGTTCGAATGAGCTTTCTTCTTCTACTTTACTGTACTGTTTGGAGTTTCGAAGGATCAATCAATTGGAAGTAATGGTGATAAATTAGGAGACACATAATCTGCCCGGCGGTTCTTGCTACCCGGCCCCAAACTTGGAGATTTTTCATGGAATTGAGCTTTTTGCTATGTTTTTTCTTTGACCCCCTGCGTTGAGTACGAATCAACTCCAAGAACACGAAAATAATTCCTTTTTTTTAAGGAAACGGGATTCTCCTGGGAATTTTTATGAATTATGACCGGAGAAAGCTAGAGTATTTGCAGAGATTGGGATACGAGAAAACGTATTTCACTGCCAGCCGAGAATGGGAACAGGTGCGGGCCGGCAACAAAAATGAGATTAAAGTTTTTTTAGAAGGCAATGTCACTATTTCGCCAGGCAGAAATCCAAGCATAAGTGCCTTATATTTTTATCCTACTAGATTGCTCTTTGCTGCCAAATCTTCAATTATGTCTAACGTATGTTAGTATGATGCGGTACTCTTTAGTTTCTTCCCAAGCGCATGTCCCAGAGAACATCAATAACTGCTATTGCCCAAACCTTTCTGAAAGATGACTCTGCACATTGTTGTCCTAGGGAGAAAATGTGGTGCATGAATTTGTAAATGTTGAGGAGTACATAGCAATGTAGGATAAGGTGGCAAAACCGCTTCGATCTTCGTGTGTACTGCATCCAAATCGGAAGGTTCATCAGCGATAGTACCTGGTTTAGCAAGCTTTTCTGTGCAAAATTCTTGCAACTTTTCTGGGCAATGCTCAGTGGCTATTTTAGCACTGTCCATTCCACATAAATGAAAGCCTTTTCAAGAAAGTTAGTTTCGTTGTTACTTTTCTTTATTTTCTTAAAACATATTCCTTGAAGAAACCGTGCGAAGTCCATAATGCTAATATAATCAGTTAGCAAATATAGTACAGGCCAGCCTATTTCAGCACATACATAATTATATCTTTCTGAAATTTCCATGGAAACTTCGCATCTGATAACTTCAGCCCATAGAACTGTATCAAACTTCGTACATATGTATGCACAGATCCATAAGTATTGGACAGGATCCTCCAAGGTGGAGCCACTATCACAACCAGTTCAATACTGTATATATTAGTTAAAGTTACTATAACCGAGATACCGGTAGAAATGTAGCCTCCCCTTTGTTTTCCTAACACCATTAGTTTTGTCTGATTTAGAAATTGATAATGGGTTGTGCATCTTGCTTTTCTGCATTTGTCCTTGCCTACTACTCACACTTTGTTTTGGTGTTTTAGTTTCAGCAATGACATTAGTGGATTTTATTGACTTGGACCATGATGAGTGGTATGTCAAAGTAGATGTTATTGATTTGAGCAGTGACGAAGATAGTGTTAAAAAAGACCCCATTGTTGAAGACAGAGAAGAAGAAGATGATAATGTTCCTCAGTCTGAAAACCTAGCTGAAGCTGCAACATCCTTGCCAATTTCAGAACAAGATGCTACTGCTACAACATCCTTATCAATGATAGACCATGGTTCCACCATGTCCTCATTAATGGAAGATAAGTTTATGCAGCCTGAAAAACAAGAGTTTCTTGCAACAAATGATGGCGCAAAAGAGGGTACGCAGCCTGGGAATCACGAGTTTATTGCAGCAGCTGATTGTATGGGTGAAGCTAGGCAGTCTGAGAGTGAGGCTGGCGTATTCTCGTCAATGACAGAACAAGCTGCTGCCACATCCTTGTTATTGACAAAACAAGGTGCTATCACATCGTCATTGAAGGAAGACAAGTCCATGCAGTCTGGGAATCAGGTGTTTGTGGCAGCAGTTTATTGCGCAAAAGAGGCCATACAATCTGAAAATACAGCGAAGGCTATTGGGTCGCCATCAATGACTGAAAGAGGTGCTACCTGCAAAAGTCACCGTGTTGGACAATTATGCCTGATGATTGGATGCCCTCATATCGTAGGAGACGGCTTAGATTTATGCATTTCCCATGGTGGAGGCCACCCACACGGTGAACCTGTGCAGGAAACCAGTCGGTTTAGGAAATTCTACATCAGGAAAAGAAAGAAACAAGTGAGTACCTCTGATACAGGATGCAACAGACCGTTGGGCATTGTCCAAACTAAAGGTGTGCCACCAGCGTTGCACAATGGAGATAGTGGATTCACTGTGATGGGAAATATCCGTAATGGTACGGCCAGCATAGGAATCAACGTTCTTGATGGTGAAGTTCTGGTGTCGACCTACCAAGGATGCAGCAAGACGTCCCAAGGAAATATAACATATGGCAGGGTCCGCGACAATGGTTCAAAGTGCTGCATGGTTGAAGGATGCACAAATGGTGCACATGGAAGCACACCTCTATGCATTTCCCATAATTCAAAGCCGCGCAAAAGGTGTTGTGCAGTCATTGGGTGCACCAAGGAAGCACGTAAGAGTTGTCAAGGCCTCACACAACGTTGTGTGAAGCACGGGGGCGGCAAGAGGTGTAAATATGATGGTTGTGGGAAAGGTGCGAAAGGAGATTATTCAATTGCGCATGGCGGGGGAAGGCGATGCAAGTTTCAAGGATGCAGGAAGGGCACACAAGGGCAAACTGATTATTGTATCGAACATGGTGGAGGCAGACGATGCAGATTTATAGGATGTAGCGTGAGCGCTACACATGGGAAAAACTTCTGCTCTATGCACAAAACAAATTTGTTAAGTGATAATAATTCCGCTCATGAAAGTCTGCCAGCACCAGCGCCAGTGGCAGAACCATCCAAAGGAAGAAACTCTTGCTCAGTGATTGGAGGGATGGCTCAGAAAAGGCAGAACACCAATGATCATGTTAACACTGCAAGCTTCAATATCATTGAGGTTTGAATGTGTTAATTATATACATATAAGTCAACCAATTTCCTTTTTTACTCATAGGTATTGTTCGCATATTTCAGACGGCAGAGGAAAATGGCAGAGTTTTTGTTTGTCAGAACAATATGCTGAAAACACAGTGAGTAAAGAACTCTTACCTACCATAAATATGAGAACTCTTTACCTTGTTTCTAGTATAGGTTTCTTCCACTTACGATTCTCTGGGTCACGTAGGCCATGTCTGAAACGATGATCAGTTTTTATTGTGTATAATAAATGTGAAATGACTTAGTAAGCAAACGGTATCATTAGCAGGGTCCGGGACAATGGTTCAAAGTGCTGCATGGTTGAAGGCTGTACAAATAGTGCTCATGGAAGCACACCTCTATGCATTTCCCATAATTCAAGGCCGCGCAAAAGGTGTTGTGCAGTCATTGGGTGCACCAAGGAAGCACGCATGAGTTGTCAAGGCCTCACACAACGTTGTGTGAAGCACGGCGGCGGCAAGAGGTGTAAATATGATGGTTGTGGGAAAGGCGCAAAAGGAGATTATTGCATTGCGCATGGCGGGGGAAGGCGATGCAAGTTTCAAGGATGCAGGAAGGGCGCACACGGGCAAACTGATTATTGTATGGAACATGGTGGAGGCAGATGCTGCAGATTTCTAGAATGTAGCGCGGGCGCTACATATGGGAATGAATTCTGCTCTATGCACAGAACAAGTTTGTTGAGTGGCAATAATTCCGCTCATGAAATTCTGCCAGCATCCAAAGGAAGAAACTCTTGCTCACTGATTGGAGGGATGGCTCAGAAAAGGCAGAACACCAATGATCATGTTAACACTAGAAGCTTCGATGTCACTGAGGTTTAAGATGGTTTAATTATGTACATATGAGTCAACTAATTTACTTTTTGCTAATAGGTATTTTTTGCATATTTCAGATGGCAGAGGAAAAGGGCAGCGTTTTTATTTGTCAGAACAATGTGCTGACAGCACAGTGAGTAAAGAACTCTTACCTACCATAAATACGATAACTCTTTACCTTGTTTCTAGTATAGGTTTCTTCCACTTACCATTCTGTTGGTTGCATAGGCCATGTCTGAAACGACGAGCACTTTTTTATTGTGTATGCATAAATGTGAAATGACTAAGTAAGCAAACGGTATCATGAGCAGGTTTATTGTCTACGTTTTACTTCTAGCATCACTGCATCGGTCCTTTTTTTTGAAACCTAGGCAAAAGCTTTGCCTTTTATATTGATAAAGTAGGAGCAAACATGACACGGCCTAGGCCAAAGTAAAAATAACAGTAAACAGGGCATACTACAGACAGTAGCCCCCAGGAGATGCTCGCATCAGCCGACTCCGTCAATCCTCGACGAGAGGAAAATTGTCATGGCTTTGACTAACTATGAAGTAATTTCCGCAAGGTGCTTGGCCCCCGCAAAGATCCAATCACGTCCTTCACTCTTGATTTTCTGGACGAGGGTGCTTGGCATGGTAAACTTGTTGTTGAAGACTCTAGCATTGCGCTCCTTCCAAATTTCCCAGGTGACAAGAACAATGGCAGTCTTGAGACTTTTAGGGTTCGCCGTGGGGCATTCGGAGATGGCCTTCCAGTAATGAAGAACAGTGGGGCGATTGAGACCGATGCAGGGAATGATGGCGGGGCAGGATAGCCAGGAGGCTGCCGCTTCCCAAATGCGTTTGGTTCAATGGGTACAGAGAACATAAAGTTAGCACAAAAGGATGAATTACTGGCTGCGCCTTTACTTGTAGCATCACTGCATCTGTCACCCAACAGCTGGTATTTCATGAAAAAGATTATTTTTTTCATTTGTTGATTCTGGCTTAGTAATCTGGACCCAAAAAATATATATATATATATATATATGCATGCTCACAGAGGCTGGTTGTAGCTAGAAGAGTGACAAGGTATGAGCTGATTTTGGACACGTAACAAACATTTATGTCCTGTGCTTAGATAAGCTGGGCCTGGCACTGTGAATGTGTAAGTTGAATCGAGTAAGATAGCAACTATGTACTCTGCCTTTGACCTCAAAATATTGTAATGACTGTTGTGCTCACTTGTAACTTAACAGGCAAACAACTCAGAGGTTGAACTTCGAGCGTGGCCTCGCAGCAGGATCTCCATCCCTACAGCTAGCTTCAACCTCTCCGACTACGGTAGCAAGGTTCTGACGGCGGATGTCTACACTTGATCGCAGTCTCCTTGTTGTGTGGTGAGCTTATTGTCAAGATGGTAGAAGGCACCTCTAGTCCGTGATGAATAATAACTCAAGTATGAACTACAGTTAGTCTGAACTAGTAGTACGTAGTTAAAATCTAGTAAGTTGTAGTAACTATTAAGGTGGGGCTTAAGCGAGAAACAAGTTCTAATGTGGAAACATACCTCGGGGCTAAGCAATGTTCTTCAGTTGGATCCCATGGGCATGAACTGGCTGCTTGGTTGGAAGGAAATTTGAACTGGGATATTTTGAGTTCCAGAAAAGCCCCTTTTCATTAATCTATAAAACTTGATGATGTGAGTTTTAATTTGTTAGTGTATAGACTTGCAACAGAGCATCTCTGAAACATTTCTGAGCGCTAACTGTTGAGGGAGATAACTGCAGTATTAAGCATATACAGGCAGCTCGTAAGCACAAATTATTAATCAAAGTAAACATAGGCCTGACCAGTCGGAGAGGGCCGTTTGGAATCAGGTGTTTAGCTTTTTGGATATACAGGAGTGACTGGAATTCATTGGTCGTCCTGCTTCTCGAAGACGCAACCTGAATACGTTGATCATCTTGGTTCTTTGGGAGACTTGTGTCAGTTCCCGGATGTAAAATCTACTCGAATTGGAATCAAACCATCTCAGGAAATTCATATGTGTCTACATTGTTTTGCAATAACAACAACTGAGATTGATTGATAATGAACTGGTACAGCTCGGCCATTGTTATAAGCGTATGACTAGAGCGGGAAACAGTAAAGTGACAGTAACAGTGACAGTAACGACGGCAATGGGTAAACGGTAAACAGTAGATGCGCTGATCAATCACGGCCACTGAGCGAAGCGACGCCGTTGGATAACTGAATTTCGTCCAGACTTTTTTTTTCGATAAAGGGAACTTTATTACTTAAAAAGTCTTAAGCATGTACCCGGCCTCTGCATAACTAAGATGCACACAGCCACATGTCCACAGGTAACCAAGTGCTGAAAATAAAAAGGCGAATTACATATCATCATGAGAAAGTGTAAAAACGCCTAAACTGCTGGAGGGCCAATCCGTAAATTATGCTGCCATCCATGTTGGGAAAAAAAATCCCTCGCCGAATCCTCCAACCGCGTACACGCCTCCGTGCACAGGGATCGGTGCTCCGCACGCTGTAGTGGCACCCATAAGCGGATCAAAGCCGTACTCCGGTAGATGACCTGCATAAGAGAATCATTTTTATCATTAAAAACCTTGTCATTTCTACATAGCCAAAGCGACCAAATAACGGCAATCGCTCCCACCCTAATTAGATGCTTAAACCTAGAATCAACCCCATTGAGCCAATTGCCAAATACATTGACAACACTGCGAGGAGGATATAAGTTGGAGGCTATCTGAAAGGCTGACCATATAGATCTAGCAAAATTACAACGAAAGAAAAGGTGTTGTATACTCTCGTCCTGATGACAAAAGACACACGATTTGCTTCCTTGCCAATTCCGCCTTGCAAGGTTATCTTTAGTGAGAATTACTCCACGACGAAGATACCACACAAACACCTTAGTTTTCAGTGGTATCTTCATCTTCCAGATTTTCTTATTATTAACGGCTGGAATCTCAGGTTGTACTAACACTTTGTACATAGAATCCACAGAGAATTTGCCATTCACATTGAGATTCCATCGAAATTTATCAGGTCCTTGCGTTAATTGCACTGAAGCAAGTCGCTGTATCAAAGCATTCCATGATGCTTGTCTAGGACAGAATAGACTTCTTCTAAACGACACATTAGGTGGAGAAGATTCCATCACCTTGGCGAGAGTATCGCTTTTATGTCGCACAATGTTGTACAAGGCCGGAAACTGTTCGCGAAGAGTGGCATTACCTAGCCATTTATCCTCCCAAAACCTAATTTCCGACCCATCCTGAATAGAGAAAGACCCGTGTGGAAAAAAGTATTTTTTGGTGGCCATAAGACCAGCCCAGAAGTGAGAATCACCCGGCTTCCAGCACACTGTGACAGCGCTTGTGAACCCACATACTTTCTTCTTAGGAGGGTCTGCCAAACCCCTTCCTCAGATAGTAGCTTAAAAAGCCACTTGCCAAGGAGAGCCCTGTTCTTGACCTCAAGGTCATGAATTCCAAGTCCTCCTTGGTCTTTAGGTCGGCAAACCACACTCCACTTAGTCAAACGGTACTTTCGTTTCTCACTATCCCCTTGCCAAAAGAATCTTGACCGGAAATAATCCAATCTTTTTAAGACCCCTTTCGGCAATTGAAGAAAGATATCATATACAGTACCATATTGCTTAGTACTGAATTTATGAGAACTAATCTTCCTCCTAAGGATAATAATTTTCCTTTCCAGCTGTGTAATCTAGCCTGTAAACGTTCCTCAACCAGTTTCCATTCAGCATTTGTGAGTCTCCGATAATGATCGGAATTCCCAAATACTTGATAGGAAATTGTCCCTGCGCACAGCCAAAAAGCTCGGCATACTGAGAAACATCATTTTGAGCCTCGCCAAAACAGAACAATTCACTCTTATGGAAATTAATCTTTAACCCCGATAAATGCTCAAAAGCTGAGAGAATTAACTTCAGGTTTTTTGCTTTTTCGATGTCATGATCCATGAAGAGAATTGTATCATCGGCGTATTGAAGTATGGACAAACCACCATCCACTAGATGAGGAATGACCCCTTCAATTTGGCCATCGGCCTTAGCACGTTCAATCAAAATAGCAAGCATATCCGCCACTATATTAAATAGCATCGGCGACAAAGGATCACCTTGTCTAAGTCCCTTTTTGGTTTGGAAGTATCGACCTGTGTCATCATTGACTTTAATGGCGACACTTCCTCCCGAAATGAAACTATGTATTAAGGCCCGCCATTCATCGGAAAAACCTTTCATTTTGAGAGTCTGTTGTAAAAAGGACCATTTAACCTTATCATAAGCTTTCTCAAAATCCAGCTTGAGGATCACCCCATTCAACTTTTTGCGGTGCATCTCGTGGACCGTTTCATGAAGGGTAACCACCCCATCCAGGATGTTGCGCCCTTGCATAAAAGCTGTCTGAGATGGACGAACCACATGGTCAGCCACGGTATTCAGCCTTATTGTCGCGACTTTGGTAAATATTTTAAAACTAACATTAAGGAGGCAAATGGGTCTGTACTGTTGGATCCTTTCGGCCTCATTAATCTTAGGTAGTAAAATAATCTCACCAAAATTCAAGCGAAACAGCTCTAATTGTCCACTATGAAGGCAGCAGAACAATTGGAGAAGGTCTGACTTGATAACGTCCCAAAAGTTCTGATAGAATTCAGCTGGGAAGCCATCGGGACCGGGAGCTTTGTTGTGTTCCATTTGGAAAATAGCCTTTCTCACTTCTTCCTCAGAATAAGGTGCAGTAAGAATGCTATTTTCTTCATGAGAAACCTGGGGTATGTCTGCTGTTTGGTTTTCATCCAAGGAAAAATGATCTTCCTCCGGAGCTCCAAACAGACACTTATAATATTTAGTAATATACGACTTCAGTTGCTCGTGGCCTTCAATCGTTCCCTCCTCCTGTACAAGGGAGAAAATACGTTTCTTCCTGTGTCTACCATTGGCAACACTATGGAAATATCTCGTATTTGAGTCCCCTTCCAGAATGAATTGAGCTTTGGAACGTTGATACCATTTAAGCTCCTCCTCGCGGAGTAATCTGGCAATCTGTGCATTGGATTGGTTTTTCAACTCAATTTCATGCACGGATAACGCCCGGATTTCTGCCAAAGCCTCGAGGTCATCGATAATTGATGAAAGCCGTTGCTTTTCTTTCTTCAGTAAACCCGTTGTGTGACGAGCCCATCCAATGAGGTAGTTACGTAGAGCACGTATTTTATTATTCCACCTCTGGATTGGCGTTGTCCCAGCAACCGGCCTTTCCCAAATCTTTTTGACCATATCTTGGAAGCCTTCACGGTGTAGCCATCCAAGTTCAAATTTGAACTGACGGTTACACTGTGGTCTCGGCAATCCAGTAGTCATAAGAATGGGAGCATGGTCTGACAGAGCCTCAATACGTTCTAGAGCCCGTACCGATACCATGGGGAATTTCATCTCCCAATCCGTATCCATAAGTACTCGGTCTAGTTTTTCGTATGTGGGTTCTGGCAGACTATTTGCCCAAGTAAATTGTCTTCCAACCATCGAGACCTCTCTCAAGCTCAAGTTGTCAATGACTGCATTGAACAAAAGAGGCCAATGGTTGTCAAACCGGCCTTTACTTTTCTCAAAGGGGAATCGTAGCATGTTGAAATCCCCCCCCCCCCAATGATCATGGGATGTGGGTTATCTTTTACTAGATTAACCATTTCCATGAGAAAATCGGCCTTTGGCTCCTCCTGGGCAGGTCCATACACTGTGACCAGACTCCATATAAAATTATCAACTTTGTTACGGATGTGTAGCTTAATGTGAAACTCACCATCCGTAACTGTTAATACTTCCATAGTCTCAGTCCTTACTCCGAGTAAAATACCCCCAGAACGACCACGTGGCGGGCGAGAGAACCAAGCAAATTCTACACCTCCGGAGAGTCTGTTTAGAGAACTTTGCGAGAACTCACGCCTACCGGTTTCAGAAATACCCAAAAAATCCAAGTTATGATCCCGAACAGCATAAGCGAAATGCAAATATTTAGCCAAGTCACCAAGACCTCTGCTATTTGCAAACATACCATTCATTGGGAAACAATGGGGGATTTGGATAATTTGGTCTTTTTCCGAGACCTCTTGTTAGAAGAAGATTTGGATTTTCGACATGAAGCTTTTAGCTCATATAAAGGGCTGTCGATATCCAATCCAACTTCCGACACTTCACCAACTAAATGAGAGAGTAGCTGACCATCTGATGTGGCATTCGCTTCCTCATCATCTATATAGGTGGCACTTAGACCGGTCGAGACTTTAGGCATAACCGTTAGACGGTCAAATTCCATATGTCTCAAGACTCGAGTCGAAACAGAAATTTGAGAGCTATCATTACCTAGCTTTACTCCTACTTTAGCAAGCTTTGATGAAATAGCTGAAGGCGAAAAAGAAAGAAAGGATTTGGGAGCGTTATCCGTACCATGTGAGTCAAGATTAAGTTCAGCCTTGCGTCGCATAGCCCTCACCATGGAGTCTTCATCGGTAGGGTTAGCTCCATCCATCGCCGACTCGAACCTCCCGCTACGACGCGGAGTCGCAGTAGGAGGTGGGGTGCAAGGCGAGACAGAGCCAACCATGTCCGAGTGAGGCCCCGCATAAATAGTGGTCGGGGTCAGCGTTGGTGATGCAGGAGCTGACCCGTCCACCGTAGTGTCCAGCTGCGCCATGGGCTGACAATGTCGAGGAAGAGTCCTCCACCGCCCCAGCTACAGCGCCACCAGCAGTGCCGAAACGCAGGTCCAGGGGAGGCAAGGTCGAGGCAGAATCCTCCCCCTGGTCCAGCGTAGGCGCAGCAACAGCGCCACTGGCCTGTCCCTGGTCTGCATCCAGAGTCGGCCCACTCAGGCCAGCACCATCTGCCACCTGCGGGAGATCATCGAGGCCTGCCAGCGGCCCAAGCTGGCCGGCGCGCGTGGCCACAGCAGCCTGCGAGCCAAGGCCCGGCTGCGGCCCAGACTGGCCGGTAGACTTGGCCAGCTCCAGCGGCCTGCCATGCCCAGCCAGCAGCCCATCCCGATCAGCATCGCCAGTAGAAGCCGGCCCATCTTGCCTTGCTGTGTACATAGCTGCAGATTCCACTTCTTCAACCGAATCAACACAATTCAAATTACGTAGCAGCTCCGGAGATGACCTTCGGATGCTCTCAACAATTTCAATCCCTCTAGGTGTACGTGGGTTGGGGTTGTAAGGAGTAATCGCCATAGCCGGTATAGAGGTGGACAGAACATCCGGGATCACCGTCTTGCCATGGTTATTGTCCCCGGTCGGTTTGCTTGCATCAACATCCATACTAGTACTTTGAGTGTTTTGCATGCCAGCCGATCCCGAGGAACCACCCATGCCCTCCTCATTACCTTCCTCCTCATCAACATCATCACCATTACGTCGCCAAAAATAAGGGACGAAGTTGGCATCCGGGACGAAATCCGCAGCCTCGCGACGGAAAAAGAACTCATACTCTCTAAGTTTAACCACACAAGCTGCTCCAATATAAGGCCCGTTGATATTCGTACTCTTCTCAAGTGCCTGCGGATTAAGCATACCCACGAGAATTCGAACGCTACCACGACTCCAGTAAGTGACAAGATCAACATCAAGAGTCGTCCCAATAAGAAAGCCAACAGCCCAAAAACCAAGAAAGTGTCTCACTGGATATGGCACACCTTTCACATGCACCCAAACCTTCTCCATCACCCTAGACGGGGTAATGTCCTGGACC
The DNA here is from genome assembly GCA_947311845.1 of Poa pratensis. NCBI lineage: Eukaryota > Viridiplantae > Streptophyta > Magnoliopsida > Poales > Poaceae > Poa > Poa pratensis. Next base: position 108,692,900 of record CAMZMU010000041.1, read on the forward strand.
TTCCACACAGAGAAAATTGCCTGAGCCTTGTATGAAGGGATGTTCATCTGTAAGCCAACTAACCTCTGGAGGTCTTCCTCCGATGGTAGCCCAATCAAGAAAGCACCAGCCCCATGTGGGAGTGCCTCCCAAGTCCATTGAGAGCTCGAGGGACACATTCTGGATGTCAAGCTCTCGATTGCAGCCGCCGGGACAGGATCACCCACAATCATGACAAGCGCGGTAGGTGAGTTCGTCGGAGCCAGGTGAGGCTTATACACGCTATCAGGCAGCTGCACAAACATCGTCTCATCGGTACCAAAACCGGAAGAAAAGGCACAGGGCTTCGGTAGCTTGAGTGTCGGACATCGCATGGTTGGGTGCTTGAAATTGTCACATATGAGGCAGTAGTGCTTAACTTTGCACTCCTTAGAGGAATGAGTATCCACAGCACAGTTCCAGCAAACCTTTTTGGACTTAGTTTTCCCTCCCGACACAGTCCCAGTCAGAGGTTGCTGCTGTTGTGAACCATCAGCCAAAGGAAACGGCCCCGATGGGTTAACAACCACAGCATCACTTGGCCCCTGAGAAAACACCTGCTGCCCCTGAAACGAAGGCTGCGGATGGAACGACGGCTGCTGCACCTGCCCATACCGTACAGAATTTTGATTCGGCTACGCAAACGGCGGCATGAATGACTGCACAGGAGGTTGCTGCGGCTGTTGTCCCGGCTGCGGAGTTCTCTTCTTCTTTCGCTTAGGGCGAGGAGCGGCATGGCCCGTTGGCTGCGCAACCTGCACCTGCTGCTGCTGCCCCGTAATCTGCTGCTGGAACGCCGAAAGCCCCGCGCCCAGCATCGGCGGCGGCTGAAAATGCGTGTTCATCAACGGCGGAGGCTGATATTGCTGCGGAAACATCGGAAGGTATGCCGGCAGTCCATAGTTCCTCGAAGGTGGCTGGAGAGGACGAAGAGGAGCCGAACCAGTTGGTGGCGCATAGGTCTGGATCGCCGCCTGCATGGGCACCCCTCCCGGGAACGAGGGCGTGGCATGGCCAGCGCCCGAACCAGCAGGCACGTTGCTGATCGGTGGTATGGGGGATGGGGCCGACGCCGGGAATTGTTGGAGTAGCCCCGGCGTCGACTGCTGCTGCAGGAGATGGGTGGCGGCGGTGGGAGGACGCGCCGGGCCACCCCGTGGACCTGCGCCCGGAGCAGGTCGAGGCGGCACCCCGGCCATCGGTCGCGTCGGCGTCAAGGCGGCTATCGCCGCGAAGGATCTTGGGAATCTGTAACCCGGCGGCGAAGCTGGAGTGCACGGAGTAAGAGACGGTGGGGGAAGCGGAGGTTGCGGTGGAGAAGGTCTGAGATTGATCTGTTGCGGCGCGTCGTCGAGGGATTGCGAGGAAGACGGCGCACGCGCACGATCCCACATCGCCTTGAACCAGCGTCGGGGATTCTTCTGCCCACAGGGACAGTCAGGATGGACTGCATGCACAGGGGCCCCACCAGACAGGTCATCCGAATTTCGAATTCCGCTGCGTGATTCCGGGTCAACCGCCTCCGCGGACGTCGGATCGGCCAGCACCACCGCACCTGGCTGCGGCGCCGTCTCCCTTGCCGCCAGTGAGCAGACTTTGTCCTCCAACGCCTTGGCCACGAGCTCACCCAGGACCGCAGGTGGTGTAGACCTTCGAGGAGGAAGCGGGCCACGCCATGCTCCTATCCGCGGCGGCGATCGTGATAGCCGCAAGCCGGACGGCGAGGATACCGGACCACGCCACCAATGTCGCTCCTTAGGCGCTGGCTCCACCACCATCTCATCTCTGCACACATCGGAAACGTCAGCGTCCATACCTTGCTTACCTGACGAACAGCGCTCCCATGAACGACTCGACGGCGACGGGTAGCCGGCGGCCGCCCAGAACTCAAGCACCCGCCGTTCGTCTGAGACAGGTGCACGCCGTGCCACCGGAGACTCAGGACGCGGCGGCGCTTCTTCATCCAAAGCTTCCAAAGCCGACTGAACATCGACGTGCTCCCCGTGGAGATCGTCACCGGTTACAGTCAGATCCGCCTCCCCTGACGGCGCCGCGTCTAGCGCCCCTAGGCATGCAAACCGAGACCCATCTTCTCCCGGAAATCCCTCAGCCATCCACGGCGGCGGTGCTAGCGTCCACCGCCGTCGCCTCAGCATCCATTTCTTCATCAGAGAAGAGTGAACAGGAGACAGGCCTGACTACTTGGAATTACTAGTATATTTTAACTACCCATTACTACAACGACGGTACCAGCACCTTAAAACTAGGTAGTAGTTCCCTTGATTTTAAGATGGCGAATTGTGGATTCCTCCTGGACAGCAAAATGTTTAAGTCGAGCGCCAAGTGCTTCCCAAAGAGGCAGTAGCACCTGCCCTTGAAGCCGCCCTTGATGCACCTGTGCTCATGTACGCGGGCGCGGAACAGCTTCGCCTCGATCCAGCACTCCGCCTTGACAAGGCGGCCTTGCAGCTCCACCCTTTGCAGAACCGTATCGACGGTACCCTGTACTTACACACCTATGGCTTTCCTGACGAATTGACACACCAACACATGTTCACAGATAACCCACGCATCGATCAATAGTAACTTGTAGATTTTAACATGATATTATCATACGAGAAGACTCAGAAGAGGAATGAAGAAGAAGAAGAATCAAAGAGACAGATAACACAGCGAAACAGGATCTGGCCGGGAACACGAACAGCCACCGGCCGCAACAGACGTAGGGTTTGCGTGTAAGATCACAAGTGCTAGAAGAAAACATAGAGCGGAACGCCTCGTGTCCACGGTCGATGGCTCATGGCTGCGAGCTTAATCCGTTATTTTATTGTGATCCAAATTCATATAAATATAAAGGCTAACTTTTCTGCCGGAGTGAGGGAAGCCCGCCGGGAGGCTTGGTCCGAGGCCCTGACCGGAAGCCTAGGGTGGGGGGTCGGTCCCCGCGGTACGGATCGTTACCGAAATGGATTAGGTCAGGACCAATCGTTACCGAATTGGATTAGGTAAGGACCACTATAAATACATCTTTTAAGCCACCGGTTTGGGATAAGTCGCAATTTGTAAATCCCTACCGTTTGTAACCTCTCCAGATATAGTAAAATTTTGCTGGCTAGCACCCGTGGTTTTTTCTCTTCCTCCTTGGAAGAGTTTTCCTAAAATCTCGTATCCCCGTGTGTTGACCTTAATTTTGTTTATCGTTTATTTGCTTGTCGTTTATAACAAGTGGTATCAGAGCCCAGTTTTAGATTAGGGTTTCGACAACATGGTTTCGATGAAGTTCGATCTATCGTTGCTGGACTACAAGACAAGATTTTCTCTGTGGCAAGTCAAGATGCGGGCAATCCTAACTCATACCGATCTTGATGATGTGATGGACTGTTCAGACGAGAAGGATCAGAAAACATGGACTGATGGAGAGAAGCGGAAGGACCGTAAGGCTTTGTCTCTGGTTCATCTTCATATGTCTAATGATATTTGCAAGAAGTGCTACAGAACAAAACTATGGCAAAGCTGTGTGCGCCAAGCTGGATTCGATCTGCATGTCCAAAGATCTAACCAGTAAGATGCATGTGAAGATGAAGTTGTTCACGCACAAGCTGCAAGAAGGTGGTTCGTTGATGAATCACTTGTCGGTCTTTAAGGAGAGTGTTTGACCTAGTGTCGATGGAGGTAAAATATGAGGATGAAGATTTAGGTCTTCTACTATTATGTTCACTGCCTAATTCCTATACAAATTTCCGAGATACCATATTATTAAGCCGTGCTGATCTAACCCTTGCCGAAGTATATGATGCACTTTTTGTGAAGGAAAAGATGAAAACTATGGTATAGAAAGAGGAGTCATCTTCCAAGGGCGAAACTTTACAGGTTCATGGTAGGCCCGAGTCAAAAAGTTACAACCACAACAACAGAGATAAGAGTAAGAAATCGGTTAGGCCGGGGAAGGTTAGTAGATAAAAATAGTACATGCCAACCACCTTCACATAAAACTTTATTCTTATAAGATGCTTACAATCACTAATTGCATATGTGACCCGGCATCTCGGGAAATTAATAAGTTTATTGTGTATAAGCAAAAATAACACAGAAAGGTAAGTGGACGGGTCAGGCGCTGTCCCACCCCTGCTAACCTGGGGTGGGGAAGCTGACTCCCGGCTATCAGGTGGAGGCATTTAGGCGTTCACATGAATCTGCCGGCAATCTAGTCGGACACGCCGATCATCATCGGGAAGAAGGAGACCATGTCAGCATCAAGATTTGGGTGCAGACCTTGGCCATGGCTAAGGCCAAACTGGCTCTGGCATGGGCACCTGAACGCTGCCATTCTCCCAACCGCGAAGGACCCTCAACAAGGCGATATGCAAGGAGAAGAGTATTGTGGGGAGGAGACTCCTCAAGCCACAACGCTCAGAACAAGGGCGTCAGAACGACCTTACAACTCTTCATTAAGCCGCCTTCCTGCTCCAACAAGTCCTCCAAAGTCACCATCTCACCTGTGGGTGACCCCCGCGGCGAGACGCTTCTGCCATCAGGATCTTCCCGATTTGAACTCTAGCTTGAAGGATCACCTCTTTCGCCTGAGATTCCACATCCGAAATCTTAGCTGCGCAAAACCCGACATCAGGAAGAGAGCGTCAAGGACAAAATTCGAAGAAAAGGAGTGCAAGGGATGAGGGAGGATAACATACCCACGGCACGGTATATTGCTCCCCTCCGGCTCTTGGCCCGGGACTGCTCAAGCCTCAACAGTGTCGAGAGACCTTGGTTAGGCGAGACTCGAGCTCCAGCTTCTGTCCATCTAAGGCCGAACCTGCTTCCGCAGGTTGGCCTCGAGCACTCCTTGCTCCCACTCCAGCAGCTCGATGCCACCGAGACGGATGTACTCCACTCTCTCAGTGGCCATGAAGCCTCACAGTCCCCTAACAACTTTTGGTATGGCTCGGCGAACTCTCGGAGCTCCCTTAGTGAAGCGGGCTCCTCTCTCCATCTCCTCCAGGCAGCGAGCCAAGTCAGCGTTGCCCTTCTGCACCGCCACAGGGAGCCCTGCAACTCCGAGATTCACAGCGCAACACTCCACGCCACCTCTGAAGCCTTCTGAAAGGACAATGATGTCGCCTAGAGGGGGGGTGAATAGGCGATTAAAACTTTTCCTGTTTAGGCTTGCTAATTGCGGAATAAAACTAGGTGTTTAAATTAACAAGCCAACAACCTAAATAAACTAGGTTCACCTATGTGCACCAACAACTTATGCTAAGCAAGACAAGCAACAAGATGATAGCAATATAGAATACTTCAAGCACGAAGGCTATCACAATGTAAGTTGCATAAGTAAAGAGCTCGGGTATAGAAATAACCGAGGCGCCGGAGACGAGGATGTATTCCCGAGTTCCTCCTTGAAAGGGAGTACGTCTCGTTGGAGAGGTGTGAACCGACACAACGGTTCAACAACCACAAAGGTTTCACCCTCTTCTCCGATGAACCGCACCACAAAGGTTTGGTTCACCTTCCACTATCGGTATTCCTTTGAGGCGGAATCCGGAGCCTTTCAACAACAATCCGAGGCACAACCCACAATGGGTTGGGGGCTCCCGAACGGCTCTCAACAACAATTCGAGGCACAACCCACAATGGATTGGGGGCTCCCGAATGGTTTCAATTGACCACACAAGGGTCCAACCACCACAAAGGCGTCTAGGGCATGAAGACCAAAGAGTAACAAGTTCACAAGCTTTCAACTTCCACGAATCCTCGTGGAGAGCACACCGATGCACCAAATGCAAAAGGCAAGAGCACAAGTGCTCAAATCCTTCACTCTCAAATCCCACCACAAGCAACTAATGCTTATGGGGGAGAAGAGAGGAAGAACAAAGAAGAGAACCACACAAGAACTCCAAGAACTAGATCCACTATGTTCCCCTCACTTAGAGGAAAGATTGATTGGTGGAATGTAGATCTAGGTCTTCTCCTTCAATCCTCCAAAGATCAAAGAGTTTGGGTGGAGGGATTGGGAGATATCAAAGAAATGAGCTTGCAACAATGGAGGAGAGAGAAAACTGGGCGAGTTCAACTGGCTGGAGGTAGGTGGAGGGGTATTTATACCCCTCCCAGAAAACTAGCCGTTGCAGACAACTTTGCACCGGAGACTCCGGCCTGGACCGGAAACTCCGGTCTGGACCAGAGACTTTGGACCAAAGGCCGGAGTTTCCGGCCTAGACCAGGGGCTGAACAAATGCGAGTTTCCTGGTCCGGGCCGGAGTATCCGGTGTGTTTACACCGGAGTTTCCGGCCTACACAAAACTGCCGAAACGTCAACACGAAAACGACGATATCTTGAGCATCCGAACTCCGTTTTCGATGATCTTTGGCTCGTTGGAATCGCAACGAAGAGCTTTACAAGATCATGCAGAGAAACATCATAGTCCAACAATGGAAGATAAAACCAAATGGAGAAAGGTAAAACCTCTCTAAAAAGGAATAACCGGCAAACCTCCAAAACCGAAAACGCAACAAGTTTTCCATACGAAATTCGTTTTCGGTGAACTTGGGCTTGTCATGTAGATCACGACAAGCACCAAAACCCAACAAGGAGAAAAGCCACATAAGAACCAAGAAAGATCAAATGCCAAGTATGCAAAGGTTTGAGCTCTCCACAAGGATGCGATCAAGTTACTCACTTGAGAGCCCCTCTTGATAGTACGCCGTCTATCCTAAAACCCGGTCTCCCACTAACAACATGAGACCGGTAAAATAGAAAACCTATCAAGATCATACCTTTGCCTTGCGCATTCCACTTGAGCTCGATGATGACGATCTTGACTCTCTCAAGTTGGAACACCTTTCTTGATTGTGCTTGCTAGCACATGCTTGATGAAGATTCTCCAAAAGCTCCCCCATACACCATTATGGGAGGGTCTCGCTAAGCTCCGTCTTCATGTCTCCTTTGCAAGCATCAATCAAATGATATCTTCGAGATGCATCATATTGAGCTTGCGCTTCATCTTCTTCTCTTGATATGTATGATGGCTTGGGGTTAAACATGATTGTTCACTCAATCTTCTTTTCCAAGCCATACTTGTAATAAGCTCAACTCTACACATGACCATTCTTCATATAAACCCTTGAATAGAGCATTGGTCATCATGTCATCTTCTAGAGTCCAACACATGAATTCCAATCATTTCCTATGGACAAGATCTACAAGTATATCTCAATGCAAACATTAGTCCATAAGGATTGTCATTAATTACCAAAACCACGCATGGGGCAACACATGCACTTTCAATCTCCCCCATTTTGGTAATTGATGACAATCCCTTTTACGAGGGTTTATATAATGAATTAAGCATCCATGCAACACAAAGAGCAAGGATGCAAGAGCAAGAAAGGCAAATGCTTGAGAACGACTAAAGCATAAAACCAACTCTTAAACCCTCTAAACTTCTCCCCCATTGGCATCGATTGCCGAAATGGGAGGAAAAATTTAGAATGCCAAAATAGTAAGAGCTCCCCCATAATGTGTGCATTTATCATAATATGAGTGAAATCAAATGCACATATCCAATAACGAAAGGTTGGAAAGGAGATCAAACTATATTGAGGATCCAAAGATTGCAAAAGAATATCAAATAGAAAGATACTTCAACGAAAGACGCAAGCAATCAAAAAGATCCAAAAAATGTTCTAAATATCAAGAGGGAACTCCCCAAGGTACGTGCACAAATAGGATTTGTATTTCAATATAGTGTGCACAACATGGAATCCTCACTCCCTCCTAGATAAATTCGAACACAAGCACATGCAAGAGAATATAAATGAGAAAAGAAGCAAAAAATTTGCAACAAATAAAATGTTTTGCAACATGAGCAAGGAGCGGCAAATAAAAGGATGGGTGTGAGATAGAAAGACATTTTAGTAGACTAATACAAGGATGAGCAAGTATCAACATAGTCTTTCAAAAAGGAGTTGCACATAGTGCATATCATGTCTTTCCCATACTCACACACCAACGAGATATAGCAAATAGCTCCACAAGCTTATTAAGATTAAAAAACATAACACATAAACAACAAAGCTTGTGCCTTTAATTAGAGACCACTAAAGAAATAAAAGCAAAGGGGTGGTCACTAAAGAATTGGAATACCAAAAAAGATGTAACTATTCTTATGTGTATAAGTTTCTAAGTAGACACCAATCACGAAGATATAAGTCCACAAATAAGCATGTACACACAATATAGGTACAAAGGTAAAGGTCATGATATCCAAGAGGAAGTCATAAATACACCAATAAGATCTTTGCTTAAAAGCATAGCACAAAGCTCAATTTTATCTTAAAGGGATATAGATAAACTTCAACACACACACATCATAGCATCAAACGTATCCACAAGGGATAAGGTGATAAAAGGGATGCTCCGAGTAAGATAACAAGTATCACAAAACGCAAATGATTTTGAAACACATCAATATTACATATGCGAGACATGGAGTAGAAAGTGCTAGATTAACATATTTGGGATTGGTGAATCATGAAAATGATTATATATATTCCCCTTGATATGTAATCATCCCGGCTTACTCACATTTGCAATAAAGACGTTTTGCAAGAATCAAAAGAATTGCAACCAAAGAGATTCATGCCATGAAACAACCTACACAAGGTTGAGAGCTAGAAAAGTAAGCATGAGGTAGATACTTGTTACCGAGATAGCATTGGTGATGTAGAAGATAGGAGCTCATGATCATCAAGCTTGGCTCCAATAAGCACATGGTGACAACACCTTCCTTGTAAATGAGACAAGCTTCCAATGCATCTCCAATATACCTAAAACAAATTCAAGTACAAAATGGTACCCAAACTCATTGGGTCCAAAGTAGTTAGAGCAACTACAATACATAGGACAAACTCCACATAAATATGTGCATATTGATATGAAATTGAATTTCATGCACATCTTAGCCATTTAGGATTTGATGGAGTTTATCCTATATATTGGATCAACGAAAGTAAGCATGCCATAAGATATACATATAATAAATATGCATGCACATGACTTTCAAGAACCAAACGAGATATAATTTAGACACAACACCAAGTAAACCAACAAAGCACACACAAGTGTGACAAGAAAACAATATGTCCAAATTATATCAAATACCCAAATCAACACATGAGTGAAGATACCACTTTGAAAAGATACCAATGAAATCAAGATACCAAATGATGAAAATATCATCAAGAAATAAACCAAACCCTCTACACTTTTCATGATGGCACAAGTACCAAGACGAAAAATGTTTGTCTTCCAAGGAGACACGTCATCGGGATCAAATATCAAATGAAGACAACTAATGTTCAAAAAGCCTATAGGATTGCTCCCCCAAGATGTGTGCATTATTTAAGATTTTGCATTTGAATACAAAATGCATACAAATGAGATCATCACTCTCCATATATATATATATTCAAACACTAGTCATGTTCAAGAAAGGCAAGAAATTGCAATACCAATTTAACGAACGGTGTTTTACTCAAAGTAGGATAGCTTCCCAAAGAATAGTGCATTATCAAGAAGTATGACTTTTGAATGTCAATGCACAAGAATTGGTTCATTGCTTTTCCCAACTCAAGAAAGCACAAAACAAATTTCAAGTAGAGCAATAAAGGATCCAAAAGATACAAGGAAGACAAATGAGAGTTAGATCAAAACAAATCCTTGGCAATCAAATAAGGCAATTCAAAGCAAGAGCCAATGTGAATAAGATCAATATATTTACCACAAATATGATTATCACTTATCAAGACAAGTAATGTATGGAGATATTTCTCGGTGGTGGATTGCAAAGATATATTCAAGATCATATTCACAAAACATAAGCATAAGGCAAAGGATAGGAATTAAAAGCCATGCTTAGATAGATAGAAATTCCCGATAGCTTCAAAAATCACGCAATAATGCAAAGCAACTCCAAGGAGTAGCTTGAAGCAAATGGTTTCCCAAAGAGATATATGAGAACATATTTAGGGAAAGCCATGTCAAGAATTCCATCACAAACAAGATCCAACGGTGAGAGGCAAAAAACATTTAAGCAAAAGGAACTTGTTTGAGAAACATGCCACAAAGGAATAAGATAATGAAGAATATCAATTCTAGGTGGCAATACCTCACATGTTCACATTTTCTAGGTTTGTAATATGCACAAAGCTTATTACTCCCCCATAACGTGATAACCCAAAATTTCTTTAAAGCGAGAGGCAAACAAAAACAACTTGAGAAATTAATGGACATTATAGAATTTGAATTTCTCATGAGCATGACATACCACATAGAGAATAGATAATATAGATATATCATCACTAAGTGCTATTCCTCATGTACACACTTTTTTAGGTTTGTGAAGTGCACGAAGCATATCACTCTCCTAAAATGGAATGGTCCATTAATCTCTCAAAAGAGAGCCAACAAGATAAGATAGCAAATAAAAGCAATAAGGCTCAAAACAAGTAAATGGTGTGCAAACCAACATACACATACTTGATTCCTCTACATGGTTAGTATCAACAAAAACACTAGAGGAAGTAGACGCTTCATTGTTAGAGCAACAAGGCATGGAAAGTAATTCATCACAAGATGTAGCAATATTGTGAGTGGATGAATCACTAGGACTAGCACATGGCAATAAAGCATTTTTAGAAGAAGTTGTGCCAATGTCCACATGAGGCTCACAAGATGTTACCTTTGTAGAGATAGCCTCATGAGCTAATTTTAGCCTAGCATGGGATGCTAGAAGATCATCATTAGAGCTAGAAAGCTTTTCATGACTTTCTTCCAATTTCCCATACTTGCTAGATAGCAACTCAAGTTGAGCCCTTAGCTCAACATTCTCCTTCAAAATAGATGCTTCACAAGAGGTGGAGTTAGTAGCACAAGCATCATTAATATTAGAAATGGAAGAAGACAATTTGACAAGCTTATCATTCTTAGATAGTTGAGTTTGGAGTTGATCATGAGACTTGATAAGGAGAGAGTGTTCACTTTCTAAATCCTTGTGAGCTTTGTCAAGTCTCTCTATGTCCTCACTTAGTCTAGCATTGCCAACACCAAATTCAACTTTTTCCTTTTTAAGCACTTTATTTTTAGCAAGGACATGATCTCTTTCCTTAATGATTTTAGCAATAATAAGATCATTAGACTCATCAAGGGATTCAAGTCTCTCTTCAAGAGAAGACCTAAGCTCTTCTTCTTCTTCTTCTTCTTCTTCAAGAGAAGCTTTCAAGGAAGCTATAGTGATAGAATCATCTCTCTCAATTTGACATTTCTCATCAAATTGACTTTCCAAATCCTCAATGAATTCCCTACTCCTAGAAACATAATCAATGATTTCACATAGAGGAGGGATAGCTTTACACCTTTGGGGAGAGCACCAAGCACCATCTCACCCATCTTGGTTAAGGATTCAAAATCAAAACCTTCTTCATGAGAATCCTCATCCACATCATCACAATTTGGATTCAAGGTGGGAGATACCTCGGAATCCTTAGCCATAAGGCAAACATGATTAATGGTTGAAGGGGATGAAGAAAAACTTGAAGCACCATTAAGATCCATGTCTTGTTCCAACAAATGTTGGGATTCCTCTACATTGTTAGTCATGCAAGAAATAGAGGATATGGAAGTATTGTTTTCATGGCAACAAGACATATGAAGCATATCATCATGAGATTTAGTTAAACAACTATTACATGATATGCAAGGACTATCAACTCTAGCATGTATGGCATTTGGAGTGCTAGAAGAGTTTAAGTCCATAGATAGAACATTGCAATGAGATAGAGATGAAGTATAGTCAATAGAATATTCACCATCAACAAAGCAATTTCTATCACCACTCACCATATCATTACCTTGTGACAAATCACATGTTGGTGAAGTGGAAGAATTTGTGAACTCATCACGGCCGGAGGTGGAGGGAGAACAATCATCCTCAATAATTTTGGAAACTTCATATATATCTTGAAGCTTGGTCCAAAGCTCATGTGCATTTCGAAAAGGCATGATTGAAGCAAGAACTATATCGGTCAAAGCACACATAAGACCATTAGTAACTTGAGTCTCGAGATGAGAGTTTATCTCATCCTCTAAAGATAATTCTTGGGAATCCTTTGGAGGAGATAAATTCACATCTACAATCCTCATAATATAATTTGGACCCATGGCCCTAAAAAGATTAAGCATGCGAATTTTCCAAACATCATAATTTGTGCCATCGAATATGAAAGAGGGATCGTGCACTAATTCCCTAAACGACATCTTTTACTCTCTAGGCGGTAAAGCCCAAAAAGAGAGACCAGGCTCTGATACCAATTGAAAGGACAATGATGTCACCTAGAGGGGGGTGAATAGGCGATTAAAACTTTTCCGGTTTAGGTTTGCTAATTGCAGAATAAAACTAGGTGTCTAAATTAACAAGCCAACAACCTAAATAAACTAGGTTCACCTATGTGCACCAACAACTTATGCTAAGCAAGACAAGCAACAAGATGATAGCAATATAGAATACTTCAAGCACGAAGGCTATCACAATGTAAGTTGCATAAGTAAAGAGCTCGGGTATAGAAATAACTGAGGCGCCCGGAGACGAGGATGTATTCCCGAGTTCCTCCTTGAAAGGGAGTACGTCTCGTTGGAGAGGTGTGAACCGACACAACGGTTCAACAACCACAAAGGTTTCACCATCTTCTCCGATGAACCGCACCACAAAGGTTTGGTTCACCTTCCACTATCGGTATTCCTTTGAGGCGGAATCCGGAACCTTTCAACAACAATCCGAGGCACAACCCACAATGGGTTGGGGGCTCCCGAACGGCTCTCAACAACAATTCGAGGCACAACCCACAATGGATTGGGGGCTCCCGAATGGCTTCAATTGACCACACAAGGGTCCAACCACCACAAAGGCGTCTAGGGCCCGAAGACCCAAGAGTAACAAGTTCACAAGCTTTCAACTTCCACGAATCCTCGTGGAGAGCACACCGATGCACCAAATGCAAAAGGCAAGAGCACAAGTGCTCAAATCCTTCACTCTCAAATCCCACCACAAGCAACTAATGCTTATGGGGGAGAAGAGAGGAAGAACAAAGAAGAGAACCACACAAGAACTCCAAGAACTAGATCCACTATGTTCCCCTCACTTAGAGGAGAGATTGATTGGTGGAAATGTAGATCTAGGTCTTCTCCTTCAATCCTCCAAAGATCAAAGAGTTTGGGTGGAGGGATTGGGAGATATCAAAGAAATAAGCTTGCAACAATGGAGGAGAGAGAAAACTGGGCGAGCTCAACTGGCTGGAGGTAGGTGGAGGGGTATTTATACCCCTCCCAGAAAACTAGCCGTTGCAGACAACTTTGCACCGGAGACTCCGGCCTGGACCGGAAACTCCGGTCTGGACCGGAGACTTTGGACCAAAGGCCGGAGTTTCCGGCCTAGACCAGGGGCTGAACAAATGCGAGTTTCCTGGTCCGGGCCGGAGTATCCGGTGTGTTTAAACCGGAGTTTCCGGCCTACACAAAACTGCCGAAATGTCAACACGAAAACGACGATATCTTGAGCATCCGAACTCCGTTTTCGATGATCTTTGGCTCGTTGGAATCGCAACGAAGAGCTTTACAAGATCATGCAGAGAAACATCATAGTCCAACAATGGAAGATAAAACCAAATGGAGAAAGGTAAAACCTCTCTAAAAAGGAATAACCGGCAAACCTCCAAAACCGAAAATGCAACAAGTTTTCCATACGAAATTCGTTTTCGGTGAACTTGGGCTTGTCATGTAGATCACGACAAGCACCAAAACCCAACAAGGAGAAAAGCCACATAAGAACCAAGAAAGATCAAATGCCAAGTATGCAAAGATTTGAGCTCTCCACAAGGATGCGATCAAGTTACTCACTTGAGAGCCCCTCTTGATAGTACGCCGTCTATCCTAAAACCCGGTCTCCCACTAACAACATGAGACCGGTAAAATAGAAAACCTATCAAGATCATACATTTGCCTTGCGCATTCCACTTGAGCTCGATGATGACGATCTTGACTCTCTGAAGTTGGAACACCTTTTCTTGATTGTGCTTGCTAGCACATGCTTGATGAAGACTTCTCCAAAAGCTCCCCCATACACCATTATGGGAGGGTCTCGCTAAGCTCCGTCTTCATGTCTCCTTTGCAAGCATCAATCAAATGATATCTTCGAGATGCATCATATTGAGCTTGCGCTTCATCTTCTTCTCTTGATATGTATGATGGCTTGGGGTTAAACATGATTGTTCACTCAATCTTCTTTTCCAAGCCATACTTGTAATAAGCTCAACTCTACACATGACCATTCTTCATATAAACCCTTGAATAGAGCATTGGTCATCATGTCATCTTCTAGAGTCCAACACATGAATTCCAATCATTTCCTATGGACAAGATCTACAAGTATATCTCAATACAAACATTAGTCCATAAGGATTGTCATTAATTACCAAAACCACGCATGGGGCAACACATGCACTTTCACCTTCCTTTGTTCATCCTGCCCAAAAGCAAGCCACGTGAGGACAGGGTTCTAGCTCCTTGTCGACCGGCCTCCACTACTCTCTCTATTGGTGAGCCGCGGTTGGCACTAGGGAGCTGATGACGTGAAACACACGTTCGTTGGGAGACCCCAAGTGGAAGGTATGAAGCAGTGCAGCAGCAAGTTTTTCCTCAGTAAGAAACCAAGGTTGTCAGATCTAGAAGGAGTAGGAGCACTTCAGAAGATTGTTGGTGGCGCCGTTGCTCGATCACCAACGTGGAACCTGCACACAACACAATCAAACTACTTTGCCCCAACGAAACAGGAAGGTTGTCAATCTTCCCGGCTTGCTGTAACAAAGGATTAAACGTATGGTGTGGAAAATAGTATTTAATTGCAGAAGTAAAAGAGAACAATTGTTTGCAGTTGGTGGTTTTATCAGTGTAAAAGAATGGACCGGGGTCCACAGTTCACTAGTGGTGTCTCTCCATAAAGATAAATAACATGTTGGGTAAACAAATTACAGCTGGCAATTGATAAAATAGTGAGCGCATGACAATGCATATAAATGACAAGATGACTACCATGATATTTAATTGGGCATTACGACAAGATACATAGACCGTTATCCAACCGCATCTATGACTAATAATCCACCGTCAGGTTAACATCCGTGTCCCCCGTTGGTATTAAGTTGCAAGCAACGGATAATCGCATTAAGTAATGTGCGTAATGTAAACAAATACATATGACCGTAGACATAGCATTGTTATGTTATCCCTAGTGGCAACAGCACATCCACAACCTTAGACGTTGCTGTCACTCGCCCAGATTACTGGAGGCATGAACCCACTATCTAGCATAAATACCCCCTCTTGGAGTTACAAGCATCTACTTGGCCAAAGCATCTACTAGTAACGGAGAGCATGCAAGATCATAAATAACATGTAACATAGATTAATAATCAACTTGATCATAGTATTCAATATTCATCGGATCCCAGCAAACACAACATGTAGCATTACAATAAGATGATCTTGATCATGTTAGGCAGCTCACAAGATCTAAACATGATAGCATAAAGTGGAGAGACAACCATCTAGCTACTGCTATGGACCCGTAGTCCAAGGATGAACTACTCACGCATCACTCCGGAGGCAGGCATGGCGATGTAGAGCCCTCCGGTGATGATTCCCCTCTCCGGCAGGGTGCCGGGAAGAGCTTCAGAACCCTCCCGAGCTAGGGTTGACGACGGCGGCGCCTCTGGAACTTTTCGTGGAATATGACTCGGGTATTTAGGGTTTTCAGACGGGAGGAATAAATAGGCGAAAGGGCGGCGTCGGAGGCCACCCGAGGGGCCCACACCACCCTCGGGCGGCAGGAGTGGGGCCGCGCCGAGCCCAGGTGTGGCCGCCTCCTGGCGCTTCTCCGTCTCTCCTTTGGACTCCGTGGACGTGTCGGTGAAATAGGGACCTCCGTTGATTTTCGTCCAATTCCGAGAATATTTCCTTAACAGCTTTTCTGAAATACAAAAACAGCAGAAAACAGGAACTGGCACTGTGGCATCTTGTTAATAGGTTAGTCCCAGAAAATGTATAAAAATGATATGAAGTGTATGTAAAACATGTAACAATTGGTATAATATCAACATGGAACATCAAAAATTATAGATACGTTTGAGACGTATCAGCATCCCCAAGCTTAGTTCCTACTCGTCCTCGAGTAGGTAAACGATAAAACAAAATAATTTTTGAAGTGACATGCTACCATCATAATCTTGATCAAATAGTATTGTAAGGCACATGTAAATGAATGAAGTGATCCAAGTCAATGGTCTATAGTTTGCTACCAAATAATAATGAGTAAACAACTGAATCATACAAGCAAAACTTTTCATGAATAATACTTTGGAGACATTGCATCCACAGGTTTACATAAGAGTTAACTCAAAAAGCAATAGATTCTAGTAAAAGGTATTTAACCAACACAAAGGAAGATTTAAGTTTCAGCGTTTGCTTCAACTTTCAACATATTTATCTCATGGATATTGTCAACACAAAGCAATATAATAAATCCAATATGTAGCATATAACAATTGTTGTACCAAAGTTGACACTAGTGTTTGCTTGTGGAAGATAGAAAGAAGTAGGAAAACTGACTCAACATAAAAGTAAAAGAAAGGCCCTTCGCAGAGGGAAGCAGGGATTAAATCATGTGCTAGAGCTTTTTAGTTTTTGAAATCATATAGAGAGTAAAAATTAAGTTTTGAGAGGTGTATGTTAATTGGTCAACGAATCAGTAGTGGAAAGTACAATATGACCCCGGCCAAACAGACTTTTAAGAGCGGCTCCCATGAAGGACGTTATTTCTACCAGCAAGGCAGATCATCCCTCTTTTTCTCTTTGGTTTACACATGCAGATGTTTCACTGAGTATTCAGTTGACAAAATGTGAAGAGATTAAGCGGTTAAAGTTGTAATTAATTGGGACTGGGCACCCCGTTGCCAGCTCTTTTTGCAAAATTAATAGATAAGCGGATGTATATGCCGCTAGTCTGAAGGTAAAGTCTGCTTGACAAGTGACATAAAGACATCCACCACGTCCTCATGAGCTTGGTAAACATTGACACAAAAAGGAGTAGTAACAATTTTGAATAGTTTAAAGGTAGCACATGAAAAATTTACTTGGAGTGGCAAGGAAATACCACATATAGGTAGTTATGGTGGACACAGATGGCATGGATTTTGGCTCAAGGATTTGGATGCACGAGAAGCATTCCCTCTCAGTACAGAGTTTAGGCTAGCAAGGTTATTTAAGCAAACAAGACTATCAACCGGTACACCAAGTTTTATATGACCAACATATTGCAAAAATTATAAGACTCCACACTGTCTTCCTTGTTAACCAAACCCTTTTACTAGAAAATATCTAGACCTTAGAGATACCACTCATGCAAACCAAATTTCAACAAGCTTTACGGTAGTTCTTCACTAATGGGCTTAACTTACATGATGCAAAAGTTTAATCATGACCTACTTGTTAACTCAAAACAATTGACAAGTATCAAATTATCCAAGTTAGTGATCTACAAGAGTATGTAAGTCTTTTCCATTATACCATTTACCACATGCAACATTTTCTGTTCCAACCAAACACCAATCAATTTATTTCAATAACTCTCCAAACAAGTATAAGTGAAGTAAGAGAGTACTTTCTTTAAAAGAACTAATAGCTCTGACAAGAGATACATGAAAACAAGAGCTAAAAGCTTAACAGCGCTAGATATGAATACTCAACAAGTATAAGTGAAGAATAGGAGTATTCTAATGAAAAAGCGGAGCGTGTCTCTCTCCCAATCAAGAATGCTAGGATCCAATCAAGTTGATATCAGAAAATAAAAATAACATACTGAAAATAAAAGCACACAGACGCTCCAAGAACAGCACATATGATGTGAAAGAATTAAAATATAGTTTCACTAGAGATGACCTGATAATTTTGACGATGAAGAAGGGGATGCCTTGGGCATCCCCAAGCTTAGACGCTTGAGTCTTCTTGAAATATGCTGGGGAGATCCATGGGAGCCTCCCCAAGCTTAAGCTCTTACTTTCTTGATCCTATTATATCACTCTTCTCTCTTGACCCTTGAAAACTTCCGCCACACCAAACTCAAAGTAAATCTCATTAGAGGGTTAGTGCATCAATCAAAAACTCACATGTTCTGTAAGGACGCAATATGACCGTTACTTTAAACATTAACTACTGCCACTGATGTTATGTGAAGCTCTTCCACCCAAAAAAGAATTCCACCCAACACTAGTAAAAGAGAGAATGCAAAATAAAAGACATAATCTGTCTAAAACAGAACAGTCCGCAAAGACGAATTTTTTAGGCACTTACGTTGCTCAGATCGAAAAACTTTGAACTAACGAAAGATGCGTACATACATCAGGATTACGCACAAAAATTTGCAGATTAAAATCACATTCTATGAATTTATAATTTTGTACAGTGAACAGCAAAAATCTGTTTCTGTGCAGCAATCAAAATCTAGCATCATCTTATCATTAGAGACTCTTCTTGGCACAACAATGAGAAAAAGTAAAGATACAAAGGAGTTGCTACAGAAGTAAACAAGTTTCTTGACTCAATAAAAAGAAAAATTACAGAAATAAAAATAATGGGTTGCCTCCCATAAGCGATTTTCTTTAACGCCTTTTAGCTAGGCACAAAGTATGCATCAAGTATTACCAAAGACATTGAAATCTCCCAACCTTTCAGTGGGATCATCTTTCTTAATTGGGAAGAAAAACCTTCGGTTAATAGGAGCATTAAATTTCATAAACCCATACCTTGCATTGATAAATCCTCCATTGCTTTTTTTTGAATAGGGGCTCGGTCCCGAGGGACCGAGAAACTTCATTGACTTTCAACACTGGAGGTACATTTTGCAGATAAGGCTACAAAAAAGCTAAAAATTACACACAAGCCCAAACATTTTGCACTAAGGACCTCAAAGCAAAAAGAGGAAATGCAATTGGGTCCTGCTCCTTCTCCAACGCGACGAACTCAGAGTTGCGCACGGCCTATCTCAACCTCGCCGGGGACGAACCACTTGGGAGGATGAGACGGGAGCAAGCCGCACACAACTTGAAGGGCCTCTGCAACGGCATCAAGGCCTGGAGGTTGATTCAATCCATCGGACGCCAACCGGATCACCGTAGTCGACGTCGGAGGTGGGGGCGGTCGCCATTCGACCATAGAGGACGACGACGAAGAGAGCGCCGTCGTGAGGAAGCACCCCAGCGAAGCTTTGTCGCCTTTGTTGAAGCAGTGGCGAACCAGATCGACGGATTTCCCTTCTTCCTCGTCACCGAGACGAGTGAAAAGAGAGGAGATCAATCCACCAGCTCTACCGCTCCACCTGCACAAAAAAACAAGCTTATTGGAAAGGTTGCCCTCGGCGTCGTGCCTCCGGCGTATCTCCCACCACGGGAGCTCGCCGCTCCGCCGCGCCAAGACACAGTCACCGCCCGCCAGCCACCGCATCAGGCAACAAGAGGGGAAGACGGCTTTTATTACGGAGATGCCTCGATCCAACTCCGCGACTCGCCATGCTCGCCGGAGCATAGCAAGCAAGCGAAGCTGGGCGAGGGCGCACCGGATCCAGCCGATGAGGTCCGGCGACCTACTCCACTTCTCCACAAAGGGCAGAACAACTACGAACATGAAAAGGATCCTACTACTACTATGAACAAGGGGAGCCCGACCTCCTACACCATCTTCACGTCGGGCGCCAGAGCCACCGGAGAGAAGGGAGGCGAGGGGCGGCGGAGAGGAACGAGAGTCGACTCTCAAAGCAAGCTAGATGGGGATGCAACTGAGGAAGCTTCCATTGCTTTTTTTAAAGGACCTTCCAAGGACAATATTATTAGGAGATTTTGCAAGAATCATAAAATTCACAGGGACGGTCTTATTTTGAATAGTAATATTAACATCATTAATAATCCCTATACTTTTTGTGATCGTCCCATCAGCATGAAAATGAAAAACAGGGTAATTAACCATATTGTCATAATTTAGTAAATCATAAACCATTTTGGGCATAATGGACATTGTAGAACCAAGATCACAGTAGGCACGAAATTTCTCACTACCAATACTTATCTCAATGAATGGTGCCCAATCGTTTTTTAACTTGACTTGGGGTTGTT
Source organism: Poa pratensis (assembly GCA_947311845.1). Taxonomy (NCBI): domain Eukaryota; kingdom Viridiplantae; phylum Streptophyta; class Magnoliopsida; order Poales; family Poaceae; genus Poa; species Poa pratensis. The sequence goes on from CAMZMU010000041.1 coordinate 108,713,186, forward strand.
CCTTATGGTTATAGCTCAAAGTTAATTCATCAAGCGACTTCTCTATCTTCTCTAACTTAGTGAACAACCCACTTTCATCTATCATGGGAAAAATTGATAATCCATTCAAAATTTTATAAGCTTTTGCTGCATCATATTCAGAGAAAGTTTATCCTACCATAACATCTAGAGCATTCTGATATAGAGAGAATAAGCCATAGTAGAAAAAAATTATAAGGACTCCCAAATCCATCTTGGGTTGCACTTTCTTGTGCAATTCAAGCATTCTCCCCCAAGCCTTTTTAAATGTTTCTCCACTTTTCTGTTTAAACGTAATAATTTCTCCTATAGGTGGTACGACAGTAAAAGGAGCAGGGCTAGACATGATAACTCGAAAATAAACTAGATGCAAGTAACTAATTTTTTTTGTTTTTTTTATAATTTAAAGCAAACAAGATAAAATAAAAGTAAACTAAGCAAGACAAAAAACAAAGTAAAGAGATTGGAAGCGTGAGACTCCCCTTGCAGAAGTCTTCTATCTCCCCGGCAACGGCGCCAGAAAAATGTGCTTGATGACGTGAAACACACGTTCGTTGGGAGACCCCAAGAGGAAGGTATGAAGCAGTGCAGCAGCAAATTTTCCCTCAGTAAGAAACCAAGGTTGTCAGATCCAGGAGGAGTAGGAGCACTTCAGAAGGTTGTTGGTGGCGCCGTTGCTCGATCACCAACGTGGAACCTGCACACAGCACAATCAAACTATTTTGCCCCAACCAAACAGGAAGGTTGTCAATCTTCCCGGCTTGCTGTAACAAAGGATTAAACGTAAGGTGTGGAAAATAGTATTTAATTACAGGAAGTAAAAGAGAACAATTATTTGCAGTTGGTGGTTTTATCAGTGTAAAAGAATGGACCGGGGTCCACAGCTCACTAGTGGTGTCTCTCCATAAAGATAAATAACATGTTGGGTAAACAAATTACAGCTGGGCAATTGATAAAATAGTGAGCGCATGACAATGCATATAAATGACAAGATGACTACCATGATATTTAATTGGGCATTACGACAAGATACATAGACCGTTATCCAACCGCATCTATGACTATTAAGTTGCAAGCAACGGATAATCGCATCTATGACTAATAATCCACCGTCAGGTTAACATCCGTGTCCCCCGTTGGTATTAAGTTGCAAGCAACGGATAATCGCATTAAGTAATGTGCGTAATGTAAACAAATACATATGACCGTAGACATAGCATTGTTATGTTATCCCTAGTGGCAACAGCACATCCACAACCATAGACGTTGCTGTCACTCGCCCAAATTACTGGAGGCATGAACCCACTATCTAGCATAAATACCCCCTCTTGGAGTTACAAGCATCTACTTGGCCAAAGCATCTACTAGTAACGTAGAGCATGCAAGATCATAAATAACATGTAACATAGATTAATAATCAACTTGATCATAATATTCAATATTCATCGGATGCCAGCAAACACAACATGTAGCATTACAATAAGATGATTTTGATCATGTTAGGCAGCTCACAAGATCTAAACATGATAGCATAAAGTAGAGAGACAACCATCTAGCTACTGCTATGGACCCGTAGTCCAAGGATGAACTACTCACGCATCACTCCGGAGGCAGGCATGGCGATATAGAGCCCTCCGGTGATGATTCCCCTCTCCGGAGGGTGCCGGGAAGTGCTTCAGAACCCTCCCGAGCTAGGGTTGACGACGGTGGCGCCTCTGGAACTTTTCGTGAAATATGACTCGGGTATTTAGGATTTTCCAGACGGGAGGAATAAATAGGCAAAAGGGTGGCGTCGGAGGCCACCCGAGGGGCCCACACCACCCTCGGCGCGGTAGGAGGTGGGCCGCGCCGAGCCCAGGTGTGGCCACCTCCTGGCGCTTCTCTGTCTCTCCTTTGGACTCCGTGGACATGTCGGTGAAATAGGGACCTCCGTTGATTTTCGTCCAATTCCGAGAATATTTCCTTAACAGCTTTTCTGAAATACAAAAACAGCAGAAAACAGGAACTGGCACTGTGGCATCTTGTTAATAGGTTAGTCCAGAAAATGTATAAAAATGATATGAAGTGTATGTAAAACATGTAACAATTGGTATAATATCAACATGAAACATCAAAAATTATAGATACGTTTGAGACGTATCAGGAGCCTAACACGCAGGAAAAAGGAGGAAGACTTTGGGCTACTCACCAGCAAGAGGGTCTCAAACTCCATCAACAACTGAGCTTCCGCCTGGTTCGCTTCCACCAGCCGCATTAAGAAAGGCGTGCTTTCAGGAGCCAGGTTCTCCAAGGTTGCGAAGCCAAAACACCTTCGACCTGGCCTAGGAGGGCCAAAGGCACGTCCGGAGTCGCCATCACCATCACCCCAGTGCCGATTCCGGCCAGGAGAACAGCCGTGCTACTTGGAGGACCTCACCTTCTTCTATATAAGAGGTCTCCCTAGGCGGGTCACGCGGCACCAAAAAAGCAGTCGGCTCGAGGGCTGGTTGCCCTCCAACCAGAACGACCGACTTGGGGGCTAAGCATTCCCCAATCGGCCCAGCCCTAGACGTTGGAGACTCCTCCGTCAAGCTGGGAAGTCCCCTGCAAAAAAAAGCAAGATGCCTCCTAGGTTCAGCAAGATGGCAACAACTTCACATGGCAACGGGCGAAAGCTTTGAAGGCCAAGAAGATTTACCCAAGAATCTCAGGTAGAGGGTCCATCCACGGCAACATATCCTTGAGAGGAGAAGGGTCATCAAGTGCGGCGGGGTAGGTCCGACCCCCTGGGCTGTAGGCAGCACCAGAGTCTCCATCTTCTTCACCTTAGGCGGAGACACCGGTGAATCACGACCCCGCTTTGTACGAGAGCATCTGGTCACCGAAAGAGGACATGCTCGTCATCCCCTTTTGTTTGCGCGGAGAACTCTCCGCGGAAATCGACGTTCCCTTCGCGTCATCATCAGACCATTCTCGCATACATCTTTGGCCTTCTGCCGAAGGGGCAACAGAAGCCTCGTTCGCATCAACCAAGACAGCTGGAGGCGTAGGTAGAGTGACGACATAACTCGGAGCTCATTCCCACCATCCTCGGAGGCGTCGAGCCTTCCGTCTCACAACTCGGCGGACTTCCCCCAACATGCCACTCGGAGTCGTCCTCCACATCTTGGAGGGGGAATATCCGAGAAGTGTACGTAGAAAGGAAGCATCAAATAATTCACCAAGGACAACTCGGGCACCAAGGATTAGCGTGTATTACTCTGGGGGCAGGGTTAACAGAGTTGAACCAATCAAGGCGAGGCGAATACGGTTTCGTCATCCGATGTGAGGTCACTCTGGCCAACCGTCGAGCAAGTTCCCGGTGCTTCAACACTCCCCTAGGCATGTCTCTGGGGGGGCAGGGTTAACAGAGCAAGACCTTCTTCGCCCCCTAGTGGAGTGTCGACACTCCCCTAAGCAGACGATGGTGTTGGCACCGTCTCTTTGCCCTGGACACGCCATCGACACTCCCCTAGGGGGCGCAGAAGGCCCTGCTCTACAAGATGCTCTAGATCATTCTTCCTTAATCCCTTGTCGCACCAATTGCAGTTCGGGCCTAGCGACTCCGACGAGCTGCGGGTGGGACAAGAAGCCATGAAGCAAAGGCAAGGGAAGAAGGAGGCAACGGAAGGGCAAAGAAACATGATCCGGGGAACAAGGAAAAGAGGGGAATGGTGAAAGCCCGTCCTCCGCTCTCCCTATCGCACTTATAAAGTGAACCTGCACAGGAGCGTACGGGGATCTGCGAACCGCCGTGGTACATCGACACGTCATCATCACTCATCCCAGCACCATTATGGAGCCATCCTTCGCCTTTGGCGATTCGACAAGAATCCAAGGTACCATTTCCCCCGTCTGGCGGCGCCGAACTACTTGTAGGTACGGTGCTCCTAGGCCTTCCTTTTCCTAACCCGAAAGTAAGGGAGCCTCTTGAAAGTGCTATATCTTCCATCTAGATTTTGGTGACTAATGCAACCCAATTAGAGCTCTAACCGTGTGCTAAGTGCTTTCAGATACATGTGATAAATGGAGCATGACGGTTAGCGAACCTATCAAAGTCAAAAAGGAAAGAGATCTAAACGAAAATGTGTATGTTGTTGTTAGTCTTTGGGGGGGGGGGGTTCCGGAAGTTATGGTTTCCAGGGCCGAAAGTTTCGGTGGCTCACACCGGAAGTTCCTCTCTGGACACCGGAAAGTTCCGGACTACTGAAATTCTGCTAAGTCTTTTAAGACTTGTGCTCCCGACCTCCCGGAACTAGTGCCGAAATATTCTGGGTCGAAAGTTCTGGCCCTGCACCCCGGAAGTTCCGATGCAAGTTCCGAACCCCCAACAGCTGCAACGGATAGATTTTCGGGAGGGGCTATAAATACCCCTCCACCTACCTCCAGCTTCTTTGCTCGAGCTGCATCCTCTCTCCTCCATTAATTCAAAGCTTCAAACGCCCAGATCTACCTCTCCCATGAACCATACTTAGAGCCCTTCAAGGATTTGGTGGAGGAGACCTAAATCTACCTTTCTACCAAGCTGGATTTTGTTTCCACCTTCATCCCCTCACTAATCGTTGTGGATCTTGTTTCCTCCTGGGTTGCATGTAACCCTAGGAGGCCTTTGTGAGTTTCGGTTGCGAGGTGCTCCGGGACATTTTTGGGAGGCTCCAACTCATTGTGGAGTTCCCCGACCTTGGTGTATCGGTTTGGTCAACGCCTTCAAGTCGACCTCATAGTGGAATGAGCCTATCCCTCACGGGTGAAGCTCACGGAGAATAGAGTGAGCACATCCGTGCTATTGGAGTGCCTAGGTGGCTCCACACTCCTCCAACATAGACTACTTCCATTGGGAAGGAACTACAGGAAACATCTCCTCGTGTCCACTTTGCGGTTATCTCTATGCTTTACACCTTGCTTCTATTGCGTTATTTACCTTGTATCACATAGGTTGCCTTCATTTACTTGTTTATCTAGTCAATCTTGTTTTACTTTGTGCAAGCCATAATTAAAAGAAAAGGATAAAATTTGGTAGTCGCCTATTCACCCCCCTCTAGTCGACCATATTGATCTTTCACCTCTACCAAGCCCATCACATGGGAGGTGCCCCACCGCAAGAAAGATTCCTAGCACCCCCATGAATCGTGGTACTCTAGCGTGGCTGACGAGACAGCTAAGCCAAGGAAAGGTTGTCGCTCTCACAAAACAACCCGAAGACTAGCCATGATTAAAATCATATGCATGCCTCTATGATCCATCCACCGGCTCGGGGGCTACTGACGGGAATAGCTGAGACGGGTACTCAGACAAAGCAAAACTACAGAACATCAGCCGACTGGGCTAGCTGGGCTACACGTCTAACTTACCGTGAACCGATAGCCTGGCCGCTTCGATCACCGGTCCAGTTTTTAAAACTATGGTGTCGTGCCGACGACGGGAATGGGCCAGGAACGGGCGCGCCATCGGCCAGGAGGTTGGGCGGGTCGACATGGCGACGGATCGCCGACGGGCGGGCAATCGCGGGCGGCCAGGCGACAGGGAGCCGCGATCTGGAAGTATCAGATTGGCGGTTCTGCGCGCGCGGCTGAATGCGTTTTAGTGCACTGGTGATTTATATTTACATCACGAGAGCCAAATTTTACATCGTGCCCTAAAATTTTTGGGCAAAATATACATCACGAGCAGCTGTTGGAGACCATTTTTTGCCCCTAGTGATGTAAAAAACGGTTAAATCTTATTTTACATCACCTATTTAAGATGCTCTTATATAGAAATAGTTTGTTAGGCTCGTTCCGAAATTCCTCAATTTTTTTGTTTCAATCTCATAGATTAATATACAAAGGCGTGAAAGATTCACCCCAGGACCGCAGCCTCCACGTCGCCCCCTTTTCTGTGCCCTCCGATCGCGCGATCCGACGGCCAGCAAATGGCCACGTCGCCCCCAGCGCGATGTACTGTTCCCATCTACAGTGCCACCGAATTTCTTCCAATCAGCGAACGCCACGTCGCCCGGTCGCCAGCCGGTGCATCCGGTTCCAGCCGGTCACTCCCGCGCACGAATTTTAGCGCACAAAATTTACAAAAAAAAAACCCGCAAAGGACCGATTTGCAATTCCGCGAAATCCCAAGGACTTCCGTGCAAAAAAAACCTCCACAACTCACCCTCCCTCCTTCTTCTCCCGCGACGCTGGAGATCGCCGCCGCCGACGCGTGCCACCGCCGCTCCGCCTCTCCCCGTTCAGATCGAAGCACGCAGCAACCTCCGCCATCGCGCGCTCTCCCTCCTCGCCGACAGCCACGTGCCGAAACGCCGCGAACTCGCCGGAATCGACGCGGCCATGCTCGATGGCCGCCACCGCCTTCTTGCTCGCCAGCGGCGGCTCCGATGACCAAATGGTCCGAGCCGCCGCCCGTTCTGCTCCCCTCCACCTCCTCTGCCAGCTCTGCGTGGCCCCAGGTCCTCGCGCGTGCTCGCCTGCTCGAGCGCGAGCTCGGCAGCGCGGCGGCCGCGTCCACTGCCGGCGAGTGACATCACAGGATGACGTCACCATGGCCCACTGTCAGATTTTTTTCCTTAAACAATTTCATATTTATTTAAACCCTGACAAGTGGGTCCCAGGTGTCAGATATTTCACAATTACAGGAAAAATATTGAAATTCGGGAAACAATTATATCTTCTAATTTATGATTAATATGTCAAAAAATCAATTTTATATTTTCAAACTTTACATACAAAATTTGCACCAAAAAACAATGCCCACAAAATAACGCAAATAATAGTTCGAAAGTTTCCGAGACTACCAAATTTCCATACTCTCCACACAAAAGCTGCAACAAAAAAACATTGTGTACATTTCAAAATTTAAGAAAATTTAAATTTTAATTAAACTTTCAAACTTCCCACACGAATAATACAAATTTGTTGGATTAGTTTTCCACATAATTTTTCTATTTTCTCGCTGGAAAAAATAATCAAATTCGAGACGGATTTCAAAAAATTTGATCACAACGAGCACGGTATGCCACCGCTCTAAATTTTTCAACAATACTGTCCATTTTAAATTAAAAAAACAAACACCTTCACGATATTAAGTTCCTGACATATGAGACCATTTTACTTAAACAATTTCAAAAAAATGAGAAACTTTGGAAAAACAATGATTCTAAATCTATCTATACGAAGAAAATATGGATAACATATCAAAACAATCAGACAAATACATGCTATTTATTTATGCTAAAAAACATATTTAATTATTTTAGATCCATTTCGATACGATCTAGGTGCACTTTCTCTAATTATTATGGAATTAAATCCAACAAATATGCATTCCCACTACTTACATACTAAAATTAAATATTAATGGGAAAATATAATCATAGTTCAACATTTCAAATTACTACAAAATTGGAGATACTCCAACATATATAGACATGCTCAGGAAAAAAAATTCCACTTAGATCTACATATCTCTGTTGTGGAAGTGCAGGCTAATTTATGTATGTTATTACATTGTTTCGGGTTTTTTACGGAGAGTTAATCAACTTCAGTTTATTCCAAAATGAAATGGTAACAACAAATCAACTTAAAAGTGGAATGTACCAGATACTTTCACATGGCTTCAATATCTTTCAAAGTCGTGTTCTGCTATTGTACAATGCAATTTTGCTTACACTGTCACGCTAAGCTAAAAAGAAGTACATGTATCAATCAATAACTAAGTAGAGATCAGATAACCATTGCTGCTGAAGTTATCACAAAGCTTCAAATAGCTTTCAAGTTTTACACTGAAGTAATTACACAATGCTGGCTTCTATCCATGATCTAAAAAAAATTGGCAACAAAATGCTGCCAAATTTCACGAAGTACAGCCGCTCAGAGAGATCATATCATTTTGCGATACAACATTACATATAACTCTAGATGACATATAAGTTATCCAGCAAAATAACTTCGTACTATCTGCAATTATATCGACAAATTCCATCAACATATTTGTTACCACAAAGCTCTCAGCATATAAAACATGGATGATGGAATATTTTAATTTGGTAGGAAACCTTACCATTCCCACCTCATTTTTGCAACTGTATTTCTCTACGGTAAATATGGCATACAGTAAATACAATGTCGATTTCCCGACGTCCTTGACGTGTAAGACAGTATTATTTTAGCTATTTTTCCCTAATTTCCAGCCGACAAAACAAAAATGGGAAATATATCAACATTAACACAAAAATGAACGTTGACTATTTATGGCATATGATCAAATTTCAAATTTCTTTCAACACGGTATTTACACATGTAACAAATATATCAACATGAACAAAAAAAATAAACGCTGCCTATTTACAGCACAAAGTCAAAATTCAATTTTGAATATTTTATTTCAAAATTTTGAATACCTTCCAAATCTGAGCATTTTAAAAACATAAACCAAATACAAATATAAATACCTTCCCAATTTTAATAATTTTGGAATTTGAACAATCTTTAAATGCAACCTTCTTCCAAATTCCAGTACACTCAAATCTGAACAAATTTGAATGCGAACTTTTCCAAATATGAATTCTTTCCACCACGATATTTATAAGTGTGACAAATATATCAACATGAACACAAAATCTAAGCATTTAGTAAACGTGAAAATAGCTCAAATATGAAAAAGATTCCCAATTTAACCACTTAAAAAAATTGAACAACTTTTCAACATAAACTTTTTTTGAACTTCAACAATTTCCAAATCTGATCAACTTTTGAATACAAACATTTCTAAATTTGAATTTTCTACTCCGCGGTATTTTTTCTTCTAACCTCACGGCCGCGGCGTATGCCGCGCCAGATTGCCTAGTAATGTTTATCGCAGAGCACATGCAAAGACCACTTCACTGTGGCAGTGTGGCTTGGACCGCTGGAGTCTGTTCCAGTTATTAAAAAAAAACAATTTATTGCTCTCCGGCGAGCGGCGAGCTCGCCTCAGTCTCAGTCCTCCATCATCCGAAGCATAATCAGGCGAGCCACCCTCCTCCACGGCTCCACCGCACTCTACTGGGCTGGGCGGGGAGTCGGTGAAGATCCAGCCGCGGACCCGACCGATTTCTTCTTCTCGGTGAGTAACCCATCCTATTTTTCTTGGATTGTTCGCATGAGCTTTATTCTTCTACTTTGCTGTACTGTTTGGAGCTTCGGAGGATCAATCAATTGAAAGTAATGCTGATAAAATAGGACACATATAATCTGCCCGGCGGTTCTTGCTACCCGGCCCCAAACTAGGAGATTTTTCCTGGAATTGAGCTTTTTTGTTCTGTTTTTTTTATTTCATTCCCCACTGCGTTCAGTGCGAATCAACTAGATTATAGCCCATGAAAATCAATTCCATTTTTCTTAAGGAAACGGGATCCTCCTTGGATTATTTGTAAATTATGACCGGCGAAAGCTAGAGTATTTGCAGAGATTGGGACACGAGAAAACGTATTTCGCTGGCAGCCGAGACGGAAACATGTGCGCGCCGGCAACAAAAAGAAGATTAGAGTTTTCTAGAAGGCAATGGCACTATTTCGCCAGGCAGAAATCCAAGCCGAAGTGCCTTATATTTTATCTGAACTGGATTTCTATGGTACTCTCTAGTTTCTTCCCAAGCGCATGTCCCAGAGAATATCAGTAGCTTCTATTGCCCAAACCTTTCTGAAAGATGACTCTGCATTGTTGTCCGAGGGATAAAATGTGGTGCAGGAATTGTTAAATGTTGATGAGATCATGGCAGTGTAGGATATACTAGGATAAGGTGGCAAACTGCTTAGATCTTCGCTTGTACTGCATCCAAATGGGAAGGTTCATCAGCGATAGTACCTCGTTTAGCAAGCATTGCTCTAACTTCAGCTATGTTCGGATACCATCCATTCAAAATTCTTACAACTTTTCTGTGCATTGCTCAATTGCTGTTTCAGCACAGTCCACTCCACATACATGAAACCCTTTTGAAGAAAGTTAGTTTCGTTGATACTTTTCTTTATTTTCTTAATACATATTCCTTGAAGAAACCACACGAAGTCCATAATGCTAATATAACCAGTTAGCAAATATAGTACAGGCCAGCCTATTTACAGTAGATACATAATTATATCTTTCTGAAAACATTTCCATGGAAACTTCGGATCTGATCACTTTGGCGCATAGAACTGTATCGAACTTAGTATATATGTATGCACAGATCGATAAACATTGGACAGGGTGCTCCAAGGTGGAGCCACTATCACAACCAGCTCAATAATGTAAATTTTATAGTTAAAGTTACTATAACAGAGATACCGTCAGAAGTGTAGCATCCCCTTGGTTTTCCTAACACTATTAGTTTTATCTGTTTGATAATGGGATGTGCATCTTGCTTTTCTGCATTTGTCCTTGCCTATTACTCACGCTTTTTTTTTGGTGTTTTAGTTTCAGCAATGACATTAGTGGATTTTATTGACTTGGACCATGATGAGTGGTATGTCAAAGTAGATGTTATTGATTTGAGCAGTGACGAAGATAGTGTTAAAAAAGACGCCAATGTTGAAGACAGAGAAGAAGAAGATGATAATGTTCCTCTGTCTGAAAATCTAGCTGAAGCTGCAACATCCTTGCCAATTTCAGAACAAGATACTACTGCTACAACATCCTTATCAATGGTAGATCATGGTTCCACCATGTCCTCATTAATGGAAGATAAGTTTATGCAGCCTGAAAAACAAGAGTTTCTTGCAACAAGTGATGGCACAAAAGAGGCTACACCTACACAGCCTGGGAATCACGAGTTTATTGCAGCAGCTGATTGTGTGGGCGAAGCTATGCAGTCTGTGTGTGAGGCTGGCGTATTCTCGTCAATGACAGAACAAGATGCTGCCACATCCTTGTCATTGACAAAACAAGGTGCTATTACATCGTCATTAAAGGAAGACAAGTACATGCAGTCTGTGAATCAGGTGTTTGTGGCAGCAGTTGATTGCGCAAAAGAGGCCATACAATCTGAAAATACAGTGAAAACTGCTGGGTCGCCATCAATGACTGAAAGAGGTGCTACATGCAAAAGTCACCGTATTGGACAATTACGCAAGACGATTGGATGCCCTCATATCTTAAAAGATGGCTTAGATTTATACATTTCCCATGGTGGAGGCCACCCACACGGTGAACCTGGTTCCAGCATAGTACCACGCACCAAATCAGATGGAGTGAGGGGAGACGCTGGAAATGCTATAGGAAGCATAGGAATCTGCAATCTTCATGCTCAGGAAGAATCAGAAAGGAACAAAGAGAAGGAAACCAGTCAGTTTAGGAAATTCTACAGCAGGAAAGGAAATAAACAAGTGAATACCTCTGATGCAGGATACAACAGACAGCTGGGCATTGTCCATACTAAAGGAGAGACGCCAACGTTGTACGATGGAGATAGTGGATTCAGTGTGATGGGAAATATCCGTAATGGTACTGCCAGCATAGGAATCAACGTTCTTGATGGTGAAGTTCTGGTGTCCACCTACCAAGGATGCAGCAAGACATCCCAAGGAAATACAACATATGGTAGGGTCTGCGACAATGGTTCAAAGTGCTGCATGGTCGAAGGCTGTACAAATGGTGCACATGGAAGCACACCTCTATGCATTTTCCATAATTCAAGGCCACACAGAAGGCGTTGTGCAGTCATTGGGTGCACCAAGGAAGCACGTACGAGTTGTCAAGGCCTCGCTCAACGTTGTGTGAAGCACGGGGGCGGCAAGAGGTGTAAATATGATGGTTGTGGGAAAGGTGCTAAAGGGGCTACAGATTATTGCATTGCGCATGGCGGAGGAACGCGATGCAAGTTTCAAGGATGCAGGAAGGTCACACGAGTGCAAGCTGATTATTGTATTGAACATGGTGGAGGCAGACGCTGCAGATTACTAGGATGTAGCGTGAGCGCTACATATGGGAAAGACTTCTGCTCTATGCACAGAATAAGTTTGTTAAGTGACAATAATTCCGCTCATGAAATTCTGCCAGCACCAGCGCCAGCGCATCGGGCCAAGAAGGCAGAACCATCCAAAGGAAGAAACTCTTGCTCAGAGATTGGAGGGATTGCTCAGAAAAGGCGGAACACCAATGATCATGTTAACACTGGAAGCTTCAATATCATTGAGGTTTGAAATGTGTTAATTATATACATATGAGTCAACCAATTCTCTTTTTTACTCATAGGTATTGTTTGCATATTTCAGACGGCAGAGGAAAAGGGCAGAGTTTTTGTTTGTCAGAACAATATGCTGAAAGCACAGTGAGTAAAGAACTCTTACCTACCATAAATACGAGAACTCTTTACCTTGTTTCTAGTATAGGTTTCTTCCACTTACCATTCTCTGGGTCGCGTAGGCCATATCTGAAACGACGAGCACCTTTTCTTGTGTATGATAAATGTGAAATGACTAAGTAAGCAAACGGTCATTACCAGGGTCCGCGATAATGGTTCAAATTGCTGCATGGTTGAAGGCTGTACAAATGGTGCACATGAAAGCACACCTCTATGCATTTTCCATAATTCAAGGCCGCGCAGAAGGTGTTGTGCAGTCATTGGGTGCACCAAGGAAGCACGTACGAGTTGTCAAGGCCTCACACAACGTTGTGTGAAGCACGGGGGCGGCAAGAGGTGCAAATATGATGGTTGTGGGAAGGGTGCTAAAGGAAGTACGGATTATTGCATTGCGCATGGCGGGGGAAGGCGATGCAAGTTTCAAGGATGCAGGAAGAGCGCACAAGGTCAAACTGATTATTGTAGCGAACATGGTGGAGGCAGACGCTGCAGATTTCAAGGATGACGGATGCCTACACCTGATTGCGGTCTCCTTGTTGTGCGGTGAGCTTTTTGACAAGATGGTAGAAGGCACCTCTAGTCCGTGATGAACAACTCAAGTCTGAACTACAGTTAGTCTGAACTAGTAGTACGTAGTTATCAAATCTAGTAAGTTGTAGTAACTAGTAAGCGGGGGCTTGAGCGAGAAACAAGTTCTGAATCTGAACCAAGACATCTAGGACTTAAGATAGTTTGACGTAATATCGAAACCACCTCGGGGCTGAGCAATGTTCTTCTGTTGGATCCCATGGGCATGAACTGGCTGTTTGGTTGGAAGGAAATTTGCGCTGGGATATTTTGAGTTCCAGAGAAGCCCCTTTTCATTGATCTATAAAACTTGATGATGTGAGTTTTAATTTGTTAGTGTATAGACTTGCAACAGAGCATCTCTGAAACATTTCTGAGCGCTAACTGTTGAGGGAGATAGCTGCAGCACTAAGCATATACAGGTCATAAGCACAAGTTATATTAATCAAAGTTAACATAGGCCTGAACGGTCAGAGAGGGCGGAGTGGGTTCCTTCGCAGGACGCCTCCATGGTTGACTGGTGGAGTTCGTTGGCCATCCCTGCTTCCCGAAGACGCAACCTGAATATGTTGATCATCTTGGTTCTTTGGGAGACTTGTGTCAGTTCCCGGGTGTAAAATGTACACGAACTTGAACCAAACCATCTCAGGAAATTCATATTTGTCTACATTGTTTTGCGATAACAAAAACTGAGAGAGATTGATAACGAACTGGCTACAGCCCAGCCATTGTAATAAGTGGTATGGCTAGAACGGGAAACAGTAAAGTGACAGTAACGGTAACGACGGCAACGGGTAAATGGTAAACAGTAGATGCGCTGATCAATCACGGCCGTTGAGCAAAGTGACCTGTGCCGTTGGATAACTGAATTTCGTCTACACTTGGATAGTCATGTTGTTTCTTCATCAGGGAAGAGAGAACAGGAGACAGGCCTGACAACTTGGAAGCAGTATATTTTAACTACCCATTATTACGACCACGGTACCAGCACCATAAAACTAGGTTGTAATTCGCCTAATTTTAAGATGACGAATTGTGGATTCCTCCTGGACATCAAATACTAGCTCCGCCCCGTGGATGTTTTATTAGTCGAGCGCCAAGTGCTTCCCGCAGAAGAGGCAGTAGCACTTGCCCTTCCAGCCGCCCTTGATGCACCTGTGCTCCTGCACACGGGCGAGGAACAGCTTCGCCTCGATCCAGCACTCCGCCTTGCAGCTCCACCCTTTGCAGAATGGTATGTTCGGTACCCTGTACTTGCACACCTCTGGCTTGCCTGACGAATTAACACATGTTTACAGATCATCCACTTGTATGATCATCTCACATGATCTTATCATACGGAAAGAGAAACGAAGAAAAATCAAATGGAGAAGAAGACTGAGAAATGGAAACACGAACCGTCCGCGGCGTGTAAGATCACGAGTAGCAGAAGAAAGCAGAGAGCGGCACGCCTCGTGCCCATATCGATGGCTGCCTGCGAGCTTAATCTGCTAGCGGGTTTTCTCTGCCACTCTGCGCGCGCGGTGGGCGATCCGGCGAAGTGAATGTGCGTAGGATGGCGTAATTATATAGGCGTTTCTTGCAATTAACCCGCCAGAGAATGAAGGATCTGGCTACCGTTTTTGCTACTAACAACCTGCGAGAGCAGAGGAGAGAACAGAAGAAAAGGATCTCGCGTCCGGGAATCTAGCTACGCGCCAAGGTACCGGAAGATGACCGTATGATGTAACAACACGACTACCAGCTGTCAGCTGATCAAAGATTGCATGACTTCCCACATTTACTTTTCGAAAACCGGCCACCGCAAAAGATCTCTACTACTCAATTCAATCCATATAAATTATCTCTGAATTGGATATATTTAACCATATTTTAGTACTAGCTACATCTGATTCATCGACAATTAATATGCATCATGTGGAGTATTTTATTTCAGAGACATACTAATGCGTACTATATGCAGAGGAACTCTTATCGGCTGCTCTGCTAATGTACTGCTAGTAGCCTTTGTTGAGGGTACGAGTTGCCATGGTGCTACAAGATGTGTACATACATTCAGAAACAGAACAGTTCCAGAGATTTTTTGTGTGGCCATGTTCTTCCAATAAAAGATGACGGTGTGATTGGTAGAGAATCTTACGGCCACAATCTCAAGATTAAAATTCCTTTTGACTCTTCGATGTATATACCTTACAAAATAATTAGAAAAAATCATTACAACCACAACTACACACTCACCCCTAAAAATAAAATTCAGTATGCAAAAATTCAGTTAATCCTGTGATAATACTATGCAAATTTCAGTGTAAAAATAAAAATGAAGTGGTGTAAAGTACTTTTTTGTTGTATTTTAGTGGTACATGTGGTATTTTATTTATAAGAATTAAGCATATTCGTTATAGAAGTTAGTACATGTGGTGACGAATAAACCAATTTATTTTTTAAGCACCTTACTAAACATATTGCATCGTACATGCCCTAAGCCTCTACGAGTGCCCAAGTGGTATATCTAGCAAAATACCACGCAGGAAACCACTCGGGTCAGATGACAACATAGTGAAGTCAACCGTATACATTTCTTTTTAGGTAAGAATCTAAAGTAAACTTTAGTGTTTTTTTTTTACACTAAGTAAACTTTAGTGTTGAGTAACACAAAAGATTAATTATTTTGAGAAAAGATTTATTAAGAAAATTATATCAGATCGAACAAACTAAAACCAAAACTTAAATAAGCTCTAGAAACAAGGGTCATATCCAGATTTTTTGAAATCACCATCTCTAGCATCACGTTTTACATCTTAAGGGCAACTCCAACAGAGCGACCCAAACGGACACGAAATCAGCCCGTGATTTGTCCGTTTGGGTCGACAAACGGACAGCTCTTGTCTGCGTGTGTCCGTCATGCCTAGGAGTGCACCCAACGGCGCGGCACATTTTAGGTTTTTCTTCACATATGGGGGGACGGGGGGCACAAACGGCCGATTTTTACATTAATAAAAATAAAAACTCTAAAACTAGGGCCACGGCCATTTGCCGGAGCTAACTCCTTGTCGTCGCCGATCGCCGGAGGCCTACTCCTCGTCGTCAGACGGATTGAGGATGACGTACTCCGGGGCCTGGTAGAGGTGCGCCGGTGGCGCCGCCGCCGACCAGCATGGAGGGGTGGCCGGCCTCTGGTCCTGCTCCGGGAGTAGGTCGTCAGGGTCGCTGGTCCACGACCAGGGTTTGCCATGCAACGACGCGAAGTAGGCCGACAGCGCCTGCTCCTGCTGCTGCCGCTCCGCCTCCACCGCCACCCAGCCTCCGTGGCGGACTGGTGGAGGACCGAGCAGAACCCTTGCCAGCGGACTAGCTTGTCCGTGTGGACGGTGAGGAGGGACTCGGCCAGTGCGGCCTTGTACTCGGGGTCCTCGTCCTCCTCCTCCTCCTTCAACATGGGCGCCAGTGGAGCACGGCCGCGAGCAAGAGACGACGGTCGCGTGGGGGAGACGCTGGAGGAGAACGCGGCCCGCTACGCGTGGTCCGGGCGCTGAAGTACGACTGACGCCGCATGTCAGGCTCGTCGTCAAACCACGTGTCCCAATAGGGACTGTCCTCGCTGAAGGCCGGTTGGTTGACAAGGTCGGCGGGGAGCTGGGCCCTGCGCTCTTGGATCTCCCTCATACGGGCCACGCTGCCCGCCAAAACGGGAGGCACCGCAAGTCTCTTGGGATTCAGGTGCCAAAAGTCAGGGAGGTTGACGTCCAACCATGGCACTGGGATCGCGTTGTCCCGGTACCACTAGCACTTCCACTTCTGCGGGTATGGCCGCTGCCGCACGCGCCGGTCCAACGGCTCGCCCTCCACCGGCGGCGCGAGCTGGAATGGCGCGGCGGCAGATGCGGTCTGTGGGGCGGCAGGTGCGGTCCGTGGGGCGACGCGGCGGCGCTGGCCCGACGAGGAGCTCGCCTCCTTGTCGTGCTGCCCTTCTCGGTCCACCTGAACGGGCCCATGGTGACGGCCGGATGTGGCTAGGGTTGCTGTTGGCGGCGGGGGGAACAGAGTGGGGACGGGGAGTGGGGTGGCCCTCCCTATGCGAACGTGCCCTAGCATTAAAAAGGACCGGCCAGGGGAGAGCGGCCGTCGGTTGTTTCGTTGCCAGGTGGGCCCAAGGCAGACACCGAACGGACAAGCGGACGCTCTGTCGCTATCCGTGGAGGCGCAAATGTCACCCAAATTTGGGCCCAGAATGGGTCACGGCGAACAGGCGACGGTCAAAAACGGACGCGGGGCGCATTTGTGACCCCGCGTTGGGCCGTGTTTTTGGTCCAGCACGACCCAAACGGACGTGTGCGTACTCAATGCGTCGCGCCGTTGGAGTTTTCCTATGTGGAAACAACAAAAAAAAAGTACACTACCCCCAATAGGTGAGACCATAAGAGCTTTAAATGCACATAGCCTCAAACACACTTCTAACAAAGCAAGTTGTCGAAGAATGCAGATTTGTGGCACCCGAGCACCACTTTGCTCGGGTGGAATTTTTTTAACAGTTTGAATTCAAATTGGAAAATAAAAAAAAATCCTGTGATACATATGCATGTTTGTACGCATATGCCAATTTTGGGTGCAAAAAATTCGTATTCTGGGCTACATAAAAAATAAAAAAAATCTCGTAAAAAAAAGGGAAAATAGTATGTTGAATCTGTCAGAAATTTCTCTATTTTGTGTAGCCCAAAATATATGGTATTTTTTACGAGACTTCTGGAGTAAGTATTTTTTTTTAAACCTAGAAGTATGGTTTTCAAAATTTTCAAAAAACGGCACACCGGTGCTCGCGAGCTCATGCGAATTTTCGTTGGTCGAACTACTACTTTGTTGCCTACTTAGAGCATCTCCACCCGCACCCCTCCACCCCCTCCCCCCAAAGCATCTCCAAAGTCACAATGGGATGCCAGACATGAAAAACGGTCACATCGACACCCCAGGTTTTCGGTCCGACCCAATTTCTGTCTGACAACCCCGACCCACCCTCCGAAGTTGGGAGCCTGCCCGGGGGTACTGGACAGGAGCCGGACACGCCCTTCGACAGGCGGAGCCCACTTGCCATAGACACATCGTCAGTCAAGTTATTGCAGCGTTTAATAGTGCAGCGGTTCCCCTTGCGGGCGTAGAACGACGCGACGCGTTGAGCCGCGTCGTCCACATGTTGACGTCGCAGCGGCTGAACACGTGTCATCGGCGTCAATGAGTACCAGGGGAACTGGTACTCGGAGTTAATGTTCGCCACCCAACCCTGCTCCTCCGGTCGGCTTTAAAATGTCACGCGGCGGCCTCTCCTCTCCCCGCACAGTCTACCGACCCTTCCCCTGTCCCAAGTCTATCCCGCCGCCAGCAGATCAACCGCCTAGTGTGTCTGGACGCAAGGTGAGCACGAGGAGGCGACGGAACGCGAGCTTCACCTTCACCGTGATGCGCTGCCCGCGGACAGTGCGCGTCACCGCAACAAGTGATGTGTCCATTTCATATAGTATTTTTATTTACTTTACTACAATATAGAGGTAAGGATTTCTACATATTATCGCGCCAGCGCGTACTTTTATGTCTATGTACGCAGGAAGTCAAAATATTAAAAATTAATTTCCTATATGATACTTTTACCAAGTGTGGGATGAAATATGCTGATTAGGAGCATTCAAAGTCTTCCATGTGGGAAAACAATTCGTTGGAAATAAAGAAGGAGAAGAATAAAACAAAGAAAAAAACAGAGGAGATAACGAGTCACGATACGGTCATTCCCGACCGTACCGCCTGACCGTACCGATCGCCAGGAGATCTGACATTTCCAGTACTTTAACCCTACAGCCTCGGATTTCCAACGCACAGCAGCCGCCACCGTGGAAACAGACCCGAAAATCTGGCCTCCAGAGAGGGAAACAATAGGAGGCTGCCACCATCTTCACCTCTACGATCCGGAAGGCCAAGGCATCCATCTCCATCATCACCATCACCATCTCCTTCGTCATCGCCAACGAATCCCTCCTCCATCTCGTTGTAATTCCAAAACTTGTAGTTGTGGATTTGCACTTGTATTCATACCATTGTTCGTCGTACCTATGGGGAAACCCTACTATAATTATTATGAGATGAGACAGAATACCGGTTACCATGTAGTAACTGTATACTTATGTATATCGTGCGAACATCGACTGCACTATATTTGCCTTCGGGTCGGAAGTAGGATGTTTGTGTCAGTTCAAGAATTGGGTGGTCATCATGCCCCCACACAAAACTGGAGGAAGGGTTGAGATACTTTCTACGGTGGGGTGCCTTATGTTCTTGGGTTGGCATGGGAATAACGGAGAGCCACAGAACTTATCTGTTGGAGGTATGTTCTAGAGGTAATAATATTAAGTTATTATTTATCTCCAAGTTCATTATTAGGTTTACTAGTTGAATGCCCGTGCGTTGCTACGGTCGCTCAAAAATATTTCCTCGACACACATTTGAACAAGTAACAGATTTGATAAAAAGAAGTATTTTACGGATTTCGGATTTTTGGTGAATTCCCATAGAAAGCTCGATTTAGTAATAAAAATCTAGCGGGCAAAAGGAAATCATGCTATTTGTTGAGAATTTTTCTTATAACAGTTCTGGATCACGAATTTCTGGACAACATTGATGAAACGAATTGAGTTATATAAGAAAACCATGACGGAAGAAAGATATTGCTGAAATTGTACTCTTCCATGAAATTCTACTCCCTCCTTCACATGGCCAACTCATACCTGCGAAGGTGTAACCCCTCGTACTCGTGAAATTGTACTCTTCCACGCATGACACACAACATAAAACTTAAAGATCTATATTTTGGTGACTTCGGAAATTTCTTATAAAATGGCCTTGCCCCATAGCCTACACATAACTTTAACCAAGCTGATTGGTTGAGCAGGTCAAAATGGACAACCTGAATGAGCAATATGGTTATACTTATGCTATGATCTACTTTATCTTAGAATACACACCAATTTCTTCAACAGATTATTCAATAAAAACATCTGAAAGAGCAACGTGCCGATAAAATTGCAGATCATCTCCGACTCCTCATGTTACTAATGATAACAATTTAGAATACACCACACCCATACAAAGTTTAAGCTCTAAAAGACATTTCTATTATCCTGCATCACTTGCCAAGCTGCCTGCTTGCTGCTGACATATTGAGTTTCTGAAGCTAAAGGAATCCTCCAAGAGTGATGATAAAAGAAAGCAGAGTAATCTTTTCGACTGAAGAAGGCCAGGGCTGAAACTCACGTTTTCCATGAGCTGACTTTAGTTCTTTGAAAAAGGATACAAAGAACACAATAAAAACAGCCAAAACGAACATAAGTACGTACAGATGCAACTACAAAAGAATGTTGTTTTACCAATACATACAAGTATATCAGGTTAAATACCACGTCCATTGCTCCCTTGGCTGTTGCCAGATATTCATTGTAGCCATTCCTCGATGGGTCAATATTAAAAAATAGTGAATAAGCTTACAACAAAATCGGCTGTCTAATTCTCCCTTGTAACTCGTTTATCCTTTCACGTTACTCCTGGAGCCCGTTACTTGTATTTCACATAGGTGGCAAGGGAAATCAATGCAATGAAATTTTGATTATTTTGGGAGAAATTGCAGTACAAGGTAAATATTAAAAGCTTCAGAGCAATTTAGCATCATATTAAAACAACTGAAATCCTAAATATGTCAGCAAACCAAAAATGCTATTTAGAAGTTTCTAGCTATGAACTGTATCCTACATGATTCATTTGTTCTTGAGAAAAGAGGCCTATCATTATTGTAAGAAGAACTTACGGCTAGAACTAAAGGAGTGCAACTGAGCAGTCAACCCAGCATCAGGAGCTACAAACAGCCACCAACAGAAAAGGTAGCAAGAAAAGGAAAATTCATCAAGCAGCACAACCATGAACTTGGCGGCCATTCTTCAGAAAAAAATATAAATAGTCTTTACTATTAAGACTTTCTCTTAAGTGGATTGTCGGGTTAAACACACTAAGCGGCTGGAAATGATAAACATTCTCACCTACAGCATGTTTTCCAGTTCATCACGACCAGCATGCTCCTTTTAGTGATGAACTTCTTCCAATCAGGCCGTAGGAAGAAGACAATTCTCTCTTTTTCTTGCTCTTCACTCACCAGCCCGCACGCTTTTCTGGTCATATGCCGTAACAACAGCAAAAAAAGTATTAAACAAGAGTAATAGTTCACTACAACAACCAATTAGATCAAACCTTATGACAATTCAAAAAGCTCATCAACTATATACTATGGTATCCACAAAACTATCATGAAGATACAATTCTTGCTACATCCTTTGCATATTACTTGACGTGGGAATACAACATAAAGAAATATCATTTGGACAAATGCCATCAACTCTAAACAGCAACTACAAAATATAGACCCTTCTGGACACGAGAACATAGCATGAAGGCAAATCATTTGACAAATAACATCAACCCTAAGTAGCAGCTACCAAATATAGATCCCTATAAACCTTTATTAGATTAGTCCCTCAAATCCAGTTAACATGCAAATAGATGAAATGCCATGTGTACAAAAAAGGGCACCATAATTAAAGGAGCTCACGTCCATCAATAGTTTATCATTAGTGCTTTAAAAGAGGATAGCATGTTATATCCAGCCCAAAACATTGTTTCACAGTGCCTTGCGTTTCAAAGATGGTTAGCTCCAGACAACCCAAATGTAGCACTACGGTGGTGGAAGTGGTTACCAGCTGTGCTGGAGATGTTTTCTCTGCCTTCACATCCTACGCATATTGAAAGAAACGAATGAGGATGGTAGGTGCCTCTGCCTGATGTTGAGGTCAAGGATCTTGGGCGAGGTATCGAGGTTGTTCTTGGTGTTGACACATGATCCTTCTCCTCAAGTTGATCAGGTACCTAAATTTCAAATAGAAAGCAAAAGAGGGTTAAAATTACTACACAGATAAGAGAGCATCAGGGGTATAATTAAACATGGAGTTTCATCTAATTCTACAATAGGTGCAGATATGAAGAAGCTCGTCCAATGTACAGTTTCTTTTTTGAATCGAATGAGCCCCCTACTAAATCATAGTCGACACATCTTAAAGTGAATATCGAAAGCAGTATAGCACTCTTTTTCCAGGTCATAAGAATATATCAAAACTATGCATTTTTCTCACATTCAGACCGCAGTCTCATCCGTGACAAATTTAACCAAGGATATGGGTAATCCAATGATGATCAGCCTTTGTAAGCAAACGTCCTAATGGCATGCATGGAGACCGCTTTACATTTAAAGGAGAAACATGTTTGATGAAAACCAGAAGTGCTACTTTTTCCATAGTGTAACTTAATCACTTAAGAAAATAGATGAAGAATCAATGTATATAACTGAATTCATCAGCAGCTAGCATGGTCACTTCATCTTCTTTTACAATTGAGTACACACAAATCAAGCATCGTCAATCTGAGCAAAACAACAACAAAATTCTTACCCCACTCTGTTTGTTAGTTAGTCCTTTTGTGGAAAATTATTTAAGTCTGAAATTGAATGAAAAATAGTATCACGATCACGCATCTGGCGGATAGAAAACTGTAAGATTCTTACCTTATCTCTGCTGAACTCGAATAGGGGACTGAGATACCGTGCACATTGCTTGAGCATTGAGTTCCCTTATTTCTCCAGCTCCATATATCATACAGCTCCTCGTTCCACTCGTTCAACATCCTCTTGACGAGGACCAAGATCTTATCTTCGTCACAAAGCTACTCAAACCTGATCTTCATTAGATTTGAGTCCATGTCTGCATGAGCATAATCCATTCATGCCCACTCTTCCAGGTGTCACTGTTCTCAAAAACGGATTCAGAAATCAACACACATCTACCAGATAGGGAGAGAATAAGACCTTCGAGCTAGCACCTACCAGGCAGGTGCCAACGATGAGGGAGCTGATGCTGCCAGACCCTTCACCACCACGGCAAGCCTGCAGACGACGAGCTCTTTAGTTTTGCGCAGAGGAGGAGTCTGAGCTCACCGCAGAGGAGGAGTCTGAGCTCACCGGGGTCACGCGGAAGACGCCCAGCTCGTTTGGGACCACGCAGAGGAGGAAGAGGCCGATCTCACCAGGGTCACGCGGAAGACGCCCAGCTCGTCTGGGACCGCACAGAGGAAGAAGAGGCCGATCTCGCCGGGGTCGCGCGGCGGAGGCAGCCGGAACGGACGGTCGACCGGAGGAGGAGTCTGGCGACCTCAGCCCGTCAGGGTCACGCGGAGAGCGCCCAGCTCGTCAGGGTCGCCCAGAAGAGGAAGAAAGACACCGATCTTGCCGAGGTCGCGCGGAGGAGGAAGCCTGGCTCGGACGATCGCGCGGAGGAGGCCGTCGCGCTAGGTCTAGCCGCCACGCTCGCACGTACAGGTCGCAGAGGAAACGATACAGGGAGGGTTTCGAGAGGTATTTTTCGCTGTCAAGCGATAGCAGGCCGCGGCGTTTTCTGGCCCATATTTCTGCGAGCGACGGCGGAAAATGGAGGCGGAAAACAGGCGAATTCCTATATTGCGCGTACCGCGAACGCTATTAACGTCCGCGTACCCCCGTCGACTCATGGGCTTGGCCCAGTTACGTTCTGCTGAGCTTTTTCTTCTTTCTCCTTCGTTGCATCTGACCGGGGTGGGGAGAGAGAGCCTGCTTACTGCTTCCTTTCCGCGGTGGCGGCTCGCTGCTTCTTCCGCTGAGCTTCTCCCCGTCTTCCTCCTCGCCAACCTCCGTGATCCCCAATAAACGCCCCAGCTCGGCCAGCCCTCGCCCCCCTCCTCTCCCGGCGAAGATGCACCTGTGGCCGTCGCTCCGGATCCGGGACTCGTTCAAGCAGGCCTACCTGGAGAAGCTGGAGCTCAACCTCGGCCGCGGCGGCACGTTGTTTCGTTCTTGGTAGGATTGTCGGCGCTGAGTCCTTTCTTCTTCCTCGCTGCATCTTGACCGCGGGGCTGCTTCCTGGCGGCGAACTGTTTCGTTCCCTAGGGCGGCGCTCTGTGTCTGCTCCCCTCCCCGATTCGACGAGCTAGATCTGGCACCTTCTCGCTGCCGTCCTTTCTTCTTCGCGCGCCACTGATGGCTGCTCAAGGTTTGTCATTTCTCCCCCGCATCCCGCTTGATTTTGCTGCAAGGATTCCCCGTATTTTTTGTCGGTTGTGATCTAATATGCCATAATCATCTAATATGCCATGATCTAGTGTTACCGAACTCATTTTTCTAGTGGTTTTAGATGTAGTTACCGTTGTTTTTAATTGTATTGTAGTTGGTTTTTCAGGTATGTTTCTATTAGTGTCATATGTTTTTGTTCAGACATGGCATATGAGGAAGAACATCATTGCATTTTTTGTCAGACATGGCATTTTTGAGGGACTTTTTGTAGTTCTAATTTCCATCTAATATGCCATGATCTAGTGTTTCCCGAACTCATTTTTTCTAGTGGTTTTAATTTGTAGCCACCGTGGTATGTTTTTGTTCAGACATGGCATATGAGGAAGAATTTCATTGCATTTTTTTGGTCAGACATGGCATTTGAGGGATAACTTCATAGCATTTTTTTTTTGGACTGCTTCATTTATAATCATCATTGTTTTTTTGTTACCCACCGCGCTGCAGGAATCGATCATCTGACGTAGGTACATAGTAGGGGCCCGCGCGCTGTGCGCTGCAGCCAGCACGAGCGATCCCTAACCTTGGAGCATAGTAGCCAAAAACAAGGGTTCTAGCAGAATTTTGGAAACATAGATATACAATGAGCACTCTTCTTGTTTTTACAGGAATAGCTGAAGGTTTTGTATCACCTTTTACTCCTTTATCTCCTGTCCAACCTACTACAGATACCATCTTTTTTTTCATATTGGTTCTTATGAATTCGGTTTTTCCTGTGGTGTAGTAATCCTCATGTTCTCCTCATTTTTTTGTTTGATCTTTTTTTAGCGTATGGGAATGCTTCAAGCGAAGCAATGCTCCAAGCAATCAGCAGCGACAACATTCTGGGTAACGACATGCCGTTACCACTTGTGTTCGAAATACCTGTTGTAGACGAAGATGCTTCTAATCATGGTGATATTTTTGGTCAGCATTCCTATAGGAGTAGTTGAAGGTGTTGAGGCATCATTTACCACTACATCTTCTGTCCAACGTAGTACAGCTATGACTTATTACCATATTTTTTTTCTTTTTCTTTTAATGATCATATGATTTTTCAGCTTCTTTTTGGTGCTCTAATCCTCATGATCTCCTCTTTTTTTGTTGTTATCTTTTTTTAGTGTTTGGGAACACTGCAAGTAAAGCAATGCTCGAACCAATCAGTAGCAACAACAATCTGGAGAAAAAGAACAGGAAGAAACGTGCTGCAAAAACTATCTCACCTGACTCTTGCATGCCAAAGATCCGTATAAATCCAGATGTCGAAGCCTTTTACACAAAATTTCTGAAGGCCAAGTATTTCAAAGAAAATAACTATTTCTGAATTTTCTGCCTCCAGCATCCTTTTTCCTGTTTGCTAACTGAAGATTTGAAGCTTTTTTTAACCTTCTCATGTAATTCATTCCTTACATGTGTGTTCTCTTTCCCGCACAGTCCTATTTTTGTTGATATTGGAGGATACAGTGTCACTTATGAGAGTTTCCACAAATCTTTTAAAGCCTGTGGTGATCTGGTTGATGATACCATGTGTTTTGTATGCTCTAATGTTTAATGAGGAAGGCACAAAACATTCTGAATCAAATTCATGTCT
The DNA here is from genome assembly GCA_947311845.1 of Poa pratensis. NCBI lineage: Eukaryota > Viridiplantae > Streptophyta > Magnoliopsida > Poales > Poaceae > Poa > Poa pratensis. The sequence goes on from CAMZMU010000041.1 coordinate 108,738,898, forward strand.
CGAGAAGTACATGTTCATCCCATATATAGCTGTAAGCCTATGCTTCCGACACTATTTTTTTATTGTTTGGGCATCATCTCCCTTTGTCTAGCTGAGTCATTTTTCACGTCTTCATTTATATCATGTTATATGCTGAAAATTTCAATGAGAAAGTTGTGGGGAACTTCAATAAGGTAATGTAGTTTTTTTATATCGTGAGTACCTTTTCTGATGTTTACAAGCCTTTTTTACCGTGCAAAGATATAATGATTTTCTTCTTTCTTTGCAATCTGGTCTCTAATATTTGTCGATGTTGAGCATTTCGAGAGGATGAAGAAGCGCTAGGTTTGGCAGCTGAAGCATTATATGTCCTGCCATTTTTCTGGGATGAGAAGAGGATTCAACATAATGCTTTTTCATGTCAAAAAACTGTCTGCCAGAAGAAAATGATACTGACGCAAATCTTTACTATGCACTGATCTACAGAAATGTTCTACTTTTTTTCTGTATATATGCACACCCCTGAAATGATGTAATATGTTTTTGCGACAAGCTTCGATATCCAGTATTTTTATCACTCTTATTTTTTGTTGCTCGAAAACTCCAGTACTAGCTTAACATCCAATTTTCGTACTGTTTGGTTCATCCATACTAGAAAAAAGGATAAAAAAAAATCTAAAATTAGAATTGGTTCTCAAGCATTTTTCAAATTTAAAAATGGTTCCAAATTTTAGAAATGGTTCTGAATTTAAAAATGGTTCTGAATTTAAAATGGTTCCAAATTTAAAAATGGTTCTAAATTTAAAAATGGTTCCGAATTTAAAATGGTTTCAAATTAAAAAATGGTTCTATTGTGAAAATAGTACCGAATTTAAAAATGGTTCCACGTTTAAAAATGGTTCCATGTTTAAAAATGGTTCCAAATTAAAAAATGGTTCCAAATTTAAAAATGGTTCCATTTTGAAAATGGTTCCAATTTAAAAATTGTTCCGAATTTAAAATGGTTCCAAATTTCAAAAATGGTTCCAAATTTAAAAATGGTTCCAAATATAAAAATAAATCCAAATTCAAAAAATGGTTCCAATTAAAAAATGGTTCCAAATTTAAAAATGGGTCCATTTTGAAAATGGTTCCAATTTTAAAATTGCTCCGAATTTAAAATGGATCCAAATTTTAAAAATGGTTCCAAATTTAAAAATGGTTCAATTTCGAAAATGGTTCCAAGTAAAAAATGGTTCCAAATTTAAAAATTGTTCTGAATTTAAAATGGTTCCAAATATAAAAATGGATCCGAATTCAAAAATGGTTCCAATTAAAAAATGGTTCCAAATTTAAAAATGGTTCCAATTTAAAAATTGTTCCGAATTTAAAATGGCTACAAATTTACAAAATGGTTCCAAATTTAAAAATGGTTCCAAATTCAAAAATGGTTCCAAATTAAAAAATGGTTCCATTTTGAAAATGGTTCCAATTTAAAAATTGTTCTGAATTTAAAATGGTTCCAAATTTAAAAAATGGTTCCAAATTTAAAAATGGTTCCAAATATAAAAATGGATCCAAATTCAAAAATGGTTCCAAATTTTAAAATGGTTCCATTTTGAAAATGGTTCCAATTAAAAAATGGTTCCAAATTTAAAAATGGTTCCAATTTAAAAATTGTTCAGAATTTAAAATGGTTCCAAATTTAAAAATGGTTCCATTTTGAGAATGGTTCCAAGTAAAAAATGGTTCCAAATTAAAAATTGTTCCGAATTTAAAATGGTTCCAAATATAAAAATGGATCCGAATTCAAAATGGTTCCAAATATAAAAATGGATCCGAATTCAAAAATGGTTCCAAATTTAAAAATGGTTCCATTTTGAAAATGGTTCCAATTAAAAAATGGTTCCAAATTTAAAAATTGTTCCGAATTTAAAATGGTTCCAAATTTAAAAAATGGTTCGAAATTTAAAAATGGTTCCATTTTGAAAATGATTCCAAGTAAAAAATGGTTCCAAATTTTAAAATTGTTGCGAATTTAGAATGGTTCCAAATATAAAAATGGATCGGAATTCAAAAATGGTTCCAATTAAAAAATGGTTCTAATTTTAAAAATGGTTCCATTTTGAAAATGGTTCCAATTTAAAAATTGTTCCAAATTTAAAATGGCTACAAATTTACAAAATGGTTCCAAATTTAAAAATGGTTCCATTTTGGAAATGGTTCCAATTAAAAATTGTTCCGAATTGAAAATGGTTCCAAATTTAAAAATGGTTCCAAATATAAAAATGGATCCGAATTCAAAAATGGTTCCAAATTTAAAAATAGTTCCATTTTCAAAATGGTTCCAAATTTAAAAATGGTTCCATTCTAAAAATGGTTCCAATTAAAAATGGTTCCAAATTTAAAAATGGTTCCAATTTAAAAATTGTTCCGAATTTATAAACGGTTCCAAATTTAAAATGGTTCCAATTAAAATGGTTCCGGTTTTTGAAAATGGTTCCGTATTCAAAAAATGATTCCATTTTATTTAAAATGGTTCCGATGCAAGAAAAATTCTTCCATTTTATTAAAGAAGGTCCTTTTTTATTCTTCAAAGTGAACAGACATAGCGTCAAAAATTGGACGCTATGTCTGTTCACTTTGAAGATGGTGAGACTAATTTTTGAATGGGAACCATTTTTGAAATCTGAACCAAAGTGAACAGACATGAAAAAGTTCCGATATCGATTTAAAATTGATAAATTACAATTAACAAAACTCGAAACCGAGTACAGGAATGAAACCTACCCGTGGACGCACAAAGTTTTATGTACATTTTATTTAAAATTGAAATATATTTTTTTGAAATATATATGAATTTTAAACCTTCACTCATATCCCAGTTTTGAAAAAAAAACAAAGTACATTAGTAGGAGCTCCCGACCGGGCGAAATGAACCAGGAATCAGGAATCCGTCCAATGGAATCAGAAACGAATGAACCAGTCGAACCATGCGGTACCAGGAACGAACGAACAAACCAGTCGAACGCACGGACGTGGGCCGAGCCCAAAACAGCGTGGGGTACGCGGAAAGCAAGTTTGCTCCCGCGTAACGCGCGGTATAGGTGCTCCCGGAAAACAGAGGCTTCACCGACGTACGTCCCCATTTAATAGTAAAGATACTAGCAAAATGCCCGTGCGTTGCAACGAGAAAGGAAAACAATTTCATGGGCATTCCAAGTTTTTCAATGTAATAGGATGGTACTATACTTTTTTAATTTTGGAATTTGAATTCTTGCAATAAAAAATTATACTTATTGTGCCATTTAACAGGAACCCCTATGAGAAATTCCACTATTTTTATTGAATTTTGAACCTCCAAATAATTCAAATACATGATATGTTGATTTTAAACAGAAAATAATAAAGAAAAAGAGACATACCCAACATTACGTGTTTGGCCCAAAAGTAGCCGCCGATCTACAATCCATGAAAAAGAGGTAGTTCATGACTAACATTCTCCCTCCCTACCGCCTCTTTTTGTTTAAGCACCTACGCTCATGGTCGACAGAAGCAGCACGCGCATTGACCCCGACCTGGCCAGGAGTGCAGCAGCCACCAGATTCAAGCAAGATCGATCGATGGCGCCCGCCACTTGTCGTCGTCGTTTCGGTCGCTATGGTCCTCGATACAGTAGGCCCGCAGCTATATCATGCCACGACCTAGGCATGCGCACAGGGGTCTGATCGCAATGGCGCCACAATCATGCTTTCGTGTCTACCATCTTCCTCTCCGATGAGACGAGACGGCTATTTCTCACGCGGGCCGGTGTGGACGGTGAGGCGAAGAGCTCCTCCGCCGCCTCTGACGGCTGCTCCAAGTGACCGCAAATACTTTTTCTTTAGCATACATGGACAATTATAACATATGCCTACACGATGTGGATGGATTCACCTTCGTTGCACATACAACTTGGAGCTCATACGGATCATCATGTGTTTTGTGCAGGCAGGATTCGTGGGTGAGTTTGTGTTGGCCAGCTAAGATCGTGGAGGAGTCGTGCATGTGTGGGTTAGCCTTTTTTAATTTGACTCTAGGCCGGATGGATTTCGAGTAATCTCTATTGGGCCGATCAGACAAAGCGCTTCGGCTCTTTATTGGGCCAATCGATCTCGATCGATCCCAGGCGCTTGTGTACGTGAGAACGAAAAATTGTCGACAGCTTTTTAGTACCGTCTTGGCTAGCTCGTTCGCGTTGCACGGAGGGACGACGACGACGTACCAAATAAATGTACGAAAATTGGGAGGAAGAAACACTGCTCGTATTATATAGTAGAGATATTTATGCTATAACTGTTGTGGTACTTGAATAGTGAGTATTCGAAGGAAAACCACATGCACGTGTAGAGATATGAACAAACAAGGGTTTCTAATCTAGCCTCTAAGATTACCTTATATGTTGTTGGATGATCATATTTTCCTGAGCATGTACATTGTATAAGCCAAACAACTATAAATAACAATAGTACCGAACCGATCCAAGTATATGATCTTGCTAAGAGACAAATTGATGTTAATAAGTTAGCAAAGCGATTATGAAGTTTTCGTTAGCTAAGTCCCTATGCCATGAGAACAACTAGTGACCACAAACTTGACAGTTGTGCATTGATTGTTATCAACCGTCTACCGTAACAGGAGATTATGGCGGTGACTTTTGTGTATAATGTATAATATCAAGTGTGTAATGGAACTGAGATTATTAATGAATGGTACTTACTCCTCCAGGCGATGGAGATATACATCCTATGGGCCCCTCAGTATCACCAATGTCAACCAATCGTTGGGCCAGACTCATTGTGATTTATCAAAGGATATCGGGGATATGAATGAGAAAAACAGAATGATATTGGTACGAGTTTACATGTGTAGTGATCGAATGGTTTGATCACATACTGCACATTGTCTCACCTCGTGATATCATTGGTATCGTGAAGCTAAGGGGATTAGCATAATGAGAAACACAAAAAAAGGTTCCTTCGTTATTCATGAATACACAGGAGCCATCATGGCCATCCATGGCTCCGCTGTTGGTTATTGTTCGGTAAGCACTCTGGACATGTCTATGTATTGCCGAACCTTCCGGATCACATGCTTAAGCTGTGTCAATATTTTATTGAGAGTGTTTTGTAGTCGTAGTCATGTTTTTAGAGTGGTCGGATTTATTCTGATGTCTCAAGAACAACTCCGATGTCAATTGGGGGTGTTCCGAAGAAGTTATCATGAGAGGCATATTATGCCGGTGGAAGACTGAAGGCTTTCCGAGAGAGTTAGAGGCGGACATGAGATGTGTTGTGATGTTAGAAAGTGTTTCTCACATCAGTGGATAGAGTGGATGATTTTATCTAAAAGGATCACAGGGTTTCGGAAAAGTTTCAGAGAAAACCCGGGAAAGGGGAGGGCCGGAGGGGGCACTGGGTGCCCTAGGGCTGCGCCCCACTTGGTGGTGCAGTCGCATGGGCCACAGGGCCCACCTAGGGCTGGTGCACCACCTCCCCCTTTATTCCTTTTATTTGTTTTGTGGGATTTATTATATCCCATATTTAAAGGAAGTGATAAAAGGAAAATAGGAGGAGTATTAGGAAATGACTCCTAGTTGGACTAGGAGTCCAATCCGAATTGGATTGGGGAGAGGCCGGCGGCACCCCTAGGGCTGGTGGCGCACCAAGAGGAGGGAACCTCCTCCCCAAGGCAAGCCCTCCCCCTCCTTCCTATATACCCCCCCCCCCCCACCCTCCCACCCCCATGGGGAGAAAGACACAAGTTTGCTCACAGTTTTTGAGGTGTCCTCTACCGGAGCTCACTCTCTCTAGTAGGGCTGAAAATGGAGCGGATAAGATCGAATAGTAGTGAAACCATGTCTGTAGCCGTATTTTCCTCGGATTCTGAATCGGAGAATCCCGATTGCTAACTCGGACCGAATACGGGGCGGATACGGTTCGGTTGTGGATAAATATTTTATCGGGTGTCGCTTATAAATAGTACTTACATATAACACATGTTATGGTTCAACTTACTCAAAATTTACTTTATGCATTGTGATATTCTAAGATAGAGAATATTTAATAATTCATACTTCCATGTCCAAGTGTCTACTTCATTTTTCCCTTAAACATCCTGAGGGTGTTGCCGATGAAGATGAGTCACAAACATGGTAGTGCCTTCATGCCTTGACATGCTTATAGGTATTAGTTGCCGGATATTTATCGGATATTTGCCGGATATAACCGTGAAAGACGGTATATTGTAACAGCCCCAATTTTGTGAACTGGAATTTTGTGAATAAAATTTCCACTTTTGCATTCCTTTATGCATCATGGCATCCTCTTTAAATTGCTAAGCTTAAAACAAATGGTGTGGCAACACATAAAAACAAATACCAAAAATGGCTTTAAATCTTTTAATGTCTTGAGGAAGTTTGTGACAAGTAAAAATTATTTGAAGCTTGTATATTTGTCAAGGAAGTTCCAAAGGTTCCAAATATAATTTTTGCAAACTATTTTAATTTGTAAAATAAAATATATGGAGAGAAACTTAAAATTGCCTGTGAGCAATTCCTATTTTATTCTCCCACCAAATGAATTTCAAATGACCTGAAAATTTTATGTGAGGTTCCTTACAATATATAGTGAATACCCAAAAATTTCCAGAATTTTTGAAGTGGTCTAAGTGCCTCAATTAAAATCCTAAAGAGCTACTGGAAATAAAAGAATATAAAAAGGACCTATTTGTAAATGGAGAAAGAAGATCAGGGGGCTTCGTGCAAAAACGGCGTCTTCTCCGGGAGACACGACGCCGTGCTTCCCGTTCTTCGCTCCGACGCCGCACCGTGCCAGGGCTCCCGGGCCCCCCTGCTCTCCTCTCCCCTGCGACAAGGATAAGAGGAGAACCGCACTCCTCTGCTCCCCTCACCCCTCTGTCGCCCCTCCTCTCTCTAGATATTTTTTCCCCACCATGGCCGAACTTGAGCTCGTCGTTGACGCACGCATCGCCGTCGTCTGAGACCTCCCGGAGCAGATCGAAGAGCGTCATCACCTCCACCTCGTCTTCCTCTTCATCACCGTGCCCGGAATCGAGCCGGGGCGCCTCCGTTCGCGAGATCGACGTCTTCTTCTTCCTATCCGACCGCCGCGTGTCGAACAAGCTCGCCGACGACTGCGACCTCCTCCTTCACCGCTGCAAGCATCCACGTGATGAGGGTGAGCACGCAAATCTCTGGGACATGCTCGTTGTCCTCCTAGCCCCGTAGCTCGTCAGAGTGATCGTGAGCCGTGTCCACCCGCCGCCGTGGCTCGCCATGGTCGCCGTCTCCGGCGACCTCCAGGTAGCGGCGCCGTCGTAGTTAGGCTCGCCATGTTCGCGCCCGTCGCATGCACCCCGTAGCTCGCCACCGTGTACGCCGTAGCGTCGATTAGATGCTCGACGCCGGCGCGGTCACCGCCGTGCGCGCGCGCCGGTCGTGGCCACGCCACGGTCAAACCTCGGTGGGCCGCGCGCGCTTGCGTGGCTGCCACCGTGGCTGATGGCCCATTGGTCAGTGGCTGTGGGTAGCCACTGGCGCGGTGAAAAACGATTCGGTTAATTTTCTGGAGAAATAAAAGAAAAGGCAGGAATTGTTTAAATCTTGTAAAATCCATAACTTATTCAATATTTGTCCAAAAACTACAAATAAGATACCTAAATGTTCAGGATAATAAAGGGTGTCTACTGGCACAACTCACACATCCAACTAAATTAAATTAGTTGCTGTTTTATTAAAATAACTAAAATGGCAGAAAAGAAAGCAGTTTTGGAAAATCAATAACTTTAAAAAGAATGATCCGAAAATTGAGTTTAAACTATCAAAATGTTCAGTACTTAATATACTTAATGTTTCACCTTGTTTCCAAACTTGGGTAATTAGTTTTAATGCTGTTTAAAATAAATTAGGAAAAAGGCAGATTTGAAAAGGATTTTATAAATGCAATAACTTTTTATTGGGTTATCAGAAAAATGTGTTTAATATATCTAAATGCTCAGAAAATTATAAAATGTCCATTAACATCATTTCCATGCATGTTTGAACACAATTGTAGTACTGCACTTTTTAGAAAAGTAGGGAAACATTAAATTAAATATGGGGCTTCATCTCCTCTTGTTGAAATAATTATAACTGCACCCCATTTAAATTACTAGATAGTTTTATAATAAGGTTCAGTGCATTAAAAATATCATGCCATCATGTGATTGTGCATTGCATTTGTATGCATGTGTGGTTATTGATTGTTGTCTTTCCGGTGTTTTTATGCATCGATAGATCAAGCAATCGGGGTTCCACCGCAATACCCTGACGACCCGTATTACCAGCCCCCTGAACAAGGCAAGCGTAATCCCCCCTCTGAGCATGTCTCCTCCTATATTTCCGCAATTATTTTCCCCACTATAATATTGCATTCGGTTCCAAATGTCTTTTGCTTGGATTAGAGTATCCTACTAGTTGCATTAGAAATCTGTTGCCATTACCTGTATCCTTCCTAATATCCATAGGATTGAAGTGTTGGCCCGAGATAATTATACTTGCTATGTATATGCTTAGCCATGCTTAGTTTAGATGCTTAGATGTCCGGTGGATGTTTCAATGTTGGAACAGTTGATGGAATGGTCGGATGTGATGGAAAATGTGGTGACGGATAATAAATTGCCAAAGGCGGGGATGAGAGGCCACGGGGAATGTGGTGCGTTGTCTCGTTCTCGCTGCCTATGTGCGAGTTCTTTACCTCATGAACCAAGACTGAGCGTGCTTCCATCGGTGAGCCATATGGAACCCCCGTCGACCAATTAACTTGTGGAGGGCTAGCCGAGGGTCCTCTAGTTCGGGCTTCCATTTGCGCGTGCGTGAAGATGGTGGCCAAGACTGAGATGAGGATGGTGGTGTTTAGGAAAATAAGTGGCCGTGGGGCAGGGTGTTGGAGGCACTGAACCTGTCCTTCCACCACTGATGATCCTGGGTTAGTCTCAAACGAGATAAAGGTTGTAACCGTTCCCACTCAGCCGGCTTTCCCCGGAAGAGAGCTAAGCGTAGGCAATGAGCCGGGCGGTACCGGTGGTTAAAAACAGCACACCCCTGCAGGGTAAATCTTTTCAAAAAGCCGTGTCCACGGTTATGGACGACTTGGGAACGGACGATAAGACCATAGAGAAACTTGAACGGAATGATTAAAACCTGAGTACTAAAGGTACTACCAAGAATGCGAGGCTGAATTCCTCGAGGGTGATTCGGGGAGGTGCCTTTGTAGACAGGTGCAGTGGTTGATGGTGGTTGTTGATGAAAATGATCAAAGGAAAAGAGTTTACTTCTTATCCCCTTTTGAAAATATTCTGATTAGTCGATGCCAGGTGTCTTTTATAAAGAAAACCAGCTTTATGCAAAACAACCATAAAACCTTTGAAAGCCAATTACTGAGCTAGTAGCTCTAGTAATCTTGCAGAGTTCGTCGAACTCAACGTTGTTTATTTGATTTCAGTGGAGGACTTCACCGACACTGAAGGTGGGTTCTATGTGGACGTCGACGAGTAGTCTGGGGTTCCCAGGTGGCAGCTTGGGACATCCCGGAACAGCTGGCGCTGGAATGTTATCTATAGGCCTCTTAGGCCATGATTTGGATCTTGTTGTTTAGAACAACTTAATTCGCTTCCGCGTGATGTACTGTTAGGTCTGTGACCTCTGGTTGTAATATTTGCTATCTTTCTCTATTATAAGAGTTGAACTATAATGATTTGAGTCGTAGAGTCTGTGATGTGCCAGTTGTTCCACAAGTCTTGATCTCTCTATTATGCATTGATAGTTGTGCCTGTGTTAAGGCATCAATCAGGGTGTTGCGTTGCCGATGATCCATTCCGAGCAACGCCTGCCAAAGGTTTTGGCCGGGGATTGGTAAACCCGTAACCTCCGGTTGTATCGCTTAACCGGTGACACACAGCATCACTGTATAGTTCTGCGGTCGGGGCACTACAAGTTGGTATCAGAGCAGGACTGCCTGTAGGAAACCCTTCTACTGGTCGACGTTGAGTCTAGTGTTTGTGAAATATTTTTAACCTAAAAATGAGTTGTGAAAACAATCTTAGGATTCTTTTTACTCCTTACCTGGCTACACTCTAATCTCGGAGCCATCTTACCTCTATTTGAGTTAAAAGTTTTACTCCCCGTGATCCTTAAGAAACGAGGATGGGTTCTACCTTTAGTGTTATGTGTCGGTTGCCTCAGATGCGCTACAATCCGATATCAACTCAGATACGCTACAGTCCGAAATCAATTCAGATGTTTAAGAACCATGTTATCCCTACTGAGCCTAATCACTTATTCCTTCTTTGGGTTTTAACCCAAGGACTTGAACAGAAGGTCCCGGATTGTGCCGGATAGTGTGGGTTGAATCACGTGGTTTCTTAACCATTTGAATCTCACACTAGTGGTACATGATGCTGATCTTTGACCCAAGTTCCATCTTGTTGGTCCCTTGTTCGTTGTTACCCAAAGTATTATCGTCCCTAGTCTGTGTACTTGAGTAGACGCTAATGCTTTTGTCTCAACCATTCGGAGATAGATACTAACGGTGTCCTTGTCAATTCTCCAGAATGGCTCGAGGAGGCCGCGGTAACAACACAATGATGAGGAACTGCCACCACCCCCTTCAATGGCGCAGGTCTTGATGGCCATTGAGGAAAGCCGTGGGCGCAATGAGCGACTGCTCGAGCAGTTGGTGCAGCAGAATACCCGAGGAACAATGAGTGCAACACCCTCACTGAGTTCCTGTGCTCGCAGCCACCCACCTTCGTTGATGCTAAGGAGCCGCTGGACGCTGATGACTGGCTTCGCGCTCTGGAGCGCCAGTTCGGCGCGCTGCATGTCCCAGTGGCCGAGCAGGTCAACTTTGCCACCTACCTCCTGACTGGTGCGGCTGGCTGTTGGTGGGAGAGTCATGTGGCGCTATTCGCAGCAGACCATGTTTTCACTTGGGCAGAGTTCCGCATAGCCTTTCGTGCGGCTTACATACCTCAGCCAATAATGGGCCTGAAGCGGAGGGAGTTCCTAGATCTGCACCAGGGTCGTATGGATCTCCGAGCTTATGGATGTGCATTCAACCATCTCTCTCGTTACGCCCCACGGGACGTGACCAATGATGCTGACAAGCAAGAGTTGTTCCACAAAGGGCTTGCGCCGAGGCTCCACTATGAGTTGCTGCCCTTCAAGTTCCAGAACTACCAGGAGCTGTTCAACCAGGCTCTCACTCTAGAGCAGGGAAGGAAGGAATTTGAGGCTTCCAAGAGGCCAGCACCAGGGGACCACCCGAGTTCCTCGGTTTCTCAGAGCAAGAAGCGTAGGGTTTTCGTTCCCTACAGCGCTGTGCTGCGTGCTCCATTCATGCCGAGGGCCGCGGGACACAGGCCACCACCGCCGCGCCCCACTACTTCGACACCTGGGGCGAGCGGAAGTGGGTATCGCCCTCAGCTATCTGCCCCTCCTGGAAACACTTGCTACAGATGTGGCCAGGCTGGCCACTACTCCAGGGAGTGCCCCCAAAAGGCACCTGTTTCGGTGACACCTGTACGAGCCCCCGCCACTCCAGCTGGCAAAGCGGGCCCTATTGTACGTGGTCGCCTGAACCATGTCTCTGCTGAAGAAGCTAAAGGACCCCGGCGTCCTTATGGGTGAGTTACGAATCAACGACACCCCAGCTACAGTTTTGTTTCACTCTGGAGCATCGCATTCATTCATCTCTATAGCATTTGCAAAAGACCACAACATACCGTTTGAAAGATGAGCCGTACCTTGATGATCTCCACGCCTGGTTCCAAATGGCAAACCGATGGGGTTACCCCGGAGGTCCAGATTACTATAGGTCACTGGTCCTTCCCTTTCGCGCTGGTAGCCTTGAAGTCAAATGGCATTGATGTGATACTGGGTATGAACTGGTTAGTAAAATACCGGGCTAATCTCGACTGTGCTGCCAAGAACATTACCGTGACCACTTCTTCCGGCGACATTGTAGAGTATTGGTCTGCACTATCAAGACCTCCATCCTCAATCATTCCCCTCTCACCGGAGATCAGCCTCTACTTTATGGAAGGCTTGTCCCCTCCTGAAATTCATGAAATACACGTGGTGTGTGACTTCCCGGATGTGTTTCCGGAAGAATTGCCTGGCATGCCCCTGATCGAAGTGTGGAGTTTGTCATAGATTTGATACCAGGTACTGCTCCGATTTCCAAGAAACCCTACCGTATGCCGGTGGAAGAGTTGGCTTTGTTGAAAGAGCAAATCGATGAACTGTTAGCGAAGGATTTTATTCAGCCTAGCAGTTCACCTTGGGGTTGTCCGGTACTCTTCGTCAAGAAGAGGGATTCTACCGTTCCTCGTTTGGTTTCTGATTATAGGCCGTTGAATACGGTGACAATCAAGAACAAGTATCCTATTCCCCGGATCAATGATCTGTTAGATCAGTTAGCTGGTGCAATAGTATTCTCCAAGATGGATCTGAGGTCAGGATACCATCAGATCAAGATCAGAAAGGAGGATATCCCAAAGACGGCCTTCGTTACTCGCTATGGCTCATATGAGTATACCGTCATGTCCTTTGGTCTCACCAATGCTCCAGCTACTTTCATGAGGCTCATGAACTCCATCTTCATGGATTATCTTGACAAGTTTGTCGTCATTTATATCGATGACATCCTCATCTATTCAAAAACCGACGAAGAACATGTTGAGCATATTCGGTTGGTTCTGACACGACTTCGAGAACACCGCCTCTATGCCAAGTTCTCCAAGTGTGAGTTCTGGTTGGATAACCATGTCTTCCTTGGTCATGTGATATCTGTAATGGTGTGGCAGTCATTCCCGACAAGATTCAATCCATTTTGGATTGGAAAACTCCAATGTCAGTCAAGGACATTCGTAGCTTTCTCGGATTGGCGGGTTACTACCACCGATTCATCGAAGGTTTCTCCAAGATAGCCAAGGCCATGACTGACCTTCTCAAGAAGGATAGAAAGTTCGCATGGACGGACAAAGCTGAAGAGAGCTTCCAAACACTGAAAGCCAAACTCACATCTGCTCCTGTGCTCGTCCTGCCGAACACCAGCAAGGATTTTGTCATCTTCTGTGACGCCTCCCTGCAAGGCTTGGGTTGTATTATTGCAAGAGGGCCATGTGGTGGCGTATGCTTCTCGCCAATTGAAGCCGCATGAGCACAATTACCCAACTCATGATCTAGAACTTGCCGCAGTTGTTTATGCTCTGAAGCAGTGGAGACCATACCTGTTTGGTAACCGTTGCGAGATTTTCTCGGATCATAAGAGTCTGAAGTACCTCTTCACATAGCCAGATTTAAATCTCAGGCAGAGGCGTTGTTTAGAGTTAATCAAGGACTATGATGTGAGTCTGAACTATCAACCCGGCAAAGCTAACGTCGTGGCTCACGCGCTAAGTCGGAAGTCCTATTGCAACAACCTGATGGTTGAGGAGGCTCAACCTACTCTTTGTAAAGAGTTCGCTCGTTTGAACCTGGAAATTGTTCCCTCTAGCTATCTAGCAAATTTGGAGATCAAGTCTACTCTTGAAGACTAGATAAAGGAGGCGCAAAAACGTGATAAGGGTATTCGTAAAATCAGAGAGAACATTGCGAGCGGAAAGGCCAAGTGTTTCACCGAGAATGAATCTGGTGTAGTTTACTTTGGTAACCGTCTGGTAGTACCGAAGAACGGTGAAGTGAGGGAGCCGATCCTCCAAGAAGCTCATGAATCGCCTCTCTCTATTTATCCCGGCAGTACCAAAATGTACCAAGACTTACGACCGCAGTTCTGGTGGACTCGGATGAAACGAGAAATTGCCAAGTATGTTGTTGAATGCGACACCTGTCGACGAGTAAAGGCTAAACATCAAAGGCCTGCCAGCACTCTTCGCCCTATTGCCATCCCAGAATGGAAATGGGATGAAATCGGTATGTACTTCATCACCGGTTTTCCCAGGTCTCCTAAGGGCAACAATGCTATCTGGGTAATCGTTGATCGTCTGTCCAAGGTCGCTCACTTCCTACCAGTTCGCGATGAGATACGTGCGAGTCAACTAGCGGACTTATATGTGGCCCGTATTGTTCCATTGCATGGGGTCCCTCTGAGGATCATCTCTGACCGTGGAAGTATCTTCGTATCCAAGTTCTGAACGAGTTTCCAAAATGCTATGGGAACCCGTCTCAATTTTAGTACCGCCTACCATCCTCAAACCGATGGTCAGACCGAGAGAGTGAACCAAGTTCTGGAGGACATGCTCAGGGCATGTGTAATCTCCTTTGGCAAGGGTTGGGAAAAGTATCTTCCCTTCGTGGAGTTCTCCTATAACAATAGCTATCAAGCTAGTCTGGGTATGGCCTCATTCGAGGCTCTATATGGAAGAAAATGCCGAACTCCACTAAATTGGTCCGAGACCGGAGAGAGGGCACTCTTTAGTCCAGATGTTATCAATGAAGCTGGGGAGAAGGTTAGAATCATAAGAGAGAATCTGAAGATTGCTCAGTCAAGGCAGAAGAGTTACTATGATAAGCATCATCAGGAGGTTCACAATGAAATTGGTGATAAAGCCTACCTCCGTATCTCTCCCCTTCGAGGCGTTCACCGCTTCGGGATCAAGGGAAAATTGGCCCCTCGCTACATTGGCCCTTTCACCGTTCTGGCCAAGCGAGGAGATCTTTCTCAGTTGGAGCTACCAGCCAACTTCCTAGATATGCATGATGTGTTCCATGTATCCCAACTCCGCCGTTGTTTCAAAGATCCTATCCATGGAGTCAATCATGAGGAGCTAGATATCCAGGAGGATCTCACTTATCGCGAGCACCCTATCCGTATCCTGGATGAAGCAGAAAGGAAGACTCGGAATATGACCACCAAGTTCCTAAAAATTCAGTGGTCTCACCATTCCGAAGAAGAAGCAACCTGGGAAAGGGAGTCTAGTCTTCGTGAGGAGTATCCCGACTTCTTTCCGCACTCTTAGAATCTCGGGACGAGATTCCTGTAAGGGGGGTAGAATTGTAACAGCCCCAAGTTTGTGAACTGGAATTTTGTGAATAAAATTTCCACTTTTGCATTCCTTCATGCATCATGGCATCCTCTTTAAATTGCTAAGCTTAAAACAAATGGTGTGGCAACACATAAAAACAAATACCAAAAATGGCTTTAAATCTTTTAATGTCTTGAGGAAGTTTGTGACAAGTAAAAATTATTTGAAGCTTGTATATTTGTCAAGGAAGTTCCAAAGGTTCCAAATATAATTTTTGCAAACTATTTTGATTTGTAAAATAAAATATATGGAGAGAAACTTAAAATTGCCTGTGAGCAATTCCTATTTTATTCTCCCACCAAATGAATTTCAAATGACCTGAAAATTTTATGTGAGGTTCCGTACAATATATAGTGAATACCGAAAAATACCCATAATTTTTGAAGTGGTCTAAGTGCCTCAATTAAAATCCTAAAGAGCTACTGGAAATAAAAGAATATTAAAAAGGACCTATTTGTAAATGGAGAAAGAAGATCAGGGGGCTTCGTGCAAAAACGTCGTCTTCTCCGGGAGACACGACGCTGTGCTTCCCGTTCTTCGCTCCGACGTCGCGCCGCGCCAGGGCCCCGGGCCCCCCTGCTCTCCTCTCCCCTGCGACAAGGATAAGAGGAGAACCGCACTCCTCTGCTCCCCTCACCCCTCTGTCGCCCCTCCTGTCGTGGGTTTGTCACGTCAGGTGTCATGGATGACTTCGTAGGTGTGGGATTACGCGAGTCAAGCATCTCCGAGCTTGGGATCGCAGGAACAAAGATCAACACAGATTTACCCAGGTTCGGCCCCCTCAATGTGAGGTAAAAGACCTACTTCCTGCCTACCCTAGATTGGTATTGATATGATAATCGAGGTGTTACAATGGAGGCGATCCGATCTGGTACTCGCCGTATGAGCTAGGGTTTAGGGCTTGACCCCTCTAAGTCCTGCGAGTCCTCTTTATATACACAGAGGCTCGCTAGGTTACAAAAGGAAACTTCCCCATAAGGAATACGTCCACAGAGGCCTACTCGGAGACTACTTGGTCTTCACGTCCTCCGGGATATGTCTTCTAGATCTTTCCCCTTATGGCGGTTCAATATTGGGCTTGCTCCCAAGTGGGCCTTTGTCCGTGCGAGTAAGTAAGTCGCACTGGGCCGCGGGTTAATCCAGAAAGTATTCCCCCGACATTAGCCCCCAAGCGTGGCCTGAACTTCATAGTATTTCTTGATCTTGAATGTTTAGGCCGCGCTTTTCCTTGTTTCGCGACTTAATTGTGCATTGGCCTTGACTCGCACCTGGAAGATCATCTGACTTCGTGAGCTTCTTTGTTAGAGTAGCCTGATAGCTTCAAACTTGATGACGATCCATCTTCAAATTTTTGATGATAATATGATGTAGCCCCCAAGGATTGAGAGGATGTATGTGGTAATCATCTCAATTCTTCTCAGAGAACTCTGAAGGTCATCACCTGTAACTTGATATCATGAATAAAACAATTGTTAAGATACAAGTAATTGTAATTGGTGTTGCCGTACTATAAGCAGTACATCGACCTCTAGTTAGGCCATCTGAATCCTTAAGTGGGCACTCGCGCGACTCAGTATTTCCTAGGAACATGTGTGTTCAGGGTCGAGAGCGGCCATGATAGGCAATCAAGCTCGATTGACGCCACACCCCAGTACTTTGGCCACATAATGCGAGTAGCAATCCAACTTAAGGTAAATTTGATAATTGCCAATAAATGGCTGTTTCAGGGTAACAAAGACCCCAAGAAACATAATGATATTGCCATGATAGGCTAAGCTATGATAAGCTTTGATTATGATGACACATAAGGTCGCGCCTAGGTGGCAACCGAGTGTTATACATAGGGTTGGATCGCGCGTAGGTGGCGATCCATGGTGATACATGGGGTCGGTCGCGCCTAGGTGGCGACCAGAGATGATACAAAGTTTACGGCCGCGCCTAGGTGGCAGCCGGTTTCTGATACAAGGGTCGATCGCGCCTGGGTGGCGATCAGATGTTGCATAGGTCGCGCCTAGGTGGCGACCAAAGTTGAAGTTCTAGCCCTGAGTGGCTGTGATGATACTCAGCTATAAAGCTGGAAAGGATGATGCTTGGCTCTGATTAGCCTTTTCTTATGTATAGTACGGTCGCAGGTGTGCGACGTTCCAAGGGCGAGGTGCCTCGAGACGATCCTCGAAATCATGGCGTTCGCTGCTTTCTTCCCTTACATCCAGCAGGTAGTACGACCCATTGTTTAGCTTCTTGCTGATGATGTAGGGTCCTTCCCATGGAGAGGACAGCTTATGCATTCCCTTGTGATCTTGTTTAAGTCGCAGTACTAGGTCGCCTTCTTGAAAGGTGCGGGTTTTGATGCGTCTGGCATGATAGCGTCGCAAGTCTTGTTGATATACTGCTGACCTTGATGCTGCCAAGTCTCTAACCTCTTCTAATGTGTCCACCGAGTCTTGCCGAGCTATCTCATTATCTGTCTCGATGTAAGCCGCAACTCTTGGTGAATCATGTATGATATCGCTGGGCATGACTGCTTCTGCTCCATAGACCATGAAATATGGTGTAAATCCTGTGGATCTGTTAGGGGTTGTTCTTAAGCTCCACAGTACTGCTGGCAGTTCTTCCACCCAACATCCTGGAGATGCTTCGACCTTTTCAATAAGGCGCGGCTTAATTCCATGGAGAATTTCCTGGTTAGCTCGCTCAGCTTGTCCATTGCTCTGCGGGTGTGCTACTGACGTGAGGTCCAATCTTATCCCATTGTCTGCGCAAAATATCTGTGTAGCCCCTTCAGAGGTGTTGCTCCCATTGTCTGTAATGATACTATGGGGGTACCAAAGCGGAATATGACCTTCTTCAAGAACTTGACTGCTGTTTCAGCCTCGCAATCTCCCACAGGTTCTGCTTCTATCCACTTTGTGAATTTGTCCACCATGACAGAGGTGAGTTTTTCCGTTTGAAGACCGTCTGAAGGCCCTACCATGTCAAAACCCCATACGGCAAAAGGCCATGTGATGGGTATTGTGCGAAGTGCTTGAGCTGGCATATGATCTTGCCTAGCGTATCTTTGACATCCATCGCACACTCTGACAATTTGCTCTGCATCTGCTAATGCTGTTAACCAGAAGAATCCATGTCGGAACGCCTTTGCCACCAAAGATCTTGACGAAGCATGATGGCCACAATCGCCTGAATGAATTTCGTGCAAGATTTTTCGTCCCTCTTCTGGTGAGACACATCTTTGGAATGCTCCTGACACGCTGCGCTTGTATAATTCGTTGTTGATGATTGTATAGGCCTTTGATCGTCGTATGATTTTGCGCGCCTCAATTCATCGTCTGGCAGCACTCCGCGACTTAAATATGCCATGTATGGCTCTGTCCATCCTGGCTGTTCATGCAGGGCTGCGACTAAAGTTGAATCATCCTCTGGCTCTGCAATGTCAATCTCTGCTGGAGGTTTGACTGATGGATTGTGCAGTTCATCCAGGAAAACATTGGGTGGGACTGACTGTCTGTTGGATCCAAGCCGAGACAGGGCATCGCAGCTTCGTTTTGTCTCCGATCAATATGTTCAACTTGGTATCCAGTGAAATGTCCAGCAATTCTGTCCACCTCTCTTCTATATGCAGCCATGTTCGCATCCTTGCTGTCCCACGTTCCGGAGACCTGCTGTGCCACCAAGTCTGAATCGCCAAAACAGCGTATGCGACTGATGTTCATCTCCTTTGCTATACGTAGACCATGAAGCAGTGCCTCGTACTCCGCCACGTTATTTGTGCAGTTGAAGTGTATCTGTACACATACCGCAGCTTGTCTCCCTTGGGAGATGTTAGAACAACTCCAGCCCCCGAGCCTTGCAACTGTCTTGACCCATCAAAATGCATGGTCCAGTATTTGGTTTCTGCCATGCTAGGAGCGACTTGGATTTCTGTCCAATCGTTAATAAAATCTGCAAGGGCTTGCGACTTAATTGATGTGCGCGGCTCGTAGCTGATGTGATGTGGTCCCAACTCGATCGCCCACTTAGCGACTCTTCCAGTAGCTTCTCGATTACGAATGATATCTGCCAATGGTGCTGAACTAACCACAGTTATTGGATGCTCTTGGAAGTAGTGCTTCAGCTTGCGACTCGCCATGAACACTCCAAACACCAACTTCTGCCACTGTGGGTAACGCTGTTTGGAAGCTGTGAGGACTTCGCTCACGTATATACTGGTCTCTGGACAGGGTATTCCTTTCCGTTCTTGTCTCTCCACAACCATGACAGCGCTCACAGCACGGGAATTTGCCGCTATGTATAGTAGCATTGGCTCTTTATCTTTGGAGCCGCCAGAACTGGAGCATTTGTCAATTGATGTTTCAAGGCTGTCAGAGCTTCGTCGGCCTCTGCGTCCCAAACGAAGGTGTCTGATTTTTTCAACAGTCTGTACAAAGGTAGTGCTTTCTCTCCCAATCTTGATATAAAGCGACTCAAAGCTGCTACGCAACCGGTAAGTCGCTGCACATCTTTTATCTTTTCTGGCTTTTGGAGATCCATCACGGCCTTTATCTTGTCAGGTTGGCCTCAATGCCTCTTTCTGATACTATGAATCCCAATAGCTTTCCTGCTGGTACTCCAAAGACGCACTTTGTGGGGTTGAGCTTCATGTTGTATTTTCTGAGATTTGTGAATGTCTCTGCCAGATCACAATAAGATCCTGGCTAACTTGCGACTTAACCACAATATCATCCACGTAGGCGTGAACGTTGCGACCTATTTGCTCATGTAGCAATTCTGAATGCATCTTTGGTAAGTCGCACCTGCGTTCTTCAACCCAAAGGGCATGCTGACATAACAAAAAGCTCCAAAGGGTGTGATGAAGGACGTCTTTTCTTGGTCCTCCCTCTTCATCTTGATTTGATGGTAGCCTGAATAGGCGTCCAAAAAGCATAACAGCTCGCACCCAGCAGTTGAATCAATCACTTGGTCGATTCGTGGCAAAGCAAATGGATCCTTTGGACAAGCTTTGTTAAGACTGGTGTAATCAACGCACATTCGCCACGTACCGTTCTTTTTCATAACCAATACTGGGTTTGCCACCCATCCGGATGGTATACCTCTGATGAATCCTGCAGCCAGTAGGCGAGCTATTTCCTCCCCTATTGCCTTTCTTCTATCATCGTGGAAACGCCGTAGTGGCTGCTTCACTGGTTTAGCCGCAGGGTTCACTTTGAGGCTATGTTCTGCTAATTCTCTTGGTACCCCTGGCATATCTGACGGCTTCCATGCGAAGATGTCCTTATTTTCCTGGAGGAAAGCGACGAGAGCCTTCTCCTGCTCTTCTTCCATGTGTGCTCCAATGCTGGTTTGCTTGGATGAGTCGCCAGGAACAAGATTTATCTGCTTGTGTCCTGGGCCGCTTTGAATTTCATTGGTGGCTCGGCAGATGGCGTGGTAACTACGCTCATGTCATTTGGGTCCACCTGCGACTTATAACCTTTTAGCTTTCCGCGGCACAGGCAGATTCTGCGAAGGCCGCATCTCCTTTTTCACATTCTATCGCTTTTTCTCTATCTCCGTACACTGTGATGACCCCTTTTGGTCCTGGTATCTTCAACTGTAGGTACACGTAGCATGGCCTGGCCATAAACTTAGCAAAGCTGTTCTTCCAAACAAGGCGTGATATGGGCTTTGGAATTTTACCACTTCAAAATAGGAACTCGCTTCTGAAGTTCTCTTCTGTCCCAAAAGTTACCGTAGGATTATTTTCCCAGCTGGCTGATGTCTATGTGACACCCCTCCCTGGCACATCTTGCCAGAGAGGCAGTCGTCCCGTGCGCCACCCCAGGATAACTGGCCACACGTCACAACAGTGTAACATAATGGAAATCATTACACAATCAGGCACATCAGTGCTACAAATGGTCTACAAGGCCATCAAGGAATGGCGAAATATCAATCCAGCATGGCACGATACAGAGTTTTAACTGGCAGCGGAAGACATATGAGAGGCTACGGTTTGGAGCGGCTCCACTCCACAGGTTCTGGCTGGGCTACTGATTCTAGCACGCTCTTGCTCCATGTCCTTGCTAAGGTAGAAGATGAATCCTCACCGAAACCTGGCCACAATCACAAGGCCCGTGAGTACATTAATATGCACTCAGCAAGAATCGCCACTCACCACAAACAATCCAACAATCATGCAACAAGATATATATTGGAAATAAAATCTACCACATGGCAAGAGTCTAATCTAGGTACATGACATAAAAGTAGCATGGCATCACAAGCAAAACATGGCATAAGCAAACAACGGGGTATCACCAGTACAGAGTCCAAGCCAGGTGGGGTTGGATCGTGCACCGGTAATCATACAAAGGGCTTACCTGTGACGAGAAAACGGGTGTACCAAGGGGGTACCAAATAATACACAACAGCACATGTGATCACTGCTAGGCCCACTGGCCTCATCATTTCACTCTGGGCACGCACGGTTGATGTGGGCTATGGCCTAACTATAGGCTTCCCAACGCATCACACCGCCATCCCTAAATCATGGTAACCATCAACAACTCACGACAATATTCCCTGCATCATCTTATTTGTTCATTTAGTGTAATCAGGTCGTTCATTAATTATTTCAAAGAAATCTTAAGTTTAACCTCCGGACACGATGGGGACACACAGTGTGACCGACACTGAACTGTTGTTCCATAACCTTGGAACGAGGCTAGACATCCAGATTTACACTCTCGAGAGGTTGCAGATACCACCCACCTAAGTGCACCACACTCAGCCGGTACTTTAGGATATCATCCTTAAGGCGAACTCAGCAAGATACACTCACCTGACCGTTCACGCTACCAAGACACTCCCTGTGTAGCCACCGACATAACTCGATGCCTTATGCAGAAGTGAATCCGACACGTCCCCAACCCATGAGCGACGCCTAGCTCCGGAACCTTCGCAAGACTAGCCCCGACCAACTATGGTACCGACTAGACTTGCCAAAAGGGTGGCATCAAAGGAGGCTCGATAGGATTACGTAGGTCAAGGCCCGCCCATGTGAGCGACAGTGGCAGTGCGTTCGATGTTCAGATTAATGGCACCGTGGACTGACCCTATCGTTGTTTGGAGGGGTGTTTCCTTTAATCAAGTTTCATCAATCACAAGTTCCAAAACAGAGGATTAGTCCAGCCTAATAATCACGATATCAATATCACATATCAACAACAACAAGGCAGTAGCAACACAATACTTGCATGCATAGATAACAACATAACGATAATAATAATACCCGGGTGACTGTGGCGGGAGACCCGGCCGGTGTCACTCGGGGGTTAGTGTTCACAGAATAATAGCATAATGTTCAGACGGATGACGGTGGCGGGAGACCGGCCGGTGTCACCGCAAAAGAATGAACCGAAAAGCACTCATAAAAATGAGAGAGCATCCATTCCACTCGAGGGTTACCCCGACGTGGTGTCAGCAATCTCGGCAACAAGAACCAAATAGAAAGTCAACTCCCAAGCGTCGCAGTCCGGGTGGTCTAAGCCAACCATATTTGATGGAGGGACAAGGCAAATAACTCTTTTGGCAAATGCCCCCAACTCCGAGGATCATAAGATGACATTCATCCGCTCCTCACCTCGGCGAGAAGAAAGAAGCAAACAAAGCCCCGCAAGCGCGAGACGCACAGTTGTAATAATTCCCCCATTCCTTTGACTGAGGCGGTACCACCGGCCATTGTCTTGGGAATGTGAGTGATGCATAGATAAGCAGTTATAAAGTAGTG
Organism: Poa pratensis; assembly: GCA_947311845.1. Classification (NCBI taxonomy): domain Eukaryota; kingdom Viridiplantae; phylum Streptophyta; class Magnoliopsida; order Poales; family Poaceae; genus Poa; species Poa pratensis. The sequence continues at coordinate 108,761,750 of CAMZMU010000041.1, forward strand.
TAATAATTTAAAAGCAATACGATACACATACAGCAATACAACGTTCATATAAAACATAGACAGTATACAGACATGCAACGATACTAGCAGACAGATATATCAATAACAGAAGACAGACATACACCCGACATGGTATTAAGCAATCAAACAAACAAGCATTGCAGGATGGCTCATAGCAAGGGGTTAGCTTGCCTCGGGGCCACGTGGTTGTGCTCTGGTTCGTCGATGAAGTGAAGACGTCGCGGAATCGGGCACCGGTAGCCCCATACCGCGCTGACGGGGTGGTATTATACACAAAATGCGCCACCCGGAAACTTTACTGGAAAAATGTGAAATCCATACCATTTGACAGATCTCGCAAAGATAGGAATTTAGAAATTTGAATCACCCCAATCGGAGCTACGGTTCAAAAGATATTGATGTTTGAAAATTTTGTCCAGCAGGAAAAAGAAAAGGTTCCGCGGAAAAAAAAAACGGAACGGGCCGTCGGCCGCGCTAACGGGCCACGCTGCGCGCTGCGCGCCGTGCGCCGGCCGCCTGCCGCGCGCTGGGCCGCGAGGCTGCTGCTGGCCTGCTGGGCTGGAAAACGCTTCGCTGGGGAAAAAAAAAGAAGAAGGAACAGAGGGGATCGATCGGTGCTCGTCTTCCTCCTCTGGACACGCACGGGAGCGAGCAGGGGAGGGCCGGGGACGGCCAAGGAGGGCGCCGGGAGTCCGGCCGGCGGCGGGGACAAGACCAGGGTGGTGTGCCGCGGCCAGGGGAGGGGAACCGAGGGCGGGGGTGGCCTTCCCCGAGCTTTTCGAGCTTCGGCCATGGTGGTCTCGGTGGGGAATTTTTTAGGTCTTCCCCTCACGTTCCTGCACTGAACGAGAAGGGTAGGGGGGAAAGGAAAGAGGTGGAGTAGCTAGGGTTCGCTCGGGGCCGCTGGGGTGGCTTAATATAGAGGGAGAGGAGGAGAAGTAGGTGGTGGACGGTGCGGCCATTGAATCCCTCGTTGAGGTCATGGCTCACGTCAATCCGGCCACTGGAGAGGGATAAGGAGGGGGGAGAGGATAGGGAGGGCCGAGCTGGACGCACAGTTTCCGCACGAGGTCTACTGCAGCAAGGGATAAGGGCAGGGCTGGGTTAGGGTTTGGCTCATGCCGACATTGGCATGGCCAGAGCGCGACGCGAGCGGCGTGGTTCGCGTTCCCGATGACTCGGGGCACGAAAAAGAAAAAGGGTCGCGTCACTACGCTGCACTACTACTACAAACATCACACAGCAAGCAAAACATCAAGTTGGGTCAAAAAGCCAGTGCAAAGTTTTGAAAAATTCAAATGCCCTCAAGGTGTTCGATGCAAAGAAAAGGGACTTCGTCTATCCCAATGGAGCTAGGATTTTTCCTGGGGGTGTTCTACTGGTATATGAGCAATGTGGTCAAGTATCACTCAATTTGGAGAAAGTTTCATGTGTAAACATTTTCGGGTTTCGAAAAGGGCAGAAGGTGTTCGATGGGTGTCCTACAAGAAAAAGTTGTTCCAAATGATTCCAAATTTCTTGGGGTGGCTTACAATGGGATATGAAACACTTCCTCAGGTTGACAAGATTTATGGTGGAGTGGAAGTAGGGTTTTGGATTAAATGGCCCGGTAGTGGCAGATTTGATAATTTCCTCAATCTAAAAAGTTGCATAGGTCATGGCGATGTTCATGCATATATGGGATGTACATGATGATAGGTGTCTCTGGGATTTTTGGCGGAATTTTCTAAGCACGATAAAGGAGAGTTGCTTTGGAGAGGCGAGATATGCTTTATAATTTCCTAAAGAAAAGGAATTAAGGTTTTATATAGAAAACCCTGATAAATGGAATCAAAGGGATCAGAAATATTTGGTGAATATCCCTGGGGTTGGGACAAGGAGAGATACATCAATCACCAAAAGTTCAAATGAGTTTTGATAAAATTCCGAGAAATCCAAGTTAAAAGGTTTTCGAAAAATTTAGTTCACCCCCTTTTCAGAAAAACCTGTTAGTGAAAATCGGGGTGTTACAGTCTATGTGTGCTTCTATTCTTGTAGATAGTGTTGGGCCTCCAAGAGTAGAGGTTTGTAGAACAGCAGCAAGTTTCCCTTAAGTGAATCACCCAAGATTTATCGAACTCAGGGAGGTAGAGGTCAAAGATATCCCTCTCAAGCAACCCTGCAATTAAGATACAAGAAGTCTCTTGTGTCCCCAACACACCTAATACACTTGTCAGATGTATAGGTGCACTAGTTCGGCGAAGAGATAGTGAAATACAAGTAATATGGATGATTATAAGTAGTAACTGCAATCTGAAATAAAGATGGCAGCAAGCAAACATGTAGCAGAACTTGTTGTAAACAGTGTTTCAATGCTTAGAAACAAGGCCTAGGGATCATACTTTCACTAGTGGTACCTCTCAACATGTTAGCACAACTGAATGCAAGTAAATGATACTCGGGATTATTCTCCTTCTTGATAACACAAGAGTACTATGTGTAGGGCTGCAAAAGCACTCCTCAAAGTCTGAATAAACAAACACCACAATTACCAAGAATAAGCCATGATAAATATCTAAATTATTCATAGAGTCACACACAAGTACCCACACTGTCACCTTGATACCGTGTTGTCACAATGACTCCGGGAACTAGATACAATCACTTGAGTAGCATAAACATTACATATGAATTCAGCGATACTAGCAATACTCATGATCACATAAAGATCACACCATGGGAGAGAGAGGTAAACCACATAGCTACCGGTAGAGCCCTCAGCCTCGGGGGAGACTACTCACACATGGTCATGGTGAGCACACTTGATGGAGAGGTTGATGTAGAGGTGCAGCCCGGAGAGGAGACGACGGCCCGCTGCAGCCATGGTGCGGCGGCGGCGCTGGAGATGGCGATGGAGTCGATGGAGATGGCTCCGGGGGCACTTCCCCGTCCCAACGGCGTGCCGGAACAGAGATTCTGTCCCCCGAAACTTGTCGTCGATGGCGGCGGCGCTGCGGAACTCTTCGTGGAATATGACAGGATATCTTAGGGTTTTCGCGTCGAGGGGAATAAATAGGCGAAGGGGCGATGTCGGCGGACCCCCGAGGGGCCCAAACAACAGGCTGGCGTGGCTGGGCCCACTGCCGCGCCGCCAGGTGGTTTGGCCACCTCGTGGCTCTCCTTCGTCTCTCCTTCGGACTCCGTGTACGTGTTGGAAAAATAGGGACTTGGCCTTTTGTTTCGTGCAATTCCGAGAATATTTCTAGAAGTAACTTTCTGAAACCAAAAACAGCAGAAAACAGGGGACTGACACTGTGGCATCTTGTTAATAGGTTAGTCCTATAAAATGCATAAAAGTGATATGAAGTGTATACAAAACATGTAGCAAATGGTATAATATAAGCATGGAACAGCAGAAATTATGGATACGTTGGAGACGTATCAAGCATCTCCAAGCTTAGTTCTACTCGTCCTCAAGTAGGTAAAACGATAACAACAAATAATTTATGAGGAGACATGCTTTCACACAATCTTGATCAATATATTGCAAGGCTCATGTCATGAATGAAGTGACTCAAAGCAATGGTCTATAGTTTGCTAACAGATAGATAAAGAGTAAACAATGAATCATATACGCAAAAACTTTTCATGAATAGTACTTTCAAGACAAGTATCAAAAAGTTTTACATAAGAGGTAACTCATAAAGCAATAGATTCAAAGTAAAAGGCATTGAAGCAACACAAAGGATGATAAAGTTTCAGCAATTGCTTTCAACTTGTAACATGTATATCTCATGGATAGTTGTCAACATAAAGCAATATAACAAGTGCTATAAGTAAACATGTAAGAATCAATGCACACAAAGTTGACACTAGTTTTTGCTTCTGAGATAGAAAGGAGTAGGTAAACTGACTCAACATAAAGTAAAAGATAGGCCCTTCGCAGAGGGAAGCAGGGATTAAATCATGTGCTAGAGCTTTTTAAGTTTTCGAAAGCATATAGAGAGCACAAAATAAGTATTTGAGAGGTGTTTGTTGTTGTCAACGAATGGTAGTGGGCACTCTAACCCCCTTGTCAACCAGACTTTCAAGAGCGGCTCCCATGAATTTTAGTTTACACATGTATTTTAGTTTCTTTATAGTTGACACTCCTCCCAACCTTTTGCTTACACAAGCCATGGCTAACCGAATCCTCGGGTGCCTTCCAACATTCACATACCATGGAGGAGTGTCTATTTGCAAATTAAGTTGCTTACTGATAAATCAGGGCAAAACATGTGAAGAGAATTATTAATGAAAGTTGTAATTAATTGGGGCTGGGCACCCCGTTGCCAGCTCTTTTTGCAAATTATTGGATAAGCGGATGTATATGCCACTAGTCCATTGGTTGAAAGTCTGTCAGAAGTAAATGACAAGATTGAAAGATAAAACACCACATACTTCCTCATGAGCTATAAAACATTGACACAAATAAGGAGTAATAAAGTTTTGAATAGTTTAAAGGTAGCACATGAAATATTTACTTGGAATGGCAGGAAATACCACATAGTAGGTAGGTATGGTGGACACAAATGGCATGGGTTTTGGCTCAAGTTTGGATGCACGAGAAGCATTCCCTCTCAGTACAGAGTTTAGGCTAGCAAGGTTGTTTGAAGCAAACACAAGTATAAACCGGTACAGCAAGAATCACATAAAAACATATTGCAAGTATTATAAGACTCTACACTGTCTTCCTTGTTGCTCAAACATTTTACCAGAAAATATCTAGACCTTAGAGAGAACAAATATGCATCCCAAGTCTCAACAAGCTCTACGGTAGTTCTCCACTACTAGGCTTTAACTACATGATGCAAGAGCTTAAACATGATCTACTTGAGAGCTCAAAACAATTGCAAAGTATCAAATCGAAACAAGACAATGATCTACAAGAATGCATATGTCTTTTCCAATACCAACTACTACATGTAGCATTTTCTTTCTTCCAAACAAACACCAATCAATTTATTTAAACATAAACTCTCCAAATGATAATATAATGCAGCAAGAGAGTATTTATAAACAAGTGCTAACAGCTCGAAGAGATGCATGAAAAACAGGAGCTAAAAGCACTGCAGTAGCTAGTTAAGAATACTCAACAAATATAAGTGAAGAACATGAGTATTCACATGAAAAAGCGGAGCGTGTCTCTCTCCCACACAAGGATTGCTAGGATCCGAATTTATTCAAACAAAAACAAAATAAAAGCACACAGACGCTCCAAGTAAAGCGCATAAGATGTGAAAGAATTAAAATATAGTTTCACTAGAGATGACCTGATAAGTTTGTTGATGAAGAAGGGCATCCCCAAGCTTAGACGCTTGAGTCTCTCTGAATATGGTTGGGATGAACCACGGGGGCATCCCCAAGCTTAGGCTTTTCACTCTTCTTGATCACATAATATCACCCTTCTCGCTTGATCCTTGAAAACTTCCTTCACACCAAACTCAAGACAGTTCTCATTAGAGGGTTAGTGCATAATCAAAAATTCTCATATTCTGTAATGATACAATCAATCCCAAAGCTTCTGGACATTAGCTACAGCCACCAATGCTTTGTGGAGCAAAGAAATCCACACAAACACGTAAAAGAGCGAATGCAAAACAAAAGGCAGAATCTGTCAAAAACAGAACAGTCTGGAATGACGAATTTTTTCGAGGCACTTAAGTTGCTCAGATGGATCTGGCCTAAAATAATGAAAGTTGCGTACATATCTCAGGAAGATGCGTGATTTTTTCAGAATTTTTGAATTTTCTACAGGGAGAAAGCTCAAATCGTGACAGCTAAAAATCTGTCACTGCGCAGAAATCCAAATCTTGCATCAACTTTCAATATAGAACTTTACTTGGCACAACAATGCGATAAAATAAAGATACAAAGGAGTTGCTACAGAAGTAACAAAACCTTGACTCAAAGAAAACAAAAATAACAGAAAATAAAAACAATGGGTTGTCTCCCATAAGCGCTTTTCTTTAAAGCCTTTTAGCTAGGCATGATTTTGATATGCTCTCATATGTATAAGAGTTGAATATAAGAGAGCATCAAAAAGCAAATACCAAACACATTTAAGTCTAACCCACTTCCTATGCAAAGAATCTTGTAAGAAAACAAATTATTGATGCATGAAGCTACTAGCATAGAAAGACAAAACAAGTGCAACTTCAAAAATTTCAACAAAAAGAGAGGAGATTGATATTATTGAGATATATGAATCCATGTCTCCCTCTCTCATAAAAACTTTCAGTAGCATCATTGATAAAATCCACAATATAACCATCACATGAAACATTCTTACCATGATCCATATGCACAAAAGTATCTTATTTTCCACATAAGAAAGTTCTTCTCATTAATAACAATGGGGCAGGATCATCATAAAGAACTCGAACATGATAGACAAGTTGTATATTAAAGGGATGGTTTTGGGTAATCTCTCCATAACTATGACAAGTTTCATGAGGATGACTGTAATTATAACCTATGTCATAGTATTCTTTATAATAATTATCAAAGACTGGAGGCATAGTATCATCATAAGCAATAGAATAGTCATCTTCCAAACTGTGTTCATTGTAAACATATCATTATTTTTAATAGAAGGAGATGTATCAAGCATATAATCAGCAATAGCAAAAGGATTTTCAAACACATCACTAGGAGAAGAGGTCTCATATATATAATTATTACTAGCAAAAGGATTTTCAAACACCTCATCCCCAAGCTTAGAGCTTTTCATATCATCATTGGAAGAAACATGGATAGTACTAATAGTATGGCAATCATTAATATCATCATTTTCAGAATTGGTACCCCAAAGATTTTCAATATCAAAAGTAGTTTCATTTTCCCAATCATGATCACTAATATAAGTAACAGGCATAGGTTCATCATCAAGTTCAGAATCATCGAATTCAGAATTATAAGTATCAATTGTAACAGGAGCAACAAGTTTGGGAGAAGATACCGTTTCCTCTCTCCTTTTACTCCTCTTCTTCTTCTTCTTCTTCTTCTTCTTCTTTCTCTTCTTTTTATCTTTAGGAGGGAGAGGTTTGAAAGGAAGCTCCTCCACATAACCTGGTTTAGTATTAGAGACAATGGAAGAAACTTGGGGGGACTCCTCTCTTTCATTAATGAGAACAAAACACATATTAGTCCTGTCATACTTTGGTAAAGTCTCATCCTTTATAATATTTTGTATGTAGGTGTTAGCATGGCAATTATTAACACAATAGAGATAACATCCATGCAACACACTATTCATATCAAGATCACTCATATCTAACAAGGAAGTTTTTCTTGATAACTCTTCACACCCCAAAAATAATGTAAGTTCATCATGTTGATTAGGAGTGATCATGTTATCACAATACAAATTTGCAGTAATTGGATTCGAAAGGCTATTATCATGACCTGAACATTGAAAATTAAAATGACCCACTTCATAGCAAAGTTCACAAATAAAAGGATGGAGGTCACAAACTTTTTCACCAAGATCTCTTAGAGCCTTGTACCATGTTCTAGTTTTTTCATTCCTATGATGGATACAATATTCATCTTCGATTTGATTAATTCCACAAGGTCTATGCATTCCACAAAAATTAACATGCTTATAAGAAATAGTATTTTCAGAAGTTTGAGCATGTTTATTGCAATCATTAACAACAATTTCATTTTCCATGCAAGTGTCTTTGAAAGGTTCATGATACACGTCCCAATTTTCTTTAGGAACATTAATATGAGAAGCAAAGGTTCTAAAACAATCAACAATAATTTGAGAATCAAGACCATATTTAGCACTAAGCTCTTGAAAACTAGCAGTTTCAACGAAAGACTTAATGCAATCATATTCATAGTTTATACCTGATTCTTTACCTTTGTCATTCTCCCAATCCTCAGCATTGTTTTGAATTCTTTCAAGAATATCCCATCTAGCTTCAACCTTCTTGCTTGTGAAAGAACCATGTGAACATGCATCTACATAATCCTTGTAATGACCTGAAAGCCTTGCATAAAAATTAGTAACAATTATTTCCTCAGAAAGCTCATGGTTAGGACATTTGAGTATTAATGTTTTCAGCCTTCCCCAAGCTTGAGCAATGCTTTCTCCATCATGAGGGTAAAAATTATAAATGTAATTCCTATCTAGATGCACTTCATGAAGAGGATAAAATTTAGAGTAAAAGAGAGATTCAAGCTGTTTCCAATTCGAAGGTTGTTCATCCAGCAGCCTATACCATTCCTTTGCTTTGTCCTTAAGTGACAATGGAAATAGTTTCCTCATGACATTTTCTCTTGATAAACCTGCAACCTTAAATAACTCACAAAGTTCTGTAAGTTTCGACAAGTGAGCACTTGGATGGATTGATCCATCCCCTGCATACTGATCATTCATAACCCTTTCAACAATTTTCATAGGTATTTTAAAAGAAATACTTTCAACAGGTGGATTTGGAATATCACAAACATCATTAGAATTATCACATATTGGAGACAAAGCATTATCAAGGCAAAATAATTCCTCCATAGCTGAGGAGCAAAAAAATTATTTTCATATAAACTAGCTTCCCCAAGCTTAGGCTTTTCCACAGCCTTAGCAATAATGGTGTCCAAAGAATTTATACTAATAACATTACTACCACTATTATGCAAACAAGCCTCCATAGGTTTTTTAATTTTCTCTTCAAAAGCATCATGTCCTAATTCATATAAAGTTCATAAAATCTCTAATTTTTTTGTTGTTTTCCATTAAGCCTAACTAGTGAAAAAAAAACAAGAGACAAAAAGATAAAATTGCAGAATCTAAAGGAGATAACTTCGAGCACTCACACACTAGCAACAATACTAGAAAATAGCTTTGTAGCCAGAGGATGTGAATACTTTTTACCTTACCTCCCCGGCAACGGCGCCAGAAAATAGCTTGATGTCTACGTGTGCTTCTATTCTTGTAGACAGTGTTGTGCCTCCAAGAGCAGAGGTTTGTAGAACAGCAGCAAGTTTCCCTTAAGTGAATCACCCAAGATTTATCGAACTCAGGGAGGTAGAGGTCAAAGATATCCCTCTCAAGCAACCCTGCAATTAAGATACAAGAAGTCTCTTGTGTCCCCAACACACCTAATACACTTGTCAGATGTATAGGTGCACTAGTTCGGCGAAGAGATAGTGAAATACAAGTAATATGGATGATTATAAGTAGTAACTGCAATCTGAAATAAAGATGGCAGCAAGCAAACATGTAGCAGAACTTGTTGTAAACGGTGTTTCAATGCTTAGAAACAAGGCCTAGGGATCATACTTTCACTAGTGGTACCTCTCAACATGTCAGCACAACTGAATGCAAGTAAATGATACTCGGGATTATTCTCCTTCTTGATAACACAAGAGTACTATGTGTAGGGCTGCAAAAGCACTCCTCAAAGTCTGAGTAAACAAACACCACAATTCCCAAGAATAAGCCATGATAAATATCTAAATTATTCATAGAGTCACACACAAGTACCCACACTGTCACCTTGATACCGTGTTGTCACAATGACTCCGGGAACTAGATACAATCACTTGAGTAGCATAAACATTACATATAAATTCAGCGATACTAGCAATACTCATGATCACATAAAGATCACACCATGGGAGAGAGAGGTAAACCACATAGCTACCGGTAGAGCCCTCGGCCTCGGGGGAGACTACTCACACATGGTCATGGTGAGCACACTTGATGGAGATGTTGATGAAGAGGTGCAGGCCGGAGAGGAGACGACGGACCGCTACAGCCACGGCGCGGCGGCGGCGCTGGAGATGGAGATGGCGATGGAGTCGATGGAGATGGCTCTGGGGGCACTTCCCCGTCCCGACGGCGTGCCGGAACAGAGATTCTGTCCCCCAAAACTTGTCGTCGATGGCGGCGGCGCTGCGAAACTCTTCGTGGAATATGACAGGATATCTTAGGGTTTTCGCATCGAGGGGAATAAATAGGCGATGGGGCGATGTCGGCGGACCTCCGAGGGGCCCAAACCACAGGCTGGCGCGGCTGGGCCCACTGCCGCGCCGCCAGGTGGTTTGGCCACCTCGTGGCTCTCCTTCGTCTCTCCTTCGGACTCCGTGTACGTGTTGGAAAAATAGGGACTTGGCCTTTTGTTTCGTGCAATTCCGAGAATATTTCCAGAAGTAACTTTCTGAAACCAAAAACAGCAGAAAACAGGGGACTGACACTGTGGCATCTTGTTAATAGGTTTGTCCCAGAAAATGCATAAAAGTGATATGAAGTGTATACAAAACATGTAGCAAATGGTATAATATAAGCATGGAACAGCAGAAATTATGGATACGTTGGAGACGTATCACTGGCCGTGCAGACCTTCCAGGGACAATGCCGTGAAACACTGTTGACATGGGCTGCAGGCTGGAATCCTTGAGTCCTAGACGCTGGAACGTATCATAGTACAAGATATCAATGCTGCTTCCTCCATCCATAAGCACTTTGGTCAGCTTGTATCCTGCAACGTACGGTGTCACAACCAGCGCCAACTTGCCAGGTTCCCGTACTTGTGGCGGGTGATCGTCGCGACTCCAAGTTACTGTGTGCTTGGACCATCTTAGCCAATTGGGCGTTGCTGGTATCACGGCGTTCACCTGTTGACTCCTGTTACTCAATTTCTCTTCCCTCTTGGAGGTGTCGATAACTATTGTGTGGTACTGCCCCGTTTGCCTGGGGTTGCTCGTGCTGTGCTGCCCAACATTTGCGTCATGAGTCGTACCAGGGTTTCCTTCATGCGAATTTCCCCTGTTGTGCTGGCTTTCTTCTTTCCACTTCTTGTAATAGTTGCATTGTGCCTTGGTATGGTCCGCTGGCCGTCCATCGCCAGTTGCATGAAGGTCGCACGGCCGATTAAAAACTTCTTGCATATTGATTGGACGGGAGCCGTATCCTCGACCCCTTCCTCGCTGGCCTCTGAATCCTCCACGCGTATTGGCGACGAGCCCTGAGTGACCATCTTCGTTTTTGCATTTGTTTTGATTCGCGTTGTTGTGGCTTGTTTGCTGCTGCTGCTGGGGCTTGTTGAAGTTTTTCTTTCCTTTGGCAGCAACCTCCTCTTCTTCTCCGTCTGACGCGTCTCTGGTTTTATCCGAGCCGGCATATTTGTTAGCCGCAGCCATTACCTCGCTGAGGCTCTTGACTTTATCTTTCATGCGACCCAGCTTATGAATCAGCGGCTCAAACTTGCAGTTTTTCTCCATTACTAGGACGGCTGAGCTTGGTGGTATATTATCTGAGAAGTGTATTGATCTTCTATATTGCAGAGTCGTTTGCAAGTTCCTTGGAAGTTCTTAACGAAGGCGTCCTTCAGTTCCTCCCAAGTATTTATGGAGTTGGGAGGCAAATTTTGCAGCCATATGTGCGCTGCACCTTCTAGCATCATGTTGAGGTACCTTGCACATATTTCCTCTGAGGCGTTCAAAATGCTCATCCCCATCTCGTAATTGTTCAGCCAGGTGGTTGGATCCATGCTGGCGTTGTAGTTTGCCACCTTGCGTGGCCCTTTGAAATCTTCGGGAAAAGGCTCCGATCTGATCCTTTCAGTAAAACATGCTGGGCCCTTGAGCCGCGAGGACAGGGTCGTGGATGTGCCTGTTGGATTGTTGACTTCTGCGGGCCGCGTCTGCATCACTGGCATATTCGCCTGCGCTTCTGCGATTTGCTCCTGCTGCCTCTGTGCGACTCCTGATATGTTCTCTGGTGGCCTGCTTTGGACGCTTCTTTCTGCTGCAATCCTGTGATTGGTTGTTACGAGGGGCAGCTGTGCTTCGGCTTCTACCCTATTGGCTTGTTGCAGGACTGCTGTACTTAGCATTTGAATCGCGCGCCGCGCCTCAGCATTGACCGGGTCATCGCCTGTTGGTACCATCTGAGTCAGGATATTAGCCGCAGCATACATATTATCGACAGGGTTTTGGTAATGGCCCTGCGGGGTGTGAAACCTCCTTGGTTGTTGTTGTGTCTCTTGATTTGTTGGTCCCCATCCTTCCGCCATTGTCTAGATTCTCGCTCCCACGGCTGGAGTAGGTGGGATTTCCACTGTTGGTTGAGTCGCGCGCAGTTGTGTTTGCGAGTCAACCTGTCGTTGAGTCGCAGCCAGCGCGGCTGCTCTTTGCCACACCTGCTGGATTCTGTGGTTTATCTGATCGAGCCGGCGGCGCTCTTCTTCCATCCTTCGAACCTCATACAGGAGCTCAGCCCTGGCGGCCTCAATTTATGTTGCACGGAGGGCAGCGTTTGTGGCTGACACAGGGACAAGAAGTGGGTTGCTTGGAGGTGCCGATGCCTCGGCTTCTCCAGCAGTTCCTGATGCACCTGCTCCTCCGGTCGTGTAAACCGCGACTTGCGCCGTCTCTCGATCTGGTGATAATGCGATTTCTGGTGGGTAACCCCAGCAACTTTCTTCGAAGGCAGGTACAATGGACCCAAACTCTTGCGAGTCCATGCTTTCCATGGATTCTTCCCCATCATCGACGACTTCTTCTACTGAGTCACCTTCTTGGACCGAGCTGATGGACCTGCCACCGATGAAGCCAACGAAGACGTTGATGGATCCAAATGGGATGACGTGGCCGATCTCCAAGTAATCTGCTTCCGGCCCCCAGCTTGAATCATCAATGAGAGGTGTGCCATCAACTGTAATGATACGGCCAATGGCGAGATCTTCAGCTCCTTTCATGGATCCTGCGTGGAACATGACGCTCTTGACCGCAGGCCCCACGGTGGGCGCCAACTGTCGTGGGTTTGTCACGTCAGGTGTCATGGATGACTTCGTAGGTGTGGGATTACGCGAGTCAAGCATCTCCGAGCTTGGGATCGCAGAAACAAAGATCAACACAGATTTACCCAGGTTCGGCCCCCTCAATGTGAGGTAAAAGACCTACTTCCTGCCTACCCTAGATTGGTATTGATATGATAATCGAGGTGTTACAATGGAGGAGATCCGATCTGGTACTCGCCGTATGAGCTAGGGTTTTTAGGGCTTGACCCTCTCTAAGTCCTGCGAGTCCTCTTTATATACACAAAGACTCGTAAGGTTACAAATGAAACTTCCCCCACAAGGAATACGTCCACAGAGGTCTATTCGGAGACTACTTGGTCTTCACGTCCTCCAGAATACGTCTTCTAGATCTTTCCCCTTATGGCGGTTCAATACTGGGCTTGCTCCCAAGTGGGCCTTTGTCCATGCGAGTAAAGTAAGTCTCACTGGGCCGCGGGTTAATCCAAAAAGTATTCCCCCGACACCTCCTCTCTCTAGATATTTTTTCCCCACCATGGCCGAACTCGAGCTCGCCGTTGACGCACGCATCGCCGTCGTCTGAGACCTCCTGGAGCAGATCGAAGAGCGTCATCACCTCCGCCTCGTCTTCCTCTTCATCACCGTGCCAGGAATCGAGCCGGGGCGCCTCCGTTTGTGAGATCGACGTCTTCTTCTTCCTCTCCGGCTGCCGCGTGTCGAACAAGCTCGCCGATGACTGCGACCTCCTCCTTCACCGCTGCAAGCATCCACGCGACGAGGGTGAGCATGCGAATCTCTGGGACATGCTCGTTGTCCTCCTAGCCGCGTAGCCCGTCGGAGTGATCGTGATCCGTGTCCACCCGCCGCCGTGGCTCGCCATGGTCGCCGTCTCCGGTGACCTCCAGGTAGCGGCGCCGCCGTAGTTAGGCTCGCCATGTTCGCGCCCGTCGCATGCACCCCGTAGCTCGCCACCGCGTATGCCGTAGCGTCGATTAGATGCTCGACGCCGGCGCGGTCACTGCCGTGCGCGCGCGCCGGTCGTGGCCACCCCACGGCCAAACCTCGGTGGGCCGCGCGCGCTTGCGTGGCTGCCACCGTGGCTGATGGCCCACTGGTCAGTGGCTGTGGGTAGCCACTGGCGCGGTGAAAAACGATTCGGTTAATTTTCTGGAGAAATAAAAGAAAAGGCAGTAATTGTTTAAATCTTGTAAAATCCATAACGTATTCAATATTTGTCCAAAAATTACAAATAAGATACCTAAATGTTCAGAATAATAAAGGGTGTCTATTGGCACAACTCACACATCCAACTAAATTAAATTAGTTGTTGTTTTATTAAAATAACTAAAATGGCAGAAAAGAAAGCAGTTTTGGAAAATCAATAACTTTAAAAATAATGATCCGAAAATTGAGTTTAAACTATCAAAATGTTCAGTACTTAATATACTTCATGTTTCACCTTGTTTCCAAACTTGGGTAATTAGTTTTAATGTTGTTTAAAATAAATTAGGAAAAAGGCTGATTTGAAAAGGATTTTATAAATGCAATAACTTTTTATTGGGTTATCAGAAAAATGTGTTTAATATATCTAAATGCTTAGAAAATTATAAGCAGTCCATTAACATCATTTCCATGCATGTTTGAACACAATTGTAGTACTGCACTTTTTTAGAAAAGTAGGGAAAGCATTAAATTAAATATGGGGCTTCATCTCCTCTTGTTGAAATAATTATAACTGCACCCATTTAAATTACTAGATAGTTTTATAATAAGGTTCAGTGCATTAAAAATGTCATGCCATCATGTGATTGTGCATTGCATTTGTATGCATGTGTGGTTATTGATTGTTGTCTTTCCGGTGTTTTTATGCATCGATAGATCAAGCAGTCGGGGTTCCACCGCAATACCCTGACGACCCGTATTACCAGCCCCCTGAACAAGGCAAGCGTAATCCCCCCTCTGAGCATGTCTCCTCCTATATTTCCGCAATTATTTTCCCCACTATAATATTGCATTCGGTTCCAAATGTCTTTTGCTTGGATTAGAGTATCCTACTAGTTGCATTAGAAATCTGTTGCCATTACCTGTATCCTTCCTAATATCCATAGGATTGAAGTGTTGGCCCAAGATAATTATACTTGCTATGTATATGCTTAGCCATGCTTAGTTTAGATGCTTAGATGTCCGGTGGATGTTTCAATGTTGGAACAGTTGATGGAATGGCCGGATGTGATGGAAAATGTGGTGACGGATAATAAATTGCCAAAGGCGGGGATGAGAGGCCACGGGGAATGTGGTGGGTTGTCTCGTTCTCGCCGCCTAAGTGCGAGTTCTTTACCTCTTGAATCAAGACTGAGCATGCTTCCATAGGTGGGCCATATGGAACCCCCGTCGACCAATTAACTTGTGGAGGGCTAGCCGAGGGTCCTCTAGTTCGGACTTCCATTTGCGCGTGCGTGAAGATGGTGGCCAAGACTGAGATGAGGATGGTGGTGTTTAGGAAAATAAGTGGCCACGGGGCAGGGTGTTGGAGGCACTGAACCTGTCCTTCCGCCACTGATGATTCTGGGTTAGTCTCAAGCGAGGTAAAGGTTGCAACCGTTCCCACTCAGCCGGCTTTCCCCGGAAGAGAGCTAAGCGTAGGCAATGAGCCGGGCGGTACCGGTGGTTAAAAACAGTACACCCCTGCAGGGTAAATCTTTTCGAAAAGCCTTGTCCACGGTTATGGACGACTTGGGAACGGACGATAAGACCATAGAGAAACTTGAATAGAATGATTAAAACCTGAGTACTAAAGGTACTACCAAGAATGCGAGGCTGACTTCCTCGAGGGTGATTCGGGGAGGTGCCTTTGTAGACAGGTGCAGTGGTTGATGGTGGTTGTTGATGGAGATGATCAAAGGAAAAGAGTTTACTTCTTATCCCCTTCTAAAAATATTCTGATTAGTCGATGCCAGGTGTCTTTTATAAAGAAAACTAGCTTTACGCAAAACAGCCATAAAACCTTTGAAAGCCAATCATCGAGCTAGTAGCTCTAGTAATCTTGCAGAGTTCGTCGAACTCAACGTTGTTTATTTGATTTCAGTGGAGGACTTCACCGACTCTGAAGGTGGGTTCTATGTGGACGTCGACGAGTAGTATGGGGTTCCCAGGTGGCAGCTTGGGACATCCCGGAACAGCTGGCGCTGGAATGTGTATCTATAGGCCTCTTAGGCCATGATTTGGATCTTGTTGTTTAGAACAACTTAATTCGCTTCCGCATGATGTACTGTTGGGTCTGTGACCTCTGGTTGTAATATTTGCTATCTTTCTCTATTATAAGAATTGAACTATAATGATTTGAGTCGTAGAGTCTGTGATGTGCCAGTTGTTCCACAAGTTTGATCTCTATTATGCATTGATAGTTGTGCCTGTGTTAAGGCATCAATCGGGGTGTTGCGTTGCCGATGATCCATTCCGAGCAACGCCTGCCAAAGGTTTTGGCCGGGGATTGGTAAACCTGTAACCTCCGGTTGTATCGCTTAACCGGTGACACACATCATCACTGTATAGTTCTGCGGTCGGGGCGCTACATATATCTTCGGATATGGACGGATACTAGTAAAACTACATACTTTTCCGTATCCATGAATTACTATCCATATCCATGACCGTATCTGGCAACTATCCGACCGAATCCTTATTTCCTTCCGTGAGCCTTCGGTCAGTCGGTCGGAAATAATCCGTACCATTTTCACCCCTACTCTCTAGGTCTCATGTGTTGAGAAACATCTCTATATCTCATATATATCTAATCAAGTTGATTAGATCTAACACTACTATGCCAAAAGGCTATATCCAATCATTGGCGACGAGTCCTGTACGGCGGAGCGTTGATGGGTTGGCGCAAGTGGATGTGTGGATACTAGAAGAGGAATTACACATGTGATCCTTTGACGAGGGAGTCGGCGACATTCTCACCACCAGGCTTGGTCGTGAGAATCTTCATCAGGTTTCACCGACAACGTCATCGACAAACGCCATCTTCTGCAACGGTATTTGTAAGTACTAGATCTAACTCATTGTGTGGATCATATCTTCCTAACCCTACACGTAACCCTACATTCTCCAACAGGCTATCTTGGCGGTTATATAATACGGAATTTTTTAAATTACTGCACGTAACCCTACACTCTCCAACAGTCCACGCGTTATATCTTTTAATTGCTAGAGGCTCGAGCCATTAATTCGGAGTTCTTACCGAGGCTTGTAGTGGTTGTGCGGGGCATGTATGCCTGATAGCCTCAGGGCACGTCTACTACGGGACTCCGCCACAATTCGATATTGAACGATATAAACTATCTCAGCTCTAAAGAACATACTAGGGTGGAACCAACGCTTCATGAGAACGTCTTTAGCCACCGTTTGCTAACCACCACCGTTTTCATAACCACCACGGTTTGCTTGCTCTGTCACTATTCACATTGTCTCCGACGTTCTGATAAACAACAACAGCACATACAACACAATTTTCCACATACTTGCTTGCTTTGGATCAGACTAACTTGCAGGTAAAATTCTTTGATAACCAAAGGAGAAACCAGAGACCATTTCCTTCAGCTCCCTGTGGTTTGATAACTCTAATTTCGAAACTAGCTACAACAACCTGTGCACTTGCAGGCATCAACGAGCGTCGTGGCGAACAATGCCGTGAGCAACTGGAGCAACGCCGCCAACTGCACGAGGAGCGGTAGATGGCCGAGGCGTGGCGCCGCGAGATGCGGCACGAGGAGGTCCCATCCTGAACACCGACATATCCTCTGCCATCCTACGCGCGTCCACCTCTGATGACGGTCGGCGCAGCACCAACTGCGCCACAATATCCCAGTGTCAAACGGGTGGGTGACGAACATCATCAAGGTACCGGTGGCATCGTGGCTCAGTGGACATGCGCGTCTAGAGTACATTCATGCTTCATTTGTAAAACAAAAACATCACCTCATGCTGGAGACCGTCGCCGAGAACACAATCATAGAAGGTCTGAAATTGCGCTCCCACATTAAACCGTGGTTCCCTTGTCCCAATTTCACTATTTAGAATACTCTCTCCGATCTATATTAATTGTCGCTGAATTGGAAGTATCTATACATGTTTTGGTGCTAGATATATCTGATGTTGCGAGAGAGCGGAGGGTGTAACTTTTTTTAGGAAAATTGTGAATAACGTTTTTTAGGAATATAAGCAAACCATGATGTGGGCCAGGTCTGCAATCTGCGCACTGTACACCACGGGATCCAGTACATTTAACACGGCCCAGCGATTCGGTCAAATTTTCCTTTTTTTTTATTAAACCTCTTCCAAAACCCACGAACCCATCCCCTCCCGAGGCCCTCACCAACCAGATCAAACGCCTAGGGTTTCCTTCCTTTGTCGCAGAGCAAGAGAGATGAAGCTCGCGGGTCTCAAGTCGCTGGACGGGGCTCACGACGAGTCGATCTGGGCGGCGGCCTGGGTCCCCGCTGCCGACCACCGCCCCACGGCGCTGCTCCTCACCGGGGCGCTCGACGAGACCGTCCGCGCCTGGCGGCCGGACGACCTCGCCGCCGCCTCGTCTCCGGCGCGGGGCCACGCGCTCGGGGTGCTCTCCCTCGCGGCTCACCCGGCCGGGGTCATAGCCGCCGCGGTCTCCCTCGACAGCTACATCCGCGTCTTCGACGTCGACTCCGGCGCCTCCGTCGCCACGCTCGATGCCCCGCCCTCCGAGGTTTGGGGCGTCCGGTTCCACCCCAAGGTAAGTAAGGCGCTGGATTTATGCTTTCCTCCGTGATCTTGCTCGCGAGTTGCAATTGCTAAACCGTTGAGTAGGCTCGAGTGGGAGATGCTTCAGAGGTCTGCATCTTCAGTGAAATGCTATGGTAGTTTACTTCCGTTTCTACCAGTGTACTTGAGCGTTCAAATTGAAGTAATTTGTGGGCTTTTGTCAAATGGTATTATTCCAGTGTTGAATGCCTCGCCGGCCTGATTTACATTTTGTGCTGGAAATTGAGAAAGAGATAAAACTAGTTATTTTGCAGAGGTACATGAAAACAGGCAAGTGTTTGTTTAGTAGGTGCACTGGCCTGCATTTTACGGCATGCTATCCTTGCCTTTTGTTTTACGCATAAACTTAACATTTTCTTTCAGAGTTGCCGTAAGAAAATTTTGTTAGAGGCTGATTATAGACCATTGTTGGCAAGTGTGTTCACTACATTATCAATTTTATTTTGTGCTTTCTGGACAACTCTGTTCAGTAGGTTAAGGCGACGAAGGAATATTGCAGATAACTATGGGTTTAAATTAATTGTGGATAGAGTTAACATTTCCTCACTAAGCTGGTTAACAAATACTTTCTCTGTCCCAAAATATAAGATGTTTCTTATACTTTGGGACGGAGGTAGTACTTATATAGGTCAATTTGGACAGTATGCAAGTATCGCCAGAAGATTTTATGTGCCAAAGGAAAGCTATCTTCATTTCTGTTACACCTTGCTTTATTGATGTGATTCCCCTCGTTACTTTCATGATCATACTGGATTTTGTGAGAGAACATTATTTTCTTATACTGCTCACCTACTCCTTGTTGGAAATTGCAACAATGGCATATAGCTGTTAACTATTTAATTCACAGTAAATCACAAAAGCATGATAGTTGATTCACAGTTTTCCTTCATATGTGTAGCTAATTGGTTACAGTACCATACTATATTGGTAGTCGAGGTTTCAAGCAAAACTGTCAAATCAAAAAAGGATCAAGTAAAAACCGCTAGCACAACAGCACATATTGACTGCATACGGAGCAAAATAACGTGAAGCTAGTTATTGACCATGCAAGCTTGCACCAGATACCACTAAATATAACATGCTTGAGTCTGAAGGTATTAAAATTTGATCTCAAACAGCAAATACAGTCATAAACTATGGAACAGAAGTCACTTTGTCAATTTGGGTATTTTTTGCTCATGTCCAGTTATGAACTGATCAATCAAATGCTTTCCTTCTCAGGGTGTTGCTCTGGCTGCAGCTGGTGGTGGCAGTGGATCAGTGAAACTCTGGGACACAGAGAAGTGGCAGCCAATTGCCAGCCTTCCTGTTCCACGTCCAGAGGGAGCCCGCCCTGATAAAACAGGCAGCGGCAAGTTTGTTCTTTCAGTCGCGTGGAGCCCAGATGGCAAGCTGTTAGCATGTGGATCCATGGATGGCACCATCGCTGTGTACGACGCGGTACGCATGAAATTCCTCCACCATCTGGAGGGCCACCACATGCCAGTGAGGTCCATGGTGTTCTCCCCAGTTGACCCTCATGTGCTCTTCACCGGCTGCGATGACTCCCACATCCACATATACGACGCCAAGGAGAAGGGCCTCATCGGGGCCATGTCAGGGCACGCTAGCTGGGTGCTGAGCATCGATGTAAGCCCTGACGGCATGGCGGTGGCGACGGGCTCCAGCGACCGCACTGTACGGCTGTGGGACATCAATGCCAGGGCGTCAGTTCAGACGATGAGCAACCACTCAGACCAGGTCTGGGCGGTCGCGTTCCGGCCGCCGGGAGGGGAAGGAGTCCGTGCGGGCCGGCTCGCGAGCGCCTCGGATGACAAGAGCATCTCCCTGTATGATTACTCCTAGTTTTACAGATTTATGAGCACAGTCTGGATGACTTGTTGTACAATGCTGATCGACCCTCGAACTTGCAAGTACTCGTGGCAGTGTTTAGAGGGCTGGCGAGTTGTAAACTCATTCCATTTCCTGCCAGTGATCAGGGCTTTTGTATTTCATTCCCGACCTCATTTGTGCTGTGCCGTCTGCTTTTTATACCTAGCTAATGATTAAACGCATATAAATGAAATGCAATGCTGGCCTTGCGTTGCATAGGCGGAAGTGGAAGTCACTCAGGATACTGCCCAGGATTCAAACCGCCTTCCTTAGGCCTTGTTCGGTTAAGCCACTCCACAAGAGGATTGGAGAGGATTTGGGGGATTTTGACTTAGATGGGATTTAATCCATGCCAATCCACGTCATTCCACCTCCATCCCTAGTGAACCGAACAAGGCCTTATTGCGTCGTTGTGCCTAGAAAGATGTCGTCTGCAAAGAACGGCCATATTGCTGTAGTGCGAGCTTATCCCTGTTAGCGGCCATATTGCTGTAGTGCGATGTTGTGACTCTTGGCTTTGAATTCAAGGATTTCTGCTACCTGCATGTGTCGGACACTACAGGGTGTTCTTTGGCGTGGAAGAAAAATGCGATCGTTCGTCGTACCTGTGAGTTTCGACAGTTCTTGTTGACCAAGAAGATCATGCTAGGAGCTAATTCTTGTAGGGTTTATTTTTTTTGAACTCCTTAATTCGTGTAGGTAAAAAATGCTGCCAGTGTAACTCCAATTGATTGGCCATATTTTAGCCACAAGGAAATCAATTTTGACATGCGTTCCACAGAGTCAATAATTATGGTAATAATTATGGTAATAATTTTGCTAGGAGCTAAGATTATTGGAAGCTTGTATGTTACTCCCTCCGTTCCAGTATTCAGGTAATAATGAAAAAATATTTGTTCCAAAACTACTCTTGATTTAGGCCCAATTAGCAATTAATGATCCGATTAATTAGCAAGATTAATTAGCGTGCTAGCCATTGGCCCATTGCATGCGCTAGTTTCTCTCAGCGACTACAGGCCAATCAATTGGATCTATAGCTCACTTTCAAACCCTAGAGTGCTATCATCAAGTGGCACTGTCCTTCAAGCCATGGGATGGTGTTCAAGCGCCGTGTGGTTGGTGATTCAATCTCACTTCCAAGGCATCTTGGCACAGCCGCTCCCCGCTCTGTTTGCCTAAATTGGGAGGAGCTGTCCTGCAGGATCATAGCAAGCTCACGGCGGATTTTGAAGAGCCAGAAATTGAAGACACGATTTTTTCACACCCTTTGGTCAAAGGGCCGGCCACAATGGTTTCATCGGGGTATCAGGTCTTGTTGGGATATCATCAAAGTCGACCTTATCACCGCCAATATGCTCATGGCTGAACTGCGAGGTGACTAATTAATCAAATCTTATCAGCATGCAGACATTATCCTCCTACCGAAGAAAGCAGATGTCATGGCTATCAGCGACTACAGGCCAATCAATTGGATCCATAGCTCACTTTCAAACCCTAGAGTGCTATCATCAAGTGGCACCGTCCTTCAAGCCATGGGATGGTGTTCAAGCGCCATACTGAGAAGATGCTTACTTGGGTTTACACGTTCATTTTCAAATTACAGGACCAGTAAAGAGGGAGCTTCAGAGGAAGACTGGGAGAAGATGTCGCGAAAAGAGAACGTGGAGAACGAAAGAATTCGCTCCACGTCAGTAAAGAGGGGAGCTTCAGTAGGTCAGGAGAAGACTGGGAGAAGATGTCGAGAAAAGAGAACGTGGAGAACGAAAGAATTTGCTCCACGTCTCCTGTGCATTGTTTGCGTCTGATGTGTGTTCTCAGATAGACAGCAGACTACTCGTAAGTGCAGTTCGATTCTGTTTGGTTCACAGGAATCTTCCAAGTTGAACACGGGAAAAAGAAGGTTTTTAATTCTACTTCATTTTGGCTAGGGAAAGGAATTATCCAGCAAAAACACAACAATACTGACGGCACACTAATTTCACCATCTAGTTACATAAGCAAATACCACAATCATCTCAAAGTTTCAAGACACTCAACATCTGAGAGTTACCGATATAGATACGGATACCAACATTGGCAAGTCAATTAATAACCATAGGACCAGACCAAAAATAGATTTAACATATGGAGCGGAGGAGCAGCCGGTGAGCTTAGCACTTGACCTCCTTCAGCCCATGCGCAAAGTAGAGGAAAGTTGGGTCGATGGATCCTTCCTTGTAGTAGGCGCATACCACGGCACCATCATCATGCATGCTCTCACCCACGAAGCTGCAAGAAACAAGTAACAAGAACTCAGTGAGTATAATATGCTGCATTGTGGGAAATATATTCTAGCAGAGATCATTAATAAAATTGAATGAAATTCTAGCGTGCAGAACAGTAGATGAGTTGTGTAAAACTAAGATTCATTGGTATAGCATCGAACTGGAAATGCAAAGAATTGCAATCGGAATTATAGAAGAAGCTGAAGATCAAGTTACATATGTATAAATTATGAACCATGACAGCCAAGGAAAACAGAACTTACAACTGAAGGTCCTTGATCTTCCCAAGAAGAAACTTGGTGGCTCCCTCAATGTTCTTCTTGAAACAATCAACCTCCTCCCCTTCAAGCTTGGGAGTGAGGTTCTTAATGTAGCGCTTGATGAAGGTCACGAACTGCTTCTTGTCAAAAGGAGGTTGCTCCTGCAAAAGGCAGGACATGCTTAGAAAAATGATGAGGTGCATAACCTGTACTATATACTCGATAGACAAAGGAGAGCAAATAACCTGAAGACGGAAGGTGTCAACAATGTCAACAACCTTCACAGCGGTGTCCTCAACACCCTCGTCGTCGCCTCCCTCGGCAGACGGGTTGGCACCAATGTCCACATCGACTCCTCCTTTAACAACCCACTACAAGCATTCAAAATCATGTAAATAATAGCATACACATTGTGTAATCAACCATTAGATCTGGAGAACATGATTTCAACTATATGAAATAAGGAGAAGTACTATAAAAAATACATGTCCTCTATTCGAATGACTGAACTGAGACGACTTAATCCATCCTTGGACTAGTTAGGTTCGAATCTGTAGGGTTTTAGATTGGTCGACTGCATAACATCTGCTTACAAGGTATCCATGTATCCAGTCGACAATTAAAAGATGCAAACCTAACTAGTCCAAGCATATTACTAGACAAAAATCAACGCAGCACCATAAAGCATAGTATCCTGATACGTCGACAAACTGTAATTACTAAACCTCTGCACAGATGCGATACTGATCAACTAAGACGGCCTAACAGTATCACATACAACATGACAGATCGAGGAATTGGTATACTAAAACAGCACGTAGAGCAACAAAACGGACAGCAGTACTGTACAACCGAAGAAAAAATACCTTGCCGTCGACTTCCCAGAGCACGCCTTCGCAGAGCTCCCTGTACTCGAACGAGTCGGAGAGCAGCTCGTCGCCTGCGGTAACAAGCAAAACACAGAAGATTCTGTCAAATTCATCGCATCACAGTCAATCGTCTAGTAAATAAAAAAAATCAAATTCGACCCCAACGCGACACCAGATCTAGCGATCGAAACTCGAATCAACCGAGCCAGAACAAAAATTGCCAATTTCGCATCGCCGTAACAGATCAGATCTAGCCGTGCAACCACTCAAAACAACAAGCGAAAAGCAGCGAGAAAAATTCAGGGGACGAACCGGAAAGCTTGTCCTGGTACACGAGCATGGTGCCGCCGCTTTGGGATTTCTCTCCCCCGGAAAAGATTTGGCTCGAAACCCTAACGAGCTCTGGGACTTGGGGGAGTAGCGGCGGTCGGCGAGAGGGGCGGAGGCGGCCTCCCCAGATTTATAGCTGCCTGGGGTATAGAAGGCCCGTTTGTGGCCGTACGATCCTGGGAATATTTCGGTTGCACGGTCCGGATGCTCGATCTGGGATCGAGAAGAGTCCAGGAGAGTGTTCGGTTCGCTAGGGGCCGTCCGATCGGGGTATCGTGGGCGGATATGCTTCTACGGACGGCTCGGATGCGTTTGGGAAAGAGGCGTTGGCGGCACGGAACCGTCCTCGTGTGCTGTTTGGTTTTGGAGTTGCCTTTGTAGTGTTTTATATGCTCTCGGTTTAAATTTGAACTGTTTTTGTGCTTCCATCAAGGGCTTGCTTTCGTTTCATGAAACTCTCCAATTTGTGGTCGTCAGCAATTGAGCTGGTGTAAACTGTGATATCTAAAGTCTACAACATGTAAGTATGACATGTGACATAGTCGTGGCATGGCCACTTATGCCAAAGTGCCAAACTAAGGTGATTTGGTAGATATCCACACCGTTAGCTAAGACATGGCTAATTTGGTATGAATATATTGAGTATGATCATAGAGGACCAACTTTTATTTTGGCGTCACAACTTAGGTAGAGTACTGTGTGGGAGATATCATGAGCCAACAAACTTTTTTTGCCGTCAAGGATATCACTAAGCCACAAGATCAGGCAATTAGCTAAGACGTGTTTTCTTGTGTTTGGGTATGATTTGTGTCCTACTCAGCAAAGCGAGGCAGCGGCTTTCTGAAGATGGAATAAGGTTCTTCCCACCTAATTAACCCCCATTCTGACGGTACATCTAGTGTCGTCGGAGGCGTGTGGAGGCATGTCTCTGGCGGATCTTGCGGGATTTGATCGGTGTTTGTCTTTGGCAGATCCGTTTGGATCCGGTTTTCGTTCATCTTTATTCGTGTGTCTGTAGATTGGATTCTTGCGATCTACGATTCTCTTCATCGGTGACAGTTGCTAGTTTGGTGCACTGATCCTGTGGGGCCGTAGCATGACGATTTCCCGACTGTCTACTATAACCAGGTTTACCTGGCTCGGTGAGGGAGGGGCGATGACAGCAGCGGCACGTCTTCGTCTTGCTCCAGTGCTAGTAGTCGTATCTAGGTGGTCTACAAATTTGGATGTAATTTTTTCTTGTGTTCTTTGTACTATCTTGACAGTTGATTAATAGATTGGAAGCTTTTCTCGCAAAAAAAAAAGATGTCACTAAGCCCACACAAGTCTAGAGTATTTAGATTTCGTAAAGATATCACTACTCTAGGTACCTCGCAAATATCGAGCTTACCTCCTCAAGTAAGAGATTTCATACAAAAATACATGTTAAATAAGGTAAAGTGGTGTGATTACCAACTCAATCATGTCAATAGTATATTAGAATTCCGCTTAACCATATCTAAAATGCGCCAGGTAAAGTTGACCATCTTCTTTCTGAAATATTCTCAAGAAGCCGTTGTGAGAGATTAATTAAATCAACTCGTGACTCTTTATAAAAAAAAAGTGTGAGAGTAAGGCTTGTTATTCCCTCGTCTGGCTGCTCTGCTTTGGTCGATTTTTATATCGGGAAAACTACTTTTATTGATGGATGTTGGTTGCAAGACACTTGTCTACCCTGCCTACACAAGTGATGTCAAGACGCTAGTTACCTACAGGAAACAATCTTACGGATATATGGAGCATATAGGTATTAGCAAAATATTAATGCAAAATAACCTATAGAATTATAGATAAATGGGGAAACGATGCACCATGATCCTTCACTTGCATTACTGGCAGAGTTTGTTTAGTTTACGCAACAAAAATAGTATGTCCAAACAAAACACTCTGTAAAATATTGTTAGTGCCAAAAACTCTGTGGTTTTACATAAACTTCAAAAGGCTGTAGTATCTATAAAATTGGTATTTTTAGCTATAACTTTGAATATTGTTATTTTGTAAAATATTGGTCTTAAAATACATTACATCTAAAGAGAAATGGTTATTTTTGCTTTCTCATTTTGATACGGTAATTGTTTTGTATGCAGTAAATATGTTTCCACTAATTAACTGCAGATATTCATCATCGCCACATCGATCAATTGGGAAATCGGAAGACAAAACAAACCCATCGCTACATTGTATATTTCCCGATCTAGCTGATCCCATCTTTATCAGAGCCGAAAGGGATCGGCTAAAAGGTCAGACAATAGCAAGTGGGATTCCATCAACCCCATGCTACATAATCAAAAAGATGTTCTTCTTTATCTGTTTATAGAGTTTTAAAATGAAGATAGTACATCTCTAGATGCATGGCTGCACAATGAAATGATTATGGCCTTACGCATCCCGAACATGGAAAAGCTTCAAATAAAAAGTAAGCTCAGAAATAAAGGTTACTGAATGCTATGTTCTGGAAAGAAAAAAAAGGATGCCGAGCAAGTAGTTGCATGCTCTGTGCTTCTTCCTCCTGCTTTTGTTATTTCAGCATATCTTGCTCGATCAAGAATATTCCGGCCAAATATTAATCAGTTCAAAAAACCCGAGCAATTAGCGGGAGCTCTGTCTTTTCATTTTGAAGAAATAGAGTTGACCAATTTATCTATACCTACTAATAATAAAGACATTAAGTTTTGTTATGGTACGTCGTTGAAAATACTCCTAAAGTTCGCAACAATTACCCACCACTGCCACCCATAAATCATACCTAATAATGCGAGCTGGAGCGGGTCGTGCGGATGGGCACAGCGCAGGGATACTCGTCGCCGACATCGCATACTTACGAGATGACGAGCTGTCGTCTTGTCGAGGAGCCAACCGAAAAACTCGTATAGTTCAGTACTTATAGCCAGAAGCAAGCCGCCGGGCACAACTTTGGCACGCCGCACGACTGCAGGGACGACCCTAGCCGCGCCAAGGTGGAGCCGGCAGGCAAGGACGTGCCCAGTGGCCCGTCGCCACGGAGTGGGCGGGCAAGACGAGGCGCCGCATGACATGGAGGAGAGCGCCATGACGTTATTTGGGCGTCACACTGGCCTGCTGCGGTTGACCCCTGCTTGCTCCGCTCGTCGTGCCTGCTCGCTCTGGCGTTCTGCTTACTGTGGTATATCCTGTTGTATGTTGCTGCTTGCTGTAGGTGATGCTCTCGTGTGCAAACTGCAAAGGCAGCGGGCGGCTGGGTAGCAGCGAAACTAATAATCTCATTCACACTTTGAAATTGAGCTGATTTTTCGTTTCAGATAGCTTGACTGAAACAGGGCTAAAGGTAGAGCAAAATTTCATTGGAGTCAGCTTGCTACTTATGGTGTATTCGTCCACTAATAAGAAACCTTATAAGAGACTAATAATTAAACCTTATAGAAGAATTTGGTTGTCGAATCCAACACTTCTATACCAGCTCCACCACTGGACTGATAGAAACATGCACTTTCCGGAAGGACTTGCTGAGTATTATGAAATCATCCAAGTGTTGACATATTCCACGTCATTCCAAATCTAACCTGTAGAGCAGAGCTATCCCAAGTGCTAAGACTGAAGTTGTAGCGGCCACTATAGCACTGTAGTCTGTAACTACCGGTCTCATTAGGTCATTATCAAGTTTAATTTAATTGCTTAACATTCATATCTGAAAAAGCTGAATAACCAATTCAAACCATTGCCGAGATGACATGCAGTCTCATTAGCTCATTATCAAGTTTAATTTAATTGCTTAACATTCATATCTGAAAAAGCTGCATGTGTTGCTTTTGTCAACGGATGAGTATAGATGATTAAAGAAAAAGAGACGATTTAAGTCATGGATGTAGGATTCCTTTTCCATGGATTTTAGATCACCGACTACTTTTGGGCCAAAGTAAAGGAAACGCTGGGTCTCTTTCTATTTCTATTTTCTTTCAAATCAACATATCATCTATCTTAGTTATTTGGAGATTAAACATTCAACATAAAATACAGGAAATTCTCATAGGAGGTTCCTTGTTCAATGCAACACTATAATAATATGTATTCTGAAATATTCCCAGCCATTTTTTATTATAACTTTTCTTCTCTAAATCTCAATTCAAGTTTTGTGTTAAAAAAGTTTAATTCCAAAATAAGTAATTTTTGCATCCCAAAAATTATGAATAGTTTATAGAACCTTCCTATTATATTGGAAGATTTAGAGTTCCCATAAAGTGCCCAAAATTGAATTATATACATATTAGGTTGTTTTAAATGCAGAGGTGTCATGGGTGTTAGACGGAGAGGATGATCGAAGAGAGCGTGTTACTGTGACGGTACGCGCAAGAAAAAAGTTAGGAGATTGTGGTCACTATTTTAAACCTGCCAGTTATTTCTTTTCTACACGTATTTATATAGCTTTATGCACTGAAATTTATGTTGTGTCATTTGAAGGAAGCTGATTTTGTGTTTTCTTGTGTCTGTGATTTTTCTTTCCCGTTGCAACGCACGGGCATGTTTCCTATAAGAAAAATGGCTAAAACATATGCATCATCGACATACACACCAATCCGGAGCCACATCCCAATCGAGTCGACAGGTCTGCCACTGAAGTGAACAAAACCTACACACTACCACACAATAAAGTCCGGAGCCACACTCCGGCTTCCACACCGGTCCCAAGATCGCGTACCAAGTAGTCCGATTACTCTCCCACCCAAGTGGCCGGAGCCAAAATCCGACACAGCAAAGGCTTCCGGAGCCGCTGCTCCGACGTTGGTGCTTCTGATAACAAAGCGACCAAAGCCATCACTCACTTAACCGTACCGTGGCAGTTTTTGGAGCCGACACTCCAACTTCCTCTCATCACACTGCTCGTAGCCACCACCCCGACTTTCATCGCTCACCGGCAGGACAGTCATGCGTTACAACAGAAGCATCAAACCATAGATGTAGGAAGGGGCATCCAAAGTCACCGCCCCACCCCAAAAGGGAGCGACGAAGACACCATCATCGCCCATTTCGACGTAACCAAAGCTAGGATTTTTACCTAGAGAGCCCATCGATGGATAGAGATGGAGTTTCTTTGATGACTCCTCCTAAAAGTGGAATGACGCCCAAGGCCACCATGGTCGTCGGTGTTGACCGGAGTCGCCACAATACTTTCACCTTAAGCTCCATCATATCTACCATCACAACAACCAACCGAACCGATCTTCAAGCAGTTGGCTAGCTGAAAGCTCGAGATGTCGCGCTAGAGGGGGGTGTATATGTGTTTTAAGACTATTAACAGTTTAGCTTGAAAGAATGTGGAAACAAATATTTGTTTAATTTTGAAGCACAAAACATAAATATTCTAGGATCAACTAAGTACACCAACAAATTAAGCTAAACAAGATAAGCATAGGAGATACCTCACAATTAACAAACGAGATATAAAGATATAACTCCAAGTTCAAAGGCTATAATAAGGAAATAAACTCGGGTGTAGAGATACCGAGACACACGGAGACAAAGATGTATCCCCTTGATTACTCTGAGAGGAAGGTACATCACCGTCGGAGTGGTACAACTTACCACGAAGGACACCCGAACTCTACAGAAGATTTTATTCTCCGAGACCCTCCACGAAGTTAGGACCTTTTTCCTTATAGCTAGCTTTTTCTCCAACCCCGGAGATGGTTACCTCCACAACCACTTTACAATCCCCACGAGGAAGAATCATGTCCCGCTTCACAATCTTTGACGAAGAGGACACCTCAGTAACAACCACCAAACCTTTTAGGAGGGACACCCCCCTCCAAGAGTAACAAGCTCATGGGCTCTCCCTCGAGCGAATGGAACCAGCGATCTCAAACCTATACAACTAATACAAATCAAGAATACCAATAAAATCGCTCAAGTCGTTCTCTCTCACATTCCACCAAAGAAAAAAATGCTAGAGAAAAATAGAAGAGAAGAACAATAGAGGGGGTCAACCAATGACTCTAAGATAATTAAAAAAATGACTACAAGATCTAGACCAAAGGGTTGGTGCGGTAGTAATTATAGATCCCCTATTTGTTTTCCCAACAAAATTATAAAACAATTAGGATGGAATGAGACAAAGCAAACTTTGAAAGTCCATAATAATTGAGGGGGAATCGTGACAAAATCTTATGCAACCATTGCCGAAGAAGCCCCTTTAAAAAGTTCCCAAACAACTATCTATTGCATAAAAAATCATACAGCGGTGGACAGTTGCAGGAAAAAACAATAATGGAGGGTGATCTTGTTTATCTGTTTGACGACTTGTCCGTTGATTCTTGACTAGTGACACTAACAAATGCACAGTCAAAGGGGCCATGGAATTAAAAATGATCTCAACGCACATTTGACAACTGCATTGAAGGTATATTTAACCATGTTGTATTTTTATAAATCTGGTTTTTCAAATTATGAAATGGATGAAAGATTGTTAGTTATTTTTCTGTATCTGAAATCAAAAGTCAAAATGGCGGATGCCATTTTTTTAATATTCCACATTTTGAGATTGTGAATCCAATTTTTTTTTGTGAAAATCCGAACTATTATAAGTGAAAATACATTGAAGTGTGTGAATCTTCGAAATTTACAAATACTTAAAATTTGTTAAATAAACCATAAGGATATTTTGAAGTATAATTTGTGATTACTGGATCATCTTACCCCTATTTGTTTATACTTAACACTAATTGGTGGTATTATGTTGTTGTTAGGACATGGAAATTGCAAATTCCACCATGCTCACCTCATTTTGTTGCGGAAACCACCAGGTTTACAGATTTTTTGCACTGTACACCAGTTTACTTCTAATCCGTTGCAACCTAGTCTAAAGACACTATTGACAGGAAAACATGACACTAACCACCCAGCAATAAAAGTACAAGCTACATCACACTTTCTGGCATCACAAATGTTTTGGTGACATGGCACAGCCATATAAGAAGGACAACTAGCAGACATTTTTTTTCAAACGAGATAAAATACTTGCAATTTTCATTAACTAAGAATAAAAAAAGAGTTGGACGATTAATTAGCTGGAAACTGGCAAAAACCACGTTAGAAACAAAACGGTTCGGTTTATCCATACTGGACCATGTTAGAATACATGTACGGCAGGGTTAGAAATAGACTAGAATTCCTAGAGAGTGGACAAATGGCTCCTGAGTTTCAGGGAGCTCGTTTTTCGAAAAAATAGAAAATGATATTTGAAAGTTTCCAAAAATCCAGAAAAAAATCTTGAAGGTAGATTTTTTTTTTTTGAGATTTGAAGGTAGATAATTATGAGACCTACTAGTGTGCAAAAAACCAATTGGAAATTCGTCGTATTTTAGGCTAACAATTTTTTTTAAATGGGTAAATCTGAGTACGATGAACAACAGACGTATGAAAAATTTCAAAAAAAATCACATTTTTCATTTTTTTAAGCCTAAAATACAATTAATTTTGAATTGAGATTTTTCATGATGGTAGAGTTCAATGTTACCTAGAACTTTTGTCCCGAGTTTTTTGAAACTTGCCAATTCCATTTTTAATTTTTTGGAAAAATGAGCTCCCTGGAGCTTGGGAGCCATTTGTGGTTTCCGAGAATTCCTATACCTTGTTGGATTTTACGTCTATCACTCTACGTGTAACACTATATATCCTCATGAGGGTCGTATCAATACAACAATAACAAATATTAGCGTTCTGTATTTTCTACACACCAGTACATCATTTGGCTGTCAACAGGGATAATGAGGCATTTAGACTTGGTTGCAATGGATTAGACGTGTACCTGGTCTACAGTGCAAAAGATCTGAATAGGTAGTGGTTTCCGCAACGAAATGAGATGAGCATGGTGAAATCTGCAATTTCCAGATTTAACAGTAAATGATATCTGATGGTAGGGTCCCCAAACTGTTTTCAGTAATTCAACTGAAATACAGCTGAGATATCTTTTCAAATACATTTTCAAATGTGCCCTCTGCAACCATGTGCTCGCGCGCCTGGACACCGTGGCATTTTTCTCCTTCCGTGGTGCATTTCTGCAGAGTTAATCTCCCGGAGGTCCTTTAGAATAATTGTATAGCGGCACAGGTGTTTTGTGTTGTGAAAAATATGATGGCAAGGTAATATAAACCTGGGAAAATCGTGATTTTATTGAAATGACCATTAAATCATCTGAGGGAGATCTGACTCGACTGGTCACTCCCGAGTTACCCAGTTTTAGCAGCACACACTGCTCCAATACATGAATAAAAATTTGAACTATCAACCATTATATGATGATCTGAATTTTCGTTAACCCCAGATTTCATGGTTAAAGTTTTGCAGTTAAACACAACATCCACGATCATAAACCCTGCGTTTCACTATAAAACTTACATGCATAGACAACTATAGAGACGACCATTATTTTTCCAAAAAAAAGACCATTCTAGCATGAACAATACTGAAACAGATTTTTTTTATATATTTTCAGGACCGAGCCTATGATCCCATTTGGACAAAAGTTGTATAGGAGTAAAGCAAGATTAAACCCACGAAATTATGCTAATTAAAACTTTCATTGTCTAGCTACATTACTTGTTGTCGTGGTGCATTATCTGAATATTCTCCGTCGTGCTGCCGTGGCAACTCTACTGCTACTGGTAGTGGCGGCACCGCCCACTGGTCGCCGTCGATGTAGGAGACGTCCATGAACGGCGCCGCCTGCCGCTGGTCCAGCTGCCGCGCGTACGACACTCTCCCGTCCATACTCGCTCCGGGCCCCGCGCTGTCGTATTCCCCGAAGAACACCGTCCGGCGCCTGGCCGGATCGTTCCAGTCGTTCCACCCCTCCGGCGCCACGACGCCGCCGGCGAGGTACGTCCTCGCGAACACTACCGTTGCGTAGGGCCCCCAGGCCCGCCCCAGCCATACCTTTCCCGTCCCCACCACGCTGCATCCCACGAACGCGAACCCCGTCCTCTCCGCGGCCGACCCGCGCCCCTGCGCCGTGATGCTCCCCGTCACGCCGTTGCTGTTGCTGGTGGCGACGGAGCTGATGGTGCAGCCGAGGTAGAGTGACCGGGCGTTGCCGAAGATGAAGTCGATGGAGCCCTCGACGTAGCATCCGCGGAAGAGGTGCCGGCCCTGCTGGTCGAGCAACGTGTCCTGCGCGCCGTAGAAGCCGCACCAGTGGAACGCGGCCTGGTCGCCGGCCACCCGCAGCGCCACGGCTTGCCCGCCGCTGGCGCCAGGGTCCGCCGGAGGGGCCGTGTTCTGGAAGCTGATGTTGTAGGCGACGAAGCCGGCGGCGAGGACGGTGAAGGTGGCGCTGCAGGGGGTGCAGTTGCTGGAGCCGGCCGCGGTGTCGTTCCACGCAACGGTGCTGTTGAGGTTGCCGCGCCCGTGCACCGTCAGGTCCGTCTTGTTGGCCCACACCACCACCTTCTCCCTGAAGATGCCGGCGCCCACGGCCAGCAGGGTCCTGCCGCCGGCCGCGCCGTGGTCAGGCACTGCGTCCACCGCCTTCTGCACGCTGCTGAAGTTGCCGCAGCCGAGGTGATCGACGGTCAGGACGAGGGTGGCCTTGTGTTGGGACGCGATGCCGGCTGCCCATTTGGCCTCCTCGTCGCACTGCCTCCGACGCCGCCGGCCGTCCACCGGAGGATTGGAGGGAGAAGCAGGAAGGTATGTGGTGGCGGCGAGCAAGATGGCGAGGAGAGCAGAGGAGATGGCCGTTGCCCATAAGCTACTGCAGATCACTCCTCCACCCCTGCTTGCACGCCTCCTCATCCTGGGCATGTCGATATGGCATGGAATGCATGCTCACAGTTTAACTTAGTTTTGCCTCTTCCTTATGACACTATGGTACCCGGCCACTATCTATCCTAGTAGTGATTCACAAGAAAACAATGGATAAATTAATCAGATTATAACTTATCTAATGTATTCTATGCAAGCATTGTTGTTGCTTACAGTTGATCAAGTCATGATGAGATGATCCGTAATGTGGCGACCAAGGGATCCCATCCCATCAAAAAAAAAATTGAGGGGACATCCCATCAAATTTTGAATGAGTGTTCCATTGCCATCATAGATAGCTGCATGAACATCCTGGTCGGACTCGAAAGGAACATATACACACAAAAGATTATTACTCGATTGCTTTCTATTTTCATTCTTGGTGCCTATACTACTCGGAAACAATTCTCGTGCTCTTTCTTCCTCAAAACAAAATCGCAAAGGCGAGTGATGCATGCGGCCATTCTCTTTCTTTCTATTCACCGGCACCTTAGAACAGATTTTTGTGTGTGTGGGAAAAGTACAATCTGCACAAGAAGAACAAAGAAGGTTTTACACAACCGAGCTTCATAGAACTAGTCTCATGTGTGCGCCCCTTCAGGTTGATTGGTCAATGGTACCGAGGCTTTTGTGACATCCGGCCATTCTGGTGGAGGTCTTAGCATGATAGATTGTTTTTCCGGTAAAGTGTGATTTGTTAAACTCAAAAGTTAGCATCAAATTGATACAGTAAAAGAGCACACACCCATCATATGTATAGTTAGAATGCACACAATGGTAAACAAAAAAGATGACATAATACAAGTTATGCATGCTTAGTCTAGGGTATTTGAAATGGGTGACCAGTCGGAAATTTCTTCTCGGATTCACACGAGCGAGCACAGTGTGCATAGAACTTATGGTGCACATAGGGAGAGCCTATCGAGATAGGGGATCTAGGAGAGGGGGTCGGGGATTCGGCACGTCCTCGGGACTCGTATGAAGCCCTAGACCCCTTAGAAAACCGATGACCTCGTTGGTCAACCCCTAGCCAGGAATGTCCCCTCTTGGCACAAATTCATGCCGGCACATGTCCCACATGTCTCCACGCCTAACCTGCACACGCCAGTGTAATCGTAAGGGTGGCTTACATGGGGTTGGCATGCCAACACTCCAAGCGGCATCAGAGAAGCAACATCATCCTCTAGAACAATGTGGAAGCTTTTAGAAGATTACGATGCTTCGACCATGCCATAAAACATGAATAGCTCGGGAAAAAATATGGTTTTCTGGCCAATTGTTTCTCTCCAACTCCACACGGGCTTATCACCCTCTGGTGGCTCGGAAAGTGCCTACACCATCATATCCACGTCAAAGACATTCGTAAAGGAGGATAGTGTTGCATGTACTTATAACGATAGATCAGAGAGTTCACACGTGAGGAGAAAGAGAAGCAAGAGAGGGAAGAGAGAATCTTATGCAAGAGGCATCCAAATCCAGAAATGGAGGAGGAGAGGAGCATAGTGGATGCATGAGAGAGTGGCGGCGAAGGCGTAATTTGCAGGTGAGGCACATGACCCGATGGATGGGCGAAGCGTGCCTAGACCTGTGTGGCACACAAACTCTCCGATAAAATTGTGCATGGGTACGTGTGTGCATGTTGGAGGTTAGGAGGAGAGTCTGTTTCATACTAAGCGTGCACCATGCATGATGCGACCGAATAGCGAGAATCCACATACAACCGAGGGTTTGAGAGTAGATTTCATGTGTCTCCGAGCTCCAGAACACGACTGTGCATCGGGGGCGCAGAGGCACTCGGGGCATGTCTAGTAGACATAGAAGGGTCTCTGAGGCGAATGTGACTCTTTCCAAGCGCTCCATCAGACAAGGCGAGTCGGGCTTTCCCAAGAATCTTACGGACTTCAATGTTTGAGGAACCTTTGAGAAGAGAGAAATAAGGGGAAAATCAGGCGGGCATTTTGGACATTATTGAAAATAATCTCCAAGGGAGCGGACATGTGGCGTTATACCCAGGTCCCACGCCCCTGTAGGCGGTACACCAGGAGTCAAGCTTGGCATAAAACCCGATAACCGAACCCCAAAAAATCGAACTCATATTGCCCGAACTTTAGAAAACAAGCACATTTTTGGGTATCTAGATCGAAAACCTGAATAGGAGGTTCTATCCAAGTTTCGTCCAATTCCGAGAATATTTCCAGACTAGCTTTTCTGGAATACAAAAACAGCAGAAAACAGGAACTGGCACTGTGGCATCTTGTTAATAGGTTAGTCTCAGAAAATGCATAAAAATACTATGAAGTGTATATAAAACATGTAACAATTGGTATAATATCAACATGGAACATCAGAAATTATAGATACGTTTGAGACGTATCAACCACCCTTCACCGTGGTCTTTTCTTACTAATACTAGACATTTTTCTTGCCGTTCTAGAGTTCATGGCTTAGTTCTGGATCAGTTTGCATTAGAATTACCATCACATTAGCTTATTGATATTTTGAGTTTCCTTTAACTTTTCTATCCATGTTCAGTTGTGTATTGAATGCTATGTGAATTTCTATATTACTTCCCATGTGTGCTTCAGCATTGGTTTGATCTTCCTGGTTCCTTAATCTTTTCTATCCATATTAGCTTATGTGTTGAGTGCAGTGTGAATTTCTATATTACTTCCCATGTGTGCTTCAGCATTGGTTTGATCTTCCTGTTTCTTAAGACTTTTACGGTATGACTATTGATTTCATACTATCAAAAAAACGTGCCTTCAAATTTATAGACATGTGATAAAATATGTATGAATATAAACTATCCTTATAATAATCTGTATAATATGTGGGAACCACGGGCAAAAAATTCAAAGAATCAATATGTGCCGCGCGGCGCCGCGCCGTTCGAATCTAGTTAGCGTACAAGCATCGGTGTGCAAGCCAGCACTCTATGGTAGGAGGAATCGTAGCTAGTAGCATCGGTGGGATCCACACACACGTGACAGACGACGTGAGGCAGCGCTGCTGCGTGCACAGAAGGCAGCGGCCCACCCACATGAAGGGAAAGCGACAACCCGGCTGACCGGCTGACGTGATCAAAACGGATGAATCGGACGGTCCTGCACCCGGAGGATGCGCGCCTGAGATCCCCGGGGACGCGTAGTCATGTCCCTTAATTATTCCGAGACGGGCTCGAATCAGGAAGGCCGATTCCAGATCCAAGTCTTGAGTAGCTCGCGTCCCTCCACCTCGATAAATAAAGGCGATAACGTTGATGAGATCCTCATTGATCTGAGAGAGCTGCAAAAGGACCGATTATTTTTTCGCTGGAAGTTCAGTTAGCGAGTGAGCACTATTTAGTTCGGAGTGTGCGAGTGACGGCGCCGATGGCTGGTCAGCACGATCCGATGATGATGGTGGATTGCAATTGCGCCACCAAAAGGAAGGCCGAGGTTGCCGCCGGCGAGAGGTGCGGCTGCGCCAACAGAAGGAAGGCGGAGGAGAAGATCGAGTGGATCCTTTCCAGGACGAAGCCGCGGCCCCCTCGTATGGACGTGTACGAGTCCCTGGGCGGCGACGACCCGGAGTTGATGGAGATCGCCTGCGACATAGTGCAGGCGAATGAGCAGCTGCGGGCAAGAATTTGCGAATTGCAGGAGTGGGTCTGCTTCGAGTACGCCGCCAAAGGCTACGTCGAAGTCGACGAGGACTCCGTCGAGCTCGCGGCCTTTCCCCCGCCGGATGTTGCGGGCATCGATGAAGCGGAATTTGAGGAAGAGGAGGAGGAGCTCCTGTTTTGATGGTCATGGTCTCATGGATGCACAAAAACAACAAAATTCTTGTTAGTGGTACTTAACCGTAGAGTTGTACTTCGTATAAGCCACAAAGGTGTATGCGGTCTAACGAGCTGTGTGTTGTAGTTCTTTCGGTTGTAAAAGCAAGATTAATTTCCACTAGCCATGAAATCACAAGTTTTGTGCAACTATATATATACCCACATAGCTGGTGACTTTATGAAAGTGCTATGTTTATGGCTGCAATTTTTTCCTCATATTGTTTATGACTTTATGAGACCCTGTTTTGATGGCCATGGATGCACACAAAAAAAAAATCTTGTTAAGTCGTACTTAACCAACCGTAGAGTTGTATAGCCACAAAGGTGTATGCGGCCTAACGAGCTGTGTGTTGTAAGTTCTTTCGGCTGTAAAAGATAAGATTAATTTCCACTAGCCATGAAAATTCAAGTTTTTGAAACCAGATGGTGATTTTCTGTAACAGTGTGCTAAAGTTACCCTAGACTAGGAGAGGAAAAAGGCCCCCGCGTCGTCCTCCTGGGCGACTCGGGCGGTGACCTAGGGTTTCTATGCTGCCACCCTCCTCCCTCCCCTTCCCACCCTCGTCGCCACCCGAGGAGGCTGCCGGGAAAGCCCACGCGGTCGCTGGTGACGGTGGCGGCGAGGAACTCGCCGTTCCGTGTTTCTCGATGGGCTGCCCTGGGCGGTGAGGCGACGGCGTCTAGGCCGCAGGCGCTGGTCGCAGGGGCTGGTGTCCGGCGTTCTTGGTCGCGTGGGCGGCAAGGCGACGCGGGTGGTGGTC
Source organism: Poa pratensis (assembly GCA_947311845.1). Taxonomy (NCBI): domain Eukaryota; kingdom Viridiplantae; phylum Streptophyta; class Magnoliopsida; order Poales; family Poaceae; genus Poa; species Poa pratensis. The sequence goes on from CAMZMU010000041.1 coordinate 108,800,344, forward strand.
GCAGCTTAAGTTCTTCCCTGGCCCGACTTCAGATCTGAAGGTACGGTCATGTTCGTCTTCCTAGCTCACTCCTCCCCGTCCGTCTAGTTGCACGGCGGCCTCGATCGACGTTGCTCTTGTCGACGCGGTGATGGTGGTGAAGGTGCGGATCCAGGGGAAACCCCTGGCCGACTGGTCCGGCCTCGGCTGTGGCGACACCCAAGGGAGTCGCTTTCCTCCTTGGAGGTGCAGCCTTGGACCCTCCCTCCCACCGCTAAACTCGTTCCCGAGTGAAAACTCAAAATCCAGCTCTGGATTAGGCGGTGGCGACGCTTTGCGCGTCGTCTTCTCCTTGGAGCCCAACCATCATCCCTTCTTCTTCTCCGGTCCCTCATCTTCCTCGTCTCCAGCCAAAAAATCCAGACATCCTCTGCTATAACGGTCACCGATACCGCTTCAAGTTCGCAACCGGCCTTGGATTCCCGTTGTCGCAAACATGTCGCCTGTCCTCTGGCGGCATGGCTTGCCGCCTCCGGCCGTGGCAGCAGGTGCCACGTGTTGTCTGGCAGGCCTGCCGCCACGGTATTTTTGTCAATTCTGTTGACAAGTGGCCTTTTTTGTCATTTCAATCGTAGGGATGGTCCTTTGTGTCAAAATTCTAGAATAGGGTACGCGTTGTTCGACGCAATGGGCGTCAATAGGGTCTGCCGTTCAAGGGAGTCTATGTCAGGCCCCTTTCCATCCCAGCATGGGCCTATTCCGATTCGGCCACCCGGGAATACTGGGATGTTCCGAGATGGGCTCGAATCCGTTTGGGAGGCCGATTCCAGCTCCGGTTCTTACCGGGAGAGAAAAATAAGTTGAGTCCCTTGGCCTCGATAAATAGGCGACAGTTCTTGGTGAGATCCCCATCGAGAGCTAGCTAGGGCTGCAAATCCCCACTGCAAAAGTTTCACTGAGATCCAATTTGTTCGGAGCGTGCGTGCGTGTGACGGCGTTGATGGCTGGCCAGCACGGTCCGATGCTCATGGTGGATTGCAACTGCGCCACCAAAAGGAAGGCCGAGGTTGCCGCCGGCGAGGGGTGCGGCTGCGCCAACAGAAGGAAGCTAGAGGGGCCGGCATCCGAAGGAGAGGCTCCAAGGAAGGGGATGTTGCGGATCCCGCAGGCGAAGATCGACTGGATACTTTCCCGAAGGAAGCGGTGGGCCCCTCCTATCCAGCTGTTCGAGGACCTGGGCGCGGACGCCGTGTTCATGAAGATGATCCACGACATGGCCCAGGGAGAGAGCAGCACTGGGCAAACATGCGCAGGTTGCAGGAGTGGGTCCGTAACGAGTACGCCGCCAAAGGCTACGTCGAGGTCGACGAGGACTCTGTCGAGCTCGCGGCCTTGCCCCCGCCGGATGTTGCCGGCATCGATGAAGCAGATTACGAGAATTAGGAGATGAGTCAATCTTCAGAATGCGTCAGTTCTTATGGTCATGGATGCATACAAACTAGTGCGAGTTTCTTGTTTCACATGGCCGTATCATGATTCGTTGGGATTTTCCTCAAGAGACTTTTGTGCTATGTGTATTCTCCAGCCAGAACTATGCAGTTATTTTTCCATACCAACAAAGGAGCACAACCTCGGCTTCTGTCAAAAAGAAAAACTCGGCGTGTTTCTGTAGTTTCTAGCATTTTTGTTGCTATCCAAGGATTGGTCAGCCTGCAAATAAACCGTGTAAGCATCGATGTTGCCGCAGAAGCTGCAGACAGACACATAAGAGACACCTGTGGATTCATCTATGCAAATTTCAAGGCTACTAGGGTCTATGGATCATCATGATGGGACATGGGAGTGATCAGCCTGAATAATTGCTCATGGCCAGCTCCCAACAGATGTTGCAGACGAAACCAATGAAACCAGAGGATGTACAATCACAACATGAAGTTGAAGTGTCACTGCAGACACATCGTCTCCAACCGTCCACTAAAATCACAAGACCGAACTACTAGTTGATTTAATCAATTAAAACTTAACCACATAATTTCTACACGGCGAAGCTCATTAAGAATCTGTTGAGAAATGAGAACTACGGGTGCAAGTGTTCTTTCTTCCCATTACTAACAAAGTGGATATGAACAGATTTCAAGTTTCTAATCTAATCTTATAGTTAAAACAGCAAAAGAGCTAAACCACAACGTTGTACCTTAACCCATAAAGACAAACATCCCACAATGGCACATAGTAAGATGCTGAAAGTCGTGATTTACACAAATACACTATTGTCTTCATTTTTTTTTATCCAGCACCTGTTATTTCTTTTATTTTCTGAAAATTCCCCGTAGCCAGTAATCCAGATTTCGGCAACGAAATTCACGGCACACTAAATCAAGCAAGGCAATATTAACCATGCTTCTAACGATGCTTGACGTTCAATACAAACACAAGAAAGCGATCCAGTATAAACCTTTGTGTCTCTAGTGAAAAGGATCTTCCTCTACGCCATTGTGTATTGACCTTTCTTACCAGCTTCGGTGTCAACAATTAATATGATAAAAGTGTGAAATATATGCCACTTCATCATACAAAGTTGAAATAAAGCCATTTCATAATGGTGCAAATTGTTATTTGGATCTACTATTAATAGCACAAAGAAATGGGCATAACAAAGTTATTGCGAGTCTGCGACAAACAAGCAGCTAGAAAATCAACCTTCAAATAACTTAACTAATCTATTGCTACTATTAACTAGAAGGACACCCCACGCGTTGCAGTGGGTATTTTTTAATAAAACGCATGAAATCTGAAGTTGACTAAAGAAATATGCAAGATTTCATTAATCATGACAGTCAAGAGGCTAAAATTTTAGACATCAAATGTATGTGTGGCTTATAATTTAAAGATCGTTATGGTTTAGGGGTGTATATGATTGATATTGTCACGCCCCAAACCACGGTCTGGGAGAATGACAGCCACCGTACACTTATGGGTGAAGAAACCATAAGCATACAAGGCTAAATATAGTGACATATCATCGACAAAAGCCAAGCAAAAGTCTCCACTTTATTCATGATCACATATTACAAGTACACTTTATTTATTACAACTGGCAGCGACATCTTCTCTTATTGGTGTTTATCATGACTACTTCACTAGATGTCACCATATGGATACTCGGACTTTACCTCTTGATCATAACATTCATCTACGCATACCAGATAAAAATAAAAGGACATGAGTATGTTAAACATACTCAGCAAGAACAAACACAATTTACACTCCTTTGCACATAAACACAACTCATCAAAAGCTCAACACTCCACCTTGCCAACTGGGAACTAGTTGGCATAATGAACCAAATACCACCAATAATAATATCATCACATACATGTCATATTTTAGTATTAGTCTCTGCAGAGTATCAGCAAAATCAACTGTCATAATCCCACCTTGTGATAGTATCGATCTCTGAGAATCACGACGCCGAGTCCCCTACATGTGTGGGCCTTCCCATCCCACACCTTTCAAGTATCGACCGTCTCAGGCTAGATACACCACGCTTTCCATGATTATGACCAATCATTTTGTTGATATATGATTTCCATATTTTATCTTGACCAATATACGCCATACCAAAAGTGCTAACTATACGAAAAAGAGCAGCTCTAGAGATACGTAAAATTAATATCATACGAAACAGAGATAAGCAAAGCAACCAAATAAAATCACTCATAGGAACATAAACCAAACAAGAGATTTCTGGTATACGCAGCTTGCCTTGAGTCTCTTCGGGGATTAAACCTCTGTCTCCCCGGACCTAAACATTTTACATAGTCTCCATAAGTTTTGGTAAGTATACTGATATTATTTCTTAGCACGTTCATCATTTAATATTTAGTTAGATTAATCATGACTAAATTCTCCTTAAATACATGTATGGTTCATGTACTAGTTTTGTTGTCATGCATGTACGAGCTAGTCATCCTGATGTTTCTTTCACTTGTCTCTGTTCACGTTCCAAGTATGTCCATGCATAGCTAGTTTAATTTATTTGTACGTGTCAAGTATTTCTGTATAATCTTGTCGATCTATCCATTCAGTCAAAGATTCATTTCCACGGCGTCGCCGCCGGGTCGACAGGCCTGAACAAAATCGTAGCTCCGGCAGTCGTAGCGGCCCCGACGGCCAAACGACTAATTTAATTTGTTCATCAATAACCATTAACCCAGTATATACGTGCTAATGTTCTTTAGCTATTTTGATCGGAACTACTAGTAGGAAGCAAGTGCAACGTGCTCTTGGACAGAGAGACGGATCGATGGATCTATTAGCATGTAGGAAAGCATTTACTAGTACTACAGCTAGGATATCAGCATGAACTTGAATAACCACCAGAACTGAATGAGCTAGTTGCATACCTCTGGCTCACGACTTGATTTAACAAATTTCCAGGCAGCGGCCTGCTCCTATCCTCTAAAGGCTAGCTCAAAGAGCAGAAGCAGAGCTTCGTATCGGTGGAACAGAGAGAATGAGAAAGAGCTTGATTGAGCGATGGCGAGAGGCTCCAGCTGAAGGGGTATTTATAGTCTCGAGACCTCGTACATGATCGACCATATTTTCTAGCAGAGCAGATAAGAACCAACGGAGCAAGCTTGGCTGCCAAGGGAGGGGAGAAAACCGCTTCGCTCCCTGGTCGCTCCCGCGGGCGGCCAGGAGCGAACCCTAGCCGCCGCCAGCAACCCCCCTAGCCACCACCACCTCCCCTCGCCGCCGCCCAGTCGGAGTCGCCGGGCAAAGCCCGCGCGGCTCGGCGGCGGCGGGGGCCCCTTTCCCTCCTCCTGCTCGCGGAGGTGCGGCGCGGGCCGTCCTTTTCGACGAAAGATCGGACGGCGATTTTGCTGGCTCGGGGCGGCGCGGCGAGGTTGCGTCGAGGCGTCGTGGTGTGGAGGCGCGGTGTGGCGGTGTTGGCGCGTCGTGGCGGCGCAGGAGCGGCGGCGTCGATCTGGTCGGGCCCGTCTGGGCCCCATGGGCTTGGCGGGCCGCGGTGCTCCTGGCTCCGCGCCGGCTTCGGGAGGGCCTTGCTGCCTCCGCATCCTGGATGCGTGCTCTGCGTCCCGGTGGTCCGACCGTCGATCCTGGCCCTGGGGGTGTGATGCATGTAAAATGCATACATGAACTTTGCACTTTATTCACTCATATTCTAATCATATTTGCATCATATAAGGGTCATACCACTGTTATTTAATGATTTTAGCAAATAAAATAAGTGTTTCCTATTTTTATGGAATTAACCATGCGCAGGCAGAAAACCCTATTTCTTTCCTTTTATGTTTCAGGGACCCAAAGGTCGTCATAAAATTCTGAAAAAATATAGAGTTCATTATTTTGGAAGGAAGAAGACGTAGGAGCGAAGGAATCAAGCAAACGGAGCCCGCAAGGCAAAAAGGGGTGGCCCACGCGGCCAGGTACTGTGCCCGTGTGGGACCCACTTGTTTGGGCCTCGGGGCTCCGCAGTCGTCGATCCTTTCTCCACCGCTTTCGTTTTGACCTAAAAACGCCAATAAAAAATGTCCCATGACGTTTCGCGAAAGGAGCGCCGCACAAACACAGAAACACCGAAACAGAGATCAGGAGCTGCAGATTGGAGAGGGGAAACTCCGGCGGGGCGCTGCCGGGGTAGTTTCCACCTTCTCCAACGACTTCTCCACCATCTCCATGATGGAGGGGGAGTAGTCCACCCCCTGGATTTGGGTTTGTGGTGGTAACTTATGTATCTCTCCTCTCTTTGAGCTTCACTAATTAGTACCGTATGAGCTGCTGAACATGATTACGGTCATCTATGTAATTCCTATGGTGGATATTGTGGTGTGAGATAAAATTTGTTATGCATTTACTGTTATGTTGGATCTTTTATGACTTGTCATACTTTGGAGATATTCTATGATGCATGTGATGGTTTGATTTATGCATAATGCCTTGTTTATCTTTATCATGAGGTGTTTGACACCTCCAAGTGTAGATAGATGAGAGAGGTGTGGTCACACACACGAAATATAAATCATTGCACTAGTGTTTAGAATATTGTCCATTAAGAAGTATGATGTATGTGGGTACGGGATGGCCGATGTGACACGGCATAGGTATTGAGTGACACAGTACCGCCCAACGTCCTTTATCTGGGGGTAAAAAGAAAGAGTATGATGTGGGAGTAAGAGCAACCACACTAGCCTTACGAGGGTGACCTAGCAACACAAATGAGTATTTCTTTCAACTATGTGTTTTAGGACATATAGCCGTTATAAAAGCTACCATAAAACATGACAATTATGTGTACTTTATCTATAACATGATAATCACCGTAGATGAGAGAGAGAGGATTAAGTGAACCCATGAACCCATGTCCATTGTTCCTAGAAGAGAAAACCTTTGTCTTGTCCTCTTGCATTGAAGAGGATTGGGACACTTTTACATTCTTGTTTTGCTACATCGAATTCCATCCATCAACCACCTTGTTCTCCAAACTTGTTTAGTGCATAATCAACTAAAACTTGTGACACTTTAGTTGTAGGGAATAGATAACTTTTCCTTCTTGCTCCTGCGGATCGATACCTTACTTCCACATTGAGAGGTGCTACAGTGATCCCTGCTCTTGGGGGTTATCAAGTACTTTTCTGGCGCCGTTGCCGGGGAGCGTAGCGCTTAAGTTTCTATTCTTGTGTGCACTAGACTTTATATCTTGCAATCATCTAAGCTTGGGGAGGTTCCTTTAAACTTGTTTGGTTGTGAGTTTTCTCATTAGTTTTATATATCAAAAACCCATAAAAATTAGAAAATGGAAAACAACAAAGAAATTAGAGAGCTTTATGAAATTTATCTTGAGTTAGGACATGATGTGTTTGAGCAGAAAATTAAAAAATCTATGGAAAATGATTTGCATGATGGTAGCAATGTTGTTACTATAAATTCTTTGCACACTATTGCTAATGCTATGGAAAAGCCTAAGCTTGGGGAAGCTAGTTTTTATGAAAGGATATTTTTGGTTTCCCAGCTTTGAAGGAGAAAAATTGCTTTGATAATACTTTGTCTCCTATATGTGATAATTCTAAGGATGCTTGTGAATTCTAAATCCACCCGCTGAAAGTATTCCTTTTGAAATACCTATGGAAATCGTTGAAATGGTTATGGATGAACGTTATGCAGGGGATGGAACAGTCCATCCACAAGATCACTTGTTGAAACTTACAGAACTTTGTGAGTTGTTTAAGGTTGCAGGTTTATCAAGAGAAGATTTCATGAGGAAATTATTTCCATTTTCACTTAAGGACAAAGCAAAGGAGTGGTATAGGATGCTGGATGATCGTCCTTCGAATTGGAAACATCTTGAATCTCTCTTTTACTCTAAATTTTGTCCTCTTCATGAAGTGCAACTAGCTAGGAGTTACATTTTCAATTTTTATCCTCATGATAGAGAAAGCATTGCTCAAGCTTGGGGAAGACTGAAAACATTAATACTCAAATGTCCTAACCATGAGCTTCCTAAGGAAATAATTGTTACTAATTTTTATGCAAGACTTTCAGGTCATTACAAGGATCATCTAGATGCGTGTTCAGGGGTTCTTTCACAAGTAAGAAGGTTGAAGCTAAATGGGATCTTCTTGAAACAATTCAACGCAATACTGAAGATTGGGATAACGACAAAGGTAAAGAATCAGGTATAAACTATGAGCATGCTTGCGTTAAGTCTTTCGCTGAAACTGCTAGTTTTCATGAGCTTGGTGCTAAATTTGGTCTTGATTCTCAAATTATGGTTAATTGTTGTAAAACCTTTGCTTCCATATGAATGTTCCTAAAAAAATTGGGACAAGTATAACGGACCTTTTAAGACACTTGCATGGAAAATAAAATTGCTATTAATGATTGCAATAAACATGCTCAAACTTCTGAAAATACTATTTCTTATAAGCATGTTAATTTTTGTGGAGCACTTAGACCTTGTGAAAAGAATCAAATCGAAGAAGAATATTGTATCCATCATAAGAATGAAAAAACTAGAATGTGGAGCAAGGCTCTACATGATCTTGGTGCAAAAGTTTGTGCCATATATCCTTTTGTTTGTGAACTTTGCTATAAAGAGGGGCATTTCAAATTCCAATGCTCAGCCTCTAATAAGGATATTGCGGGGACTTTTGTGATAACATGATCACTCCTAATCAACATGATGAACTTACATTATTTTTGGGGTGTGAAGAGTTATCAAGAAAAACTTCTTCGTTAGATATGAGTGCTTTTGATATGAATAGCGTGTTACATGGATGTTATCTCTATTGTGTTAATAATTGCCATGCCAACACTTACATACAAAATATTATAAAAGATGGAACTACCTTACCAAAATATGAGAGGACTAATGTTTGTTTTACTCTTATTAATGAAAAAGAGAAAACGGTATCCTCCCTAAGCATGTTGCTCCTATTATAGTTGTTGCTGATGAGTCTGAATTCGATGATGATCCTATGCCTGTTACTTATAGTAGTGATCATGATTGGGAACATAGTACTTTTGATATTGAAAATCTCTTTGGTACTAATTCGAAAATGATCATGCTAATAATTACAATCATCCTCATGAAACTTGTCATAGTTATGGGGGGATTACCCAAAACCATCCCTTTAATATACAACTTGTCTATCATGTTCGAGTTCTTTATGATGACCCATGCTATTATGATGAAAGTAATAATGCTCCTTTACTATTTAATGCTACTAGTGAACTTATTGATGATAATGAGGAGTGTTGCTTAAATATGTTATATGATAATGCTTTAGATGATGGTCCAATGCTTATTGATAATCCTCCATGTTTAGAAGTTGTTACTACATTATGTGAGGATAAAAATGATATACTTGCTGTTTGGAAATACTCTCATTCATGAGAGTCCTACTTTTCCTGAATTCTCCTAATAACACCATAGAGGAGAAATTGCTTATGTTGAGAAATACTTATGTGGTTTGCAATTATCTTTAGTTCCAAATCTTTGTTGCAACCATGATATTAAACTTGATATTGATCTTAATAACTATTTTGAAAGAGGGAAGCATGCTAATGAATTCCAAAATAAATTTAATGATCCTCTTTATGTGCCTAAATTATCTAAGTTGGAAGATCTATTGGTTATATGGTTGAATACACTTCTATACTTGCAACTATTATGAGAGAGGAGGTTATGAGAACCCTCTTTATGCTACTAATAATTATGGGCTGCAAGTAACTTTTGTTAATATGCATTGGAAAACTTCATTCATATACAAAATGCCAATGCATAGAAAGAAAGTTAGACTTCGTTGTTATTACTTTTGTGTTCTTTTTCTCTCAACCAGGTTTCAACTTGACTATTATTTTGATCGGTTTGAGAGCAACATGGGACCCTGGTATTATGCATGGAACACTTCCCAAGAAAGAGGGGAACATCAAAGTTCAAGCTCCCTCATGAGCTTCATCTTCAATAAACAAAAGTAAGAAGCCTAGCTATATGGCTATAAAGAAAGCGCTTTGCGGGAGGCAACCCGGTTATTTTTGTGTGTGATTTTTCTTTGTGTCCTCTTGCTGTAACAAGAGATTTGTGTCTAGTTAGTTTCTGGAGTTTTTAATAAAGTGCCAAGTTTTACCCTTTTGGTTTGAAAAGTTGCTTATAGCGTTCGGAGATTTTATTCCTGCACGAATCAGTGCACGGTATGATTTTTAATTCTTATTCTGTAACTCCGAATGAGCTCATATTTGAACTGTAGTTGCAACTTTTCATCCTCTGTATGCATGAATTTTTTCGGAATTTTTCGAGAAAGTTTGGTAGGGTAGAAAAATACGTTTTGCTGCTGCTGTTTTTCTGGACAGATTCTGTCCCATTTTGTTTGATGCATGCTTTGAGCTTTTAAGTTGAATCTTTTTGATCCAATTGAGTTTATGAGTAGGCATACAACATTATACACTTTCTGGACATCTCATATGAATTTTTGTTCAAGGATTATATGCAGCAAGAAACTATTTGTTTATCACTATTAATGCACCCCACAGAAAAGAAATGGGAGAAACGGTGTTTTGAAGTTTTTTCACAGGGATTGGAGGAGATGCACCAAGAGCTATCCAAGGATGGTGAAGACCATAAGCTTGGGGATGTGAAGACAACCCCACTGGACCTACACACTCTCGGTTTGCACATCCAACTTCTGTTTTTCGATCGAAACACTTTATCGCATAAACTTGGAGCGTCTTTTTGTTTGTTTTGGTTTGATTTTTGAGAGACCACCACACTATCATTTATATATGAGAGCTACTGGAAATATGGGTTGAAATATGTTGGATGCTTTTATAAGATTGGGAAAAGGGATGTTTGAGTTGATTTTTAATGATACATATAGTTGCATGATTCATGAGCTTGTTTATGAGTAATAGTTTGCAAATCTTTTTGAAGAGCTATCACTTATTCATGTTTTGGTGCTGATTGTTATTTTACTTGGTTTAACATGGATTAGTTAGTTCTATGGACACTCATGCATGCATCTAGATGGTCAACTTTCTCCCTTTTGCTAGCCCAAACATTCCAACAAGTCAAAACTTGTTTCCAACACCTTCAACCAAAGTTATTCCAGTGAGTCCACCATATCTACTATATGCTATTCCGAGTATGTTCATCATGATATTTGTGTTATCTATACCTCTGAATGAAAATGATTATGTTATTGATTGCCATGGGAAAAGTTGGTTATATAGCTCTCACGAACTTGATGCACATTTTACTATCATTGCATAAATAAAACATGACCCATTGTGATTAAGATTATGATGCTAGTGGCTTGATAAATGTTCGAGGTTGGGAGTTAGCCCATATGTGCTGTCACATGCAAAGCTTTCAACATGCTCCTTCATCTCATTTAGTTGATATCATGTACTTTTGTTTATGGATGCCTATCATGGTGAAATGAGGTGGAAATGAAGTAGTTTAAATGAGTTTGTATAAATGGTTAGAGAGACGCCTGGGCCGCTAATCTAAGCCATGCATCATTCATGGTGGAAATTTACTTACATGCTATGGTGAACCGTCTGTGATACACCTTATAATAAAAGCTATTCCAATGGTAAATAAAAAGGGTGTTGAGGTTGTTCATCTTGTTTGTTTGTCTTGTCATTTTGATATGGGCTTGTTCCATATCCTGGGACAAGAGGTACCCCAGTTGACGCTCTTGATGATACTATTATTACTTACAATGATATATAACTTGAACTTGCTTTGTTTCCTAAGTTGAGTAATCATGGTGTAGGTACTTGTATTCAAGGGGCATGAGACACCTAACCTTTACTTTGTCAAGCACACTACTCATATTTGCTCTCACATTAAACTATAATCATTCAAGATGCTATGATAGGGGAATGAGAGCTTGACACCAAGTATTACCACATTGCAATCATTAACTTAAGTAGAGAGTTTGGAGGTTAGATGAAACTTATGCATGCTTTACCTCTACTCACTTATTCATCTTTCCAAAGTGTCCACCAAACATATTCAGATTTTCATCATCACTCTATGGACCACATGTATGCAAAAGTAAGAATGTCCATATTACTTGCTACTATGTTACACTTTGTGAACTATCAATGAACATCCTTCTTGAATACTTGATATCACTTCATAAACTATTTTGCATATTGCTACTCCTTTGAAGAATGAATCATTTGACTTATGTAGCAATTGTAATCATCTTTGATATCCATTGTTAGTATTAAATTGCAAAGTCCATGTTAGTTTTATCACCTTCATACTCGAGGACGAGCATGGTTAAGCTTGGGGATGTTGATGCATGTAAAATGCATACATGAACTTTGCACTTTATTCACTCATATTCTAATCATATTTGCATCATATAAGGGTTATACCACTGTTATTTAATGATTTTAGGAAATAAAATAATTGTTTCCTATTTTTATGGAATTAACCCTGCGCAGGCAGAAAACCCTATTTCTTTCCTTTTATGTTTCAGGGACCCAAACGTCGTCATAAATTCTGGAAAAATACAGAGGTCATTATTTTGGAAGGAAGAAGACGTAGGAGCGAAGGAATCAAGCAAACGGAGCCGCAAGGCAAAAAGGGGGTGGCCCACGCGGCCAGGTACTGTGCCGCGTGGGACCCACCCGTTTGGGCCTCGTGGCTCCGCAGCCGTCGATCCTTTCCCACCGCCTTCGTTTGACCTAAAAACGCCTATAAAAAAGGTCCCATGACGTTTCGCGAAAGGAGCGCCGCACAAACACAGAAACACCGAAACGGAGATCAGGAGCTGCAGATTGGAGGGGGAAAACTCCGGCGGGGCGCTGCCGGGGTGGTCTCCACCTTCTCCAACGACTTCTCCACCGTCTCCATGATGAAGGGGGAGTAGTCCACCCCTGGATTTGGGTTTGTGGTGGTAACTTATGTATCTCTCCTCTCTTTGAGCTTCACTAATTAGTACCGTATGAGCTGCTGAACATGATTACGGTCATCTATGTAATTCCTATGGTGGATATTGTGGTGTGAGATAAATTTGTTATGCATTTACTGTTGTGTTGGATCTTTTATGACTTGTCATACTTTGGAGATATTCTATGATGCATGTGATGGTTTGATTTATGCATAATGCCTTGTTTATCTTTATCATGAGGTGATTGACACCACCAAGTGTAGATAGATGAGAGAGGTGTGGTCACACACATGAAATATAAATCATTGCACTAGTGTTTAGAATATTGTCCATTAAGAAGTATGATGTATGTGGGTACGGGATGGCCGATGTGACACGGCATAGGTATTGAGTGACACAGTACCGCCTAACTCCTTTATCTGGGGGTAAAAAGAAAGAGTATGATGTGGGAGTGAGAGCAACCACGCTAGCCTTACGAGGGTGACCTAGCAACACAAATGAGTACTTCTTTCAACTATGTGTTTTAGGACATATAGCCGTTATAAAAGCTACCATTAAAACATGACAATTATGTGTACTTTATCTATAACATGATAATCACCGTAGATGAGAGAGAGAGGATTAAGTGAACCCATGAACCCATGTCCATTGTTCCTAGAAGAGAAAACATTTGTCTTGTCCTCTTACTTTGAAGAGGATTGGGACACTTTTACATTCTTGTTTTGCTACATCGAACTTCCATCCATCAACCACCTTGTTCTCCAAACTTGTTTAGTGCATAATCGACTAAAACTTGTGACACTTTAGTTGTAGGGAATAGATAACTTTTCCTTCTTGCTCCTGCGGATCGATACCTTACTTCCATATTGAGAGGTGCTACAGTGATCCCTTGCTCTTGGGGGTTATCAGGGTGCCGTCGCTCTGGCGGTGCCCGGCTGTGCCGACGCGGGCGTCCTTTTTGGCCGGTGCGGTGCTCTCCGGTGGTTGCGAGGTTTCTACATCCTTACTCGGCCATCAGCCTACAGCGGGGCGCCGTTGGGGTTGGCTGGTGTCGTGGCTTCGCAGATGGCGGCCATGGTGGTGACGTACTCTCTACGTATGGGGCCATCGTGGCTGGGTGCGGATCCCCCTCTGTCTCACCATCAGTGTTAGAGGACGTTGTTCCTTCTGTACTGGTGTGTCCCATGGTATTGCAGATGGCGGCCATGGATGCGGTCTTCTCTCCGATGCGAGGTGAACCGTGGCAGTGGTGGTGGTAGCTTCTCCTTGCCGGTTGCTAGGCCCTCGCGTCGGATCCTTGTCTAATCCTGTGGCATGTCTGGTGTGGGTGGTCTCTGTGCGTGCTCTAGGCTAGCCCACCCTTTGGGTAATCGAACTCAGATGGGGTTGGAGTTGCACTCGGTGGTGCTACGTCCTGCGACTACGGCGGCGACCCCACGTGCGTTGGGGTATCTTCAATGCCCTTCAACTTCAGCCGGCGACACACATGCGTCGTAGCATCGTCTCGCCGCGTGCGACCTTTCGGCCATGCCCCCGACACAGGTGGTGTCGGCGCGCTGTGTGGCCTCAGATGCGCGTTGGTGTTCGATTACGTCGATGGTGCAGTGTCATGGCTGGGTCTCTGCTATCATGTCTAGTGGATCCTTCTTTGCAATTGATGTGCTTGGGTCGTGATGAGATTCTCATCAATCAACCGTCTCTGAGTTTCTTCTCGAATGACCATCTCTTGTGTGTTGTCGGTGATGAGGGCATCCCAATACATCATGTTGAACCTGTCAAGGAGGTGGTGCAGCCCAACTTCAGGACTCCACCAAGTTAGATCGGTCACCAATTATGTTTGTGCTTATTTATTTTATCCGGTCATGTTGTGGGCCACATATGTTTTATTTTTGTGTGTTTCGGTTTGGACCTGTCCAACCGACTAGTTTTCTGGTTGCCTATATAAGGAGGCCGGTGACTAGGTTTAGGGGAGTTCAGAATTTTGGTTTAGACTTGAGTTGTGTTTTGGGGTGAAGCATCCCTCCAGGGACGGCGCCGCCGTTTTATCCAGATTGAATATAGATTGCGTGAAGGTTCTTGTGTGCATCAAGAATTATCGTGCTGTGGTTTGAGGTGTGGTGATCATCACCCTGTTGCTTGCTGGATTCGTCCCAGTTCTTCAGGTTGCGTTCATCGCGTGATTGGAAGATTTATTTATCTCGTTTACTCGCTGTGAAAGATCGGGCAAAACTTATGAATCGTCTAGTTGATCCTTATCATGTGTATCAGAATTCTTGGTTGCTCACGGCAAGTTTTTGCTGATCGATCCGCTGTTTCGGGTTGCTCAGTTTTCGGTTGAGATTGGTTTGAGGAAAGACGGGTGTTCGTGGAGGTCCGACGCCAAGATCATCTGCTGTATCGTCTGCACATCAGCTTGCTCGAGATCGAGAAGGGCTTGTTCTTCGAGATTGCCTGCTTTTCGTCCGTGAAGAGTTCGGTAGTAGAGTTTTTTTTTTTTTTGAGGAATTGGCAGCCGTTTGCCTTTCAATTAGATAGAAAATAGAGTGTTTACGTACAAAGCTAGGCCAAGTCTCACAACCGAGAGAAGACCGAGAAACCAAAACAGAAAAAAAAACTAGCCGTCTCCAGGGTGTAGAGAAAAATAAAAGGAACGGAAGGAAAAGTTACGATCGGATCTGATTGCTGCGGTCGAAAAGTTACGAACAGAAGGAAGACCGATCGGAACGATCGTTTCCGTGATCTTTTGGGCTAGCGAAGGAAAGAAGGGATTTGGATCCGTTTACAGCGGAAGTTAAAAAAAAAGGAGCAGATTGTGCGATCTGTTCCCAGGTTGTGCTTGTACGTCAAGGTAAGGGAAAATATCAGTTTTGCCTTCTATTCACGTGGGATCTCGGGCTGCGTACATAAAAGGTAAATCACAGATTTGTTTGGATTGCTGGAAGCTAAGTATGTATTTGGCAAACACAATGAGCTGTCTTTATGACTACCGTTCGGATTGTAGATCGTCACGACGTGGGTTAGTTGCTGATTCCGAGCGATCTATTCTTGCTTATCCCACAGCATGTCCAGCAGAATATTTTTTGCCACAGGAGTACCATACTGCTAGTCCACCGCGACGAGGTTTTACGCCACAACGACGGGGGTCTCCTGAGACACGTTCTGATCAGTCTGGGAGGAAGGATTCAACACAGCTTCCGTGGGTTGACGAGCAAAAGGCACAACTGCAGAAACTTCAGGACTCACTTTCAGATTTCCGGAAGAGTTTGAAGTTACCCACAATGGCAACTGCTAAGAAGGCTGAAGTCAACAAGGTAGAGCACATCACGGCTCCCGTCAAGGTAGATAGCTGTTGTTGACAAGGTGGACTGTACCATTGAGTGGGCTGAACATGCAACTCAAGCGGGTATGTGATGATACTTGCATGACAGTTGACAAGGGACAACGCTGGAATTTATTTCAAACGCAGTGCATGATCAAGAACAAGGCGTGCAAGTTGATGATTGATGCTGGTAGCTGTACCAATAGCATAAGCAAGGCAATGGTGGCTGCGTTGGGGTTGTCCACATGGCGTATTCCTAAGCCTAAGCATCTCGAGTGGTTGAGTAGCTGCGGTATGCTGAAGGTTACACACAGAGTGCGAGTGCCATTTACAGTTGGTGAGTATGCTGATGAGGTGGAGTGCGATGTGTTGCCATTGGAGGTGTGTGGACTGTTACTTGGACGTCCATGGCAATATGATCGCAATGCTATACATGCTGGGAGAGCAAATACATATTTATTTTTGCATGAGGGCAAAGAGAGGACATTGAAGCCGATGACAAATGAGAAGATCCAGTCTGATGTGGTATTGATTGTGCGTAAGGAAAAAGTGCACAACATGACGCCGCAGCCGATGACGGTCAAGCTTCAACATGAGGTGCAAGATGTAGGGAGCATCACGACACATGTTGATTCAGCTGTGCAGGTAGATGACACGCATATTGTGCATGTTGGTGACCAGCCGGTTGAAGTCCTGCCTCTTAGTGGTGACAAGAAGGTTGATACAACGTGTTCTACACGTCCAGTTTGTGTCAACAAGGTCGTTCAGACCGATGATGTTCGTGCTGATCGTGGTTCGGTGCATGTGGAGGCGCAGGTACTAGACCGCAAATTTGTGGGAGCAGCTGTGAGGAAAGTTGAAGCAGCGGTCCGTGTGCACCAGGGCAAGGATGGACGTGTTCGTCACTTTTGTGGCCCGGGTATTTCATCTGTACAAGGCCGTGCTCAGAAGATACATGTCAACGTCAACAAGGCTCCAACAAGCATTGAGAAGAAGAAGGAGATGACGCCCCAGTCGATCCGTATATGGAGAAGAAAGGAGGTGCCAAGAACCATGTCAAGTTCAGCTAGACGCGAGGGAAGAGGTGGTGTGGAAGGCCAGCGAGACTTGAAGATGGCAAAGAAGTGTGGCGATGTTGCTGATTTGAGGCCACCCGCTGAAGTAGACCGTTCGGCGTTGAGGACAACGCCTCTCCAAGGGGGGGAGGATGATGAGGGCATCCCAGTACATCATGTTGAACCTTTCAAGGAGGTGGTGCAGCCCAACTTCAGGACTCCACCAAGTTAGATCGGTCACCAATTATGTTTGTGCTTATTTATTTTATCCGGTCATGTTGTGGGACACATATGTTTTATTTTTGTGTGTTTCGGTTTAGGCCTATCCAACCGACTAGTTTTCTGGCTGCCTATATAAGGAGGCCGGCAACTAGGTTTAGGGGAGTTCAAAATTTTGGTTTCGGCTTGAGTTGTGTTTCGGGGTGAAGCATCCCTCCGGGACGGCGCCGCCGTTTTATCCAGATTGAATATAGATTGCGTGAAGGTTCTTGTGTGCATCAAGAATTATTGTGATGTGGTTTGAGGCGTGGTGATCATCACCTTGTTGCTTGCTGGATTCGTCCCACTTCTTCAGGTTGCGTTCATCGCGTGATTGAAAGATTTATTTATCTCGTTTACTCACTGTGAAAGATCGGGCAAAACTTACGAATCATCTAGTTGATCCTTATCAGTCGGTGTGCGTTCTTTTCCTTTATTTCTCCTCTCATGTATCCCCCTGTAAACTCTGATTCACTTGAACCTATCTTGTAGAGGCTGCAAAGCCTCATAGGCAACATTTTTTGAGTAATAAAGTTTAGGCTGGCTCTAAGAGCCCGCCGTAGTCATAGTCAAAAAAAAAAATTGGCTGCCAAAGAGCTAAGGATAAGAACAGAGCCTCCTTGCCCTTTTTTTTAAACCAAGGTAAGAGATAAACCTCAGCTGTCCGCTGAAAATATCTAGGATGCAGCCTTACCAGCAGCCCCTTGCTATTTTTGATTTTTTTTTTCTTTTCTCGCTATCGTGTTATTTTCTTGTTTATACGGCCAAGTCAATAAAATTAAATGTGAAACTTTTTGGGTTATTACAGATATAGATAAGATTATATCGACGTTTAAGAAACATATGTTGTGGATGGTATGAACGAAGCTGACATGCACACTGCCGCATAATATTTGTAGAAACTTTTCGAGTGAATACATATAGAAGAGCCCATAATTTTGAATAACAGTTATATGATTTTCATCATTGAAAATAATTGGCAAAAATTTCACGGGCAAAACTAATTGCGGTGTTCTATCTGCACATGATTTACTTGTGTAACTACATATCGACATGGTGTGATCTTATCATTTGAACATAAAAAATGATGTGGACAATTTGATGGGTTAAAAACGATGATGTTGATGCTTGCATGTAGAGATAGAAAATAATTAATAGATGTTAGTGGGATTACATGGACAATTGATTGACTAAAAGAGCAAGTGACGTGGATAGCTTGCATGTGGATATAGAAAATATTAATTACACTTAGTGGGTTTTACTTTATAAAAAGTATAGATAGATATGATGGTCGCGGTGTTGAAGGTCTCTATTAGACGGGAGTGGCCTTTTAGCACCCGGGAGCATATGCTCTAGATTTTTAAAATTTTGAAATGTCAAAAAATTGGATAAAAATTGCGGGCGTGCATCTTGACATTCTATATGATCACAAAGTTGTCTCACGGAAAAACCAATATTTTCTTGTCGTGTGTAAAAAAACAATGATAAAAAAATCTTTTCACGGAACATTTTTTATTTTTACATAGGCAACCAAAAAATGTTGGTTTTCCACGAATGGCATGCACACATAGTATGTCGAGATATATGCGTCTAAGGTTTGTTCGGATTATTTTAACATTTAGAAAATGATTGTCCCAGAAGAACACATAGTATGTCGACGATCCCCAACCACACAACGACAAAATGATTGTCCCAGGAGAACAAACCACCAAATCCAAATAAAACCTATCTTGATCTAGCATAGGAGCTAGTCATCGCGTAACTACATGGAGAAATAACATAGATAACCAGTGCGCCGTATTGGCGGCTCTAGTAGCAGAAGCTTGGCTAGTGGCTAAGAATTAGAACAAAAATATCTTATTCGGCTAAGAATTAGCAAGATGGCTTTTGTATCCGTACCAACTCTAAGTAGAAGAAATAGACTTTCGCCCCGCTATATTAAT
Organism: Poa pratensis; assembly: GCA_947311845.1. Taxonomy (NCBI): domain Eukaryota; kingdom Viridiplantae; phylum Streptophyta; class Magnoliopsida; order Poales; family Poaceae; genus Poa; species Poa pratensis. The sequence goes on from CAMZMU010000041.1 coordinate 108,819,329, forward strand.
ATAGCAACCACCCGATACAATATTGAGATCACTGCTGGGGCAGAAAGCACAGTCAAGCCCAAAAGAAAGGGAAGAGAAAAAAGAAAAGAAAAGAAAGCCAACACCGGCGGAGTAACGAAAACAATAGTGACTCGCAACCGCTGCGTCCTCTCCGGCGAATTCCCACCACAAATCTAGCACTCTAAATCGCCGCGTACCAAACAACACCTCCAAGAAGGAAAGCGACGCCGGCGACGCTGTTGTCCGGACTGGTCCTACGGTTTCCCCCGGTACGCTCCGAGGAGTGGGGAAGAGATACTCCCGACGCCCCTTAAGAAAGGATGAAAAAAATAGCGGCGCACATGGAGCTCCACTTGCTATATCCAACCAACAGAGTATGATACACAGATTCTCAAGTTATATACTCATTTAAAAAAAAATAATCATCTACTGATTTGATAATGGAATATTTCGCTGGATCGTAAATTCAAATTTCAAAGAAAAAAAACAACACGAAATATTTTTTAAAGAGTTGGGCATGCATGCCAACCTCCGGTGGGGCCCACCACCATACACCGAACGAGCCAGCAAAGAGGGAGAAAGACACATCACCGCCCTTCCCACCACTTTCTCTCTCCCGATCTCTCCCCTTCCCCCCCTCTCCCGTCTCCGGCGAGGCCGCCGCCGCCGCCGACCATGGACGGCATCGAGGGGCTTCTTGCTCGGGACTTCGGAGTGCGGCGTCAGGGCAAGGCCGCGCCCATGGCCGCCGCCCGCGGCGGTGGATCCGCCTGGCCCAACCCCAGATCCACCCCCGCCCCGTCCTACGACGGCCTCTTCGGCGCGCCTGGACCCGCCTCCAGCTCCGCCTCTGGGCCTTCCCTCGACTCGATCTTCGACTCGTTCAAGGGCACCTCCTCCTCCTCGACGTCGGCGACGGGGACCAAGCCGGCGTTCGACGACGACGACTTCTTCAACCCGATCGGCGGGCTGAGGCCCTCCAACTCCACGTCCTCCACCACGCGCTACGACAGCGAAGACGTCTTCGGGACAGGGGCGGCCCCCGCCTACGACGACGTGTTCACGGGCACCAACCGCACAGCGCCGCCTTCGTACGATGACTTCCTCGGGGGTTTCAGCGCGAAGCCGCAAGCGGAGGAGATGAAGAGGTCGGTGGTGGTCGAGGACGATGACCTGCTGGGTGGCTTCGGAATGAAGCCGGCCGCGGAGAAGAAGAAGCCGGTGATGGAAGAGGAGGACCGGCGGGGCAACGGGTTTGATGATCTGATCCCTGGTTTCTCCGGAATCAGCCCGCCAAAGAGTAGGTGAGTAAGCTCTAGCTTTTGCTTGTGTAGATCTGCATTGGGTTTGGGTGCTTATTCTTGTAGATCAGAGTCTTGTCTTGGGTAGGGTGATGTTGGTTGAGTTGAAGTGAAATGTGAACATCTAGGACCAATTCTTAGTGAATCTGGAAGCAACCTTAAGCAAAGAGAGAGCTTGCATCATTGCATCGGTGATTAAATTGGAAATTAAAAGCGTGCACGGATGCTTTAATTTCTAGCTTAAATCAATTGAGATTACAAAAAGACTATGCGCTGCGTCCGAGACAACCTGATACTGAAAACTCAGTCCAATGTGGTACTCCCTCCGTCCCAAAATATAAGGCGCGCTATTTTTAAAGTGGTCTTTGATGCTCAACTTTGACCACCAATATATAACAAAGTATATAGATTGAGAATGTATAAATGGTACCGTTGGATTCGTCTTGCAAAATTCTTTCATTTCATATATCTTTATAACAATTTTGGGGGCATATTATATGTACAAATCATGGTCAAAGTTGCACGTCGTTGACCAGCGGAATTAAAGGGCACCTTATATTTTGAAACGGAGGGAGTATAACTTAAAGTAACAATTGAACTTCGTCGTACTAATTTAGTAATTTGCAGACTTAAATGAATCCTGCTAGAGGGTTAAGTTTATGTTATCTCCCTTATTCAGCAAAGGAATATAGACTATGCAGTTAGATACCATCGTTCCTTGCTATTATTAAATATCTCATTCTGCCTTGGCTGATAATTCTTACTTTTCTCTTCCACATATATTTCATCATCAGTAGTTCAGTATGTGTTCTTTTCCTCCAGTTCATCCAATAGCCGTACAGTGTCAAAGTTTCTAGGGTTGCGCAATAGAAATGTTCGTTGCCGTAAGCCTCAGACTTTTATTTTATGCTATCCACTAGCACATTTCTTATAATGTCTGCCAAATATGTATTTTCTGTTGACACAGAGTACACTATCTGTTTCATAATATTCGCTATAAATTTCAGGAAAACTAGTGATGATAAAACTAAGAAAGCATCAGTTTCGACTTCAAAATCAACTGCCAGCATGGTTGATGATCCATTTGTTATTCTAGAAGGTGTTTCTGCTCCAGGTTCCGCATATCCAACCCCAGGGAGATTTGCAGATCCCTTGGAAGATCTAGATGACCCTGTAAACACTGAAGGAAAGAATTTTGATAGTACTGCTGATGATGGTCAGTTTGAGGATTCAAGTACTTTTGACCAGGTCCCAAAATCAGATCCTTTGTTTACCTCTGAAACCAATGGATATAACAAAGATAGTTATCCACAAAGCAAAGCCCAACACTCAAGGCCTGTACAAAGCTCGGGGAAGAGAAATTCTGGAAGCGGGTCTTTGGAGGACTTTGTAAACGGCACGCAGAAATCGCAGTCTGCAAGATACTCTGATATTCATGTTGATGACAATTCAGAGAGATATAGTGGCAACGGTATAGAGGATCAGTCACCGGTATCTACTGAATCTGAAGACGATGTATGGCTTACAGTTTCTGAGATCCCCCTCTTTACACGGCCAACTAGTGCTCCGCCACCTTCCAGATCACCACCTCTTCTTAAACAAAGACCTCTTGCTGCAAAAGCAAATGGAAAGGATGATGAGTGTGTGCAGCAGTCTAGCCAAAAGCGCAACCATTACAAATATTCACCAGAGGAAGCTGATGTTTCTTCAGTAGATGAATCAGAGGATGTTGCAGTGAGCAAGCCACAAAGGCCTGCTTATTATGATACCAATGCTTTTGACAACGACGACGACGAGTACGATACAAATTCTTCAGCTCGTGATGAGCGTGAAAGCCAGGAAAGATTGGAACAGGCACAAGAAATGAGACTAAGAGAGGAACAAAGAAAACGTGAAAAGGAGAGGGAATTGGAACAGCAGAGAGAGAAACAAGCTGTCGAGAGGGCTACAAAGGAGGCACGGGAGAGAGCAGCCGCTGAAGCTCGTGCAAAAGCTGAAAGGGATGCCCGTCAACGCTCACAACGTGCTGCTGTGCAGAGGGCTCATCAGGAAGCGCGTGAGAGGGCTGCGGCTGAAGCTAAAGATAGAGTTGCAAGGGCCGCTGCAGAAGAAAGGGAGAGAGCTACTGCTGAAGCCAAGGAAAGGGAGAGAGCTGCAGCTAGGGAGAGGGCTGCTGCGGAAGCCAAGGAAAGAGAGAGGACTGCTGCTAGGGAGAGGGCTACAGCAGAAAGAGCTGCTACGGAGAGAGTTCAGCAAGAAGCAAGGAAGAGAGCTGAGCGAGCTGCAGTGGAAAGAGCTGCTGCTGAGGCTCGAGAAAGGCATGCAGCTGCTGCTGCGGCGGCTGCAAAAGAAAAACAAAGCACACCAGATGATCTCGACTCTTTCTTCAGTAATAGTGCACCAAAGCAGAGGGCCCCAACAGTGGTACATACGAGCCCCAAGTGTTTACATAACAAATATCTGGATATCATTTACTATGGTCACCTTTTGCTAATGTTGGGTGTTTCAGGAGTCAACTTTTGATTTTCAACCACAAGGTAGAGGAACAGTGAATGGATCACAGAGAACAGCCTCTACCTCAGCATCTACGAGAAAAGCAACAAACGCACCATCAGCAACAAATATTTTTGGCAATGGTCTATCTGACCTATTTGAATTTGAACGTACTGGTCCTCCCAAAATAGCAGTTCTGTAACTTTTTTCATTTCCTAATTTTGCAGTGTTTGTGATTGATTTACTTTTTTTTTTTAGCCCGTTCATCATCTGACGTATTTCAAGATGTCGAGGGAGAGAGTGAAGAAAGAAGACGTGCTAGATTAGAACGTCACCAGAGGACCCGTGAACGAGCGGTAATGTTCCCACCTCTTGCCCACTTGCCAATGATCGATCTGGCTGATTTCATATTGTATTTGTCTCCATTTTCCCTATTATGAAAGAATAATAGATATTTCACTCTTCTACTACTGTTCATATATAACAACAACATATCTGCAGGCAAAAGCTTTGGCTGAGAAGAATGAACGAGATATGCAGGTTCAGAGGGAACAAGCAGAAAGAGATGTAAGTGTTGTGTTGTTCATATAACTTGCAGCTTGATTCTGCCTATTTGACTTTGCTGGCATTTTCTTTGACTCATGATGCATGTCTTGACTTTCCTTGTTGCTAATATCTACTTTATTATTTTGAATATTCTTGATTCCAGAGAATTGGTGACTCATTAGACTTCGAAATTAAGAGGTGGGCTGCTGGAAAAGAGACCAACTTACGTGCTTTATTATCAACTCTGCAATATGTGAGTCACTGAAGCTATCCTCATGTTTTCATCTGGTTCCGTGCTTTACTTTTGTGTGCTATCTTTGTTTTATATTGCATGAATATGCTCAGTATTTCCCTTTGCTTCCTTCCAAACAGATACTTTGGCCAGAGTGTGGATGGCAAGCTGTATCCTTGACGGATTTGATTACTGGTGCTGCTGTTAAAAAGCAGTACAGAAAGGCAACGTTGTGCATCCATCCTGATAAGGTGCAACAGAAGGGTGCAACTCTTCAGCAGAAATATATTGCTGAGAAGGTCTTTGATATGCTTAAGGTGTGTATTCAGCTGCTTTCCAACAAGAATCGTAGGGACAAGTTATGGTCTGGTTTTGCAAGAGAAGTATCATGTATGCTGCATCCTAATAATGTGCTAAACAGGGTAGTTTACGTGCTGACATATGGTTACTACAATTGTTTTTGTTCGCTTTCATTGTGAATCCCTTTCAGGCAGATAAGTTTTCATTCTTACATAGTTATTAAAGCAAAATCCTTAGTGGGTTCTCGACTCGCAGAACATACTGAAAGGTTCTGAGATTGAGGTCAATGGTCGAAGTAACCTAGTAATAGGTTTCTAGTTCCTGTAACTAGTAGGATTACTATATTTTGTTATCCATGATAAACTGGAAGTTCTGGAAGCCCATCTTACAGTGATTTTGTAATTCACATCAGTTGGTCATGATGTTTGTATACTATTGATGAGTAGTAGTACTGAGAAGTCCTAAATATAAGCCCTTTTAGCTTTTACCTGATTCGTACGTATACGTATCTAGACATACGTATTTTAGTGCGTAGTTCGCTCATTTTGCTCTGTATTTGGTCTGTATTGGAATGTCTAAAACATCTTATATTATGGAACAGAGGGAGTAATATATTTGAGATTGTAACATAACCTCATCTTCTATATTTACATGAACAGGAGGCATGGAACAAATTCAATTCTGAGGAGCTCTTTTAAGCCCTTCGTGTGAATATACAGCCAGCCTTTAATTGTACCTATGTGAAGCACTCGAGGATTTAAGATGGGCTAACCGACATCGTGCGGTGAAGCTCCATCGGAGTTATCAGTGTATAATAGCTTCTGTTCATTTGAGGGATAATGGCACGATTTATTTGTGATGAATTTTACAGCATGTTATACCTCGAAGGGCCAATATTACATGTATTTGTTCCACACCATTCGTTTATAACCAGACCACAGATAGTCAAAACCACAGCTCATGTTTTACTTGAGCTGATTTTACGAGAAACAGATGTACAATTTTGCTCGTCCAAGTCATTATCCCACTCTTGTAAATTGTACAGCTTGTACTATAAATTTGGAACATGATTTGGCTTACTCTGCTGTTTGAGTCTCCCCAGGATATTTAAGTTTGATCTTGTCATACTTCTCTTGCAATTTTGTTCTACCATGTCAATTATCCCACTCTTGTAAACTGTACAGCCTGTACTATTAATTTGGAACCTGTTTTTTACTTTGCTGTTTTAGTCTGCCCCAGATATTGACGTTTGCGAGGCAAACTTCATGCCCCGCTTGCTTCAGCGTTGTATTCATTTGTTTCTCTCTGCTTTTGTTTTGAGGGATTTCTCTCTCTGCTTAGAGCATCTCTAGCAGATCTCTTAAAATGGTCAGACCGTAAAATAACCTATAGCTTATGGGTGGGGGCCGCTGGCTGAAAATAGGCTACAAAAATCTTCATATACCCGGGATTGCCATAGAAATCCCCATGTCTTTGCCCGTTGGTTCCGAAGTCGTGTGGATTGAATCTTTGCCTCCCGTCGCTCTCCCAGAGGTGTTGGGAGCGAGGGAAGAAGAATGCGGAGAAACCAGCAGAGCTCTCCCAGAGGTGTTGGGAGCGAGGGAAGAAGAATGCGGAGAAACCAGCAGCTCGAGGACGTGGCCTGCTACACCACTCACGTCGTTCGGGCCTCCCTCACGGACCGACAATGAAGGCGATGAACAAAATGTGTTCGACCAAACGTTGCAGAGGTAAAATTGAATGTTGCTTAGTTTTTAAGGTTTTATGCTGTGTAGTTTGAATTTGCATTCGCTTCCTACATATATGATATATTGGAGGAGAATGTAGTCACATTCCTAGTGCGCCACTTGAGGCACAAGACATGGAAGAAGGTGGTGATGAGGAACTTGGTGAGAATAAAGTGGAAGAGATCGAGGACGAGGTATTTGATGCTTCTCGATCAACCGACTCAACGCAAAAGATTTTAGAATTACACAAAAGTTGATTATGTTGCATTGGTGAAGTTATGGGAGTGTGTGTCACTCAATGCAGTGACCGACAATGCATCGAGAACAAGTTTCATCGGTAAAGCGAAAAGATGTTTTGGCAATGCATCGAGGATTACACAAAAGCTTTGACAATGCATCGAGAACAAGTTTCATCGACAATGCATCGAGAATTACACAAAAGTTGATTATGTTGCATTGGTAAAGCGAAAAGAAGTATTGGCCATGCTTCGAGGACAAGTTTCATCGGCTCATGTCGGTACCATCGCCCCGCCTATTGAGATCACTCCAAGACTGGTATGATGTGATCAAACAATGTTGTAACCGTTGGAGTGGCTGTTTGGAGAAAGTGAGGAATGCACCCACAAATGGTTGCACTATTGATGACTATGTGAGATTGTTGTCACTGACGGCATCCAAAGGCAAACCAATTGTGCTCCAACATTATTGGAAATTGCTTGTACATAGTAAAAAAGTAAAGTTGAGGGATCAAGAAGCTCCACCGGAGAAAGGAGCATTTGTTACATTTGATGACGATGAAGATAATCATGAGGCAAATGAAAAAAAAAACAAGTAAATCCCAATGGAAGAAAGAAGGAGAGGTAAAAATGAAAGCTGAAGTCGCAAACCTAAGAGAAAATTGATGAGATGATAAAGTCAAAGTAAACGTTGCTGGCTTAGTAATTGCAAGACAAATTGGAGATGGCCAAAAAGAAACAAGACGAGGAGGCAAGGTGGCTCCAAATCTGAAAGATGAGAAGCGAAAGCCCTCCTTCAAGGAGCTAAGAATTCTTCTTAAGGAGAACAAGGTGATGATGGACATCATTGCCGAGGAGAACAGGGTGATGATGATATATCCTTGTAGAATGGATGCTATGGCAAGAGCGTGAGGAAATCGTGCAACGGAGAAGGCAACCAAGTGGTGCTCCAGTTGGTGGTGGTGGTGATGGTAGAGAAGGCGAGTCATCTCTTAGCGTTGACACGTAGGATATTTGTCTAGTTGGCGGAGAGAGAATGAAGAAATAAGAGGTTGCCTTTCCTTAGTTAAGAGATGATCTCTTACGAAATAAGGGAAGGCTAATTTCATCATTGTACCATTTGTCTTCTCTTAGAAATACAATTTCCTACTAAAATATAATTAATTCTCATTAATGGCTAGGGATGACAATAAGAGATAATGCATTGTACAACTTATAATTTTGCCTTTTCTAAATGACGTGAAAGGATATTAGCTAAGGGAGGACAACCCCCTCTCCCTTATTGCCAACTAGACATGCCCTTAGCACTCCACGTCATTTAGAGAAGGCAATAAATATTAGTCGTACAATACGTTATCTCTTATTGTCATCTCTAGCAATTAATGATAATTGATTAAAAAACACCTTAAGAAGGGAGGTCACATTGTACAATGGAGAAAATAATCTTCTCTTAATTTAAGAGATCATCCCTTAGCTAAGGGAGGACAACCCCCTCTCCCTTTGTTCTCTCCTCCAACTAAGCAAAAATCTTACGTGGCATCTCTAAGAGAAGGTTGACGTCATCACATTGTACATGCCCTTATAGTGGTGGTATTTGATTAAAAACTATTGTCAAGTGAAAATTATTTGCAAACTTGTTGACACTATTGTTTTGTAACCCATGTTATCTTTTTGCAGTGAAAGCCTATTTCGAAATCCAACCTTTTTTAGGGTATCGCGAACTCACTTGAAGCAAATCCCTAAACTCATACCTATGCTAACCTCGTACCTACAAAATTACGATACATGTTTTGAGGATCTCATGCCACAAAACAGGTTTAGGGCCACCTCAAACGGCTTTTAAGGTATGGCCTTTTATAGGATCTGCTAGAGATGCTCTTACAACGAGGTTGGTGGTTATTTCATGTAAGAAGCATGCTCCTTGAAGGAATAAACTGTGTCGGAGTTAAAAATAAAATAAATTAAATACGATGCTGAAGGTCTGTGCTGCCTCACACAATGATGATACACATAATCTGAGGACAAAACATGCCATTATTAGTTCATTAGATACTGTCAAGAGAGAATCATCCCACTATTGAAACAGGGAATAGTTCTTATTCCATGACCCTTCATTTAGAATGTACATAGGTACACAGGCCTATAGCCAAGCCGCGCCACAAATGGCTGCATACATGGTCATGGGGAGAGGATGGGGGGACCGCAAACAGAAGCTGATGAATAACCCAGACTCGGTGCAGGATTGTAATTACATGGCAGGAGGATGGTTGGCAGCCGTTGCTCCTCAAGGGAGAGGAAGAAAAACCCGGCTGGTTCTGGCCAAACAAGTAACGACGATGCACATGCCGAGGAGGGGTAGTATAGCGACTGTACAATGTGGCGGGGGTTCTAGTCTCAGATTTTATTCTTGCCTCTCACATGAAGTAGCTCAGTGCTTTCTTCTTCCTCGAACCGCCTTCGCCATAGAGGTCGTTCCATTGAACGAGCTCATTCATATTTGCCGAATCAGATGACACACTCGCGCAAACCTGTAGTAAGGAAACAGATCATGTTATCATCTCCCGAGGAAATAAAACAAGGATCAGGTGTTGATAAATGGGTTGTGCCCACCTGCTCATGGGCAGATTTGAAGTCATCTAAACTAAGAGGACGGACGTCCTCGCTTCCGTGCAATGCAGGCTCAGGCCTGCCTTCTGCTTTTGCTACGTTCTTCTCCTGCATAGACCAAATAGTCGCTTAGAGTTCCTAAAGGCTAACCGCAAATCAAGAGATGAAAAGGACATCTATAAGACGATGTAAACCAAATAGCCTTTTATCAAGGTCATCTGTTTCAATACATGGAAAAGCAGACTGAAAATAAAGCAGAGTCGAGTTGCACCCTACCTTCTTTTCCTTCTCTAGGATTTCTCGAATGGGGAAGTGCGCTGCAGTTACACATAGATTCTGAAAACACAGCCAGCTCAGTGAAACCTGTGCAGTCACTTTTGATGCTTAAGCGTATAAGAGAGCAAATCAACATCAAACATACCTTCAGGTCACTTCCTGAATATCCATCAGTCATACTGGCAAGTGACTCGAGATCAGTATCTTGTCCCAACTCTTCTTTTGCTAAAATTACTTTCAAAATTTTCTCTCTATTTGACGCGTCAGGTAAGTTCACCATTAGCCTACAATATTGATAATATTAACAATCGAATGGTTAAAAACAAAGTCAGCAATTTGCTGATCCCAACACAACGCATGAGACTGGTTACTACCTGCGGGGGAACCTCCTAATGACAGCCTCATCCAGGTCAAAAGGTCTGTTTGTGGCACCAAGAACCAGCACACGCTCTTTATCCTTGGTGCGCAACCCATCCCAATTTACCATAAATTCATTTTTCATCTTGCGCATAGCTTCATGTTCCCCTGGATTTTCTCTCCTTCCTAACATACTGTCGACCTGTCCAAAGTTATACACTTAATAGACTGCATAAATAGCCAGATAATCAACATGCTAGCAAAGTAATTTATGCTCTCCATACCTCATCAATAAAAATAACACTGGGAGATATTTTACTTGCTAACGAAAATACAGCCTTTACATATTTCTCTCCTTCGCCAAACCACTAAAAGTAGACAAAATACCAATTAGCCTCGAGAATCACATAGTTTACCTCATTAATTGTTCTTTAGAAAAAAAACATACCTTCGATGTAATGCTTGACATTGATATGTTGATAAAGTTAGCGCCTGCTTCGGTTGCTACTGCTTTAGCAAGCATAGTTTTCCCAGTGCCAGGAGGCCCAAAAAGCAATATTCCCTTGCAAGGCTGCAACGAATGGAATTGAGAGGAGGCACTTCTAAGATCTCGACTTAGCCAGAACAGCATAATTAGGTAGTAGACATATTCTTCCAAATTTAATACCAAACAGGAGAGAGGCTGGAAACTCCTGTGTCCAAATTTTATGGCCAAGAGTTCACGCAGAAGTACAGATTTTTTTTCTCTCTACCGATCGAGTTAGAGCCCGCTAGCCTATAAGAGCCCAAATTTCCTTCAAAATACTTGTTACTCAATTTAGGATGTTCTAAAACAAAACAAAATCTTATCAGAAATAATACTGCGATACCTAGAGCAAACATGCATTCAGATGAGCTCAAGGCTTAAAGCCCTAAACAGCTAATTTATTTCACTTCTGTTTGCATGTAATTACAATTACTGATGTTCAATCTTTCAGTACTAATAACCTAATATTATATTGAATAAAAGAGGAAACAAAGATGTATTAAATATAAAAATCATGATGTGCAACCTACAGTCAAACAAATTTTAAGCCCACATGTGAGAGACCATGTACATACTACAGCCTTTTGTTACTACCTTCGTTAACTGCCCTTTGCAGAACAACTCAGGCCTCTGGAGTGGGAGCATCACCAATTCCTTCAATGTTTCCTTTACATTCTCCAAGGCTCCAATATCATCAAAGGTGACTCCAATATCATTCGGTGGTATAACATCTGCCAAAAGCCTTTTCTCAAACTCATTCTCTGTGGCGACATCCTAAGAAAAAGCAAGTAACTTAGATATAAAAACTGAAAACATTCAGTCTTGGGGAAAATACAAGAATGTTTGATCTGTGTGAGACAAGTACCTTCAACGATTTTTTTGAGCTCTTATTATCACTATGCAGGCTCTGCAGCATGTCGAGGCCATGTTTAAGGCTGTAAATCATTAGCAGTAAGTTAGCGCTCCAGAGAGAAGATTAGCTGAAAGCAAACAGAGGAAAAAGGAAACTGGCAACAGCATGACTACCTTTCACCCGTGAGAACAAGTTTACCATCCTTGGAGGTTTCGACTTCATTGTTCTTAAGATGATAACTGACAGCATAGCCAACAATCTTGTCCACATCTAAGTTTCGAGCAACAAACGCTTTAGTTCAGAATTCTACAGATAAATTTCAAAGATAAGAAAAATACTCACTTTCATTAGTAAGTGACTGATCTTTGATGAATAATTCTTCAAGGTCATTGCATTCAATTGCACTGCAACTCAGAAACTGCATTACAGAACAATGAGCAACCCCATAATGGTCTCAAGACTGTCTAACATAGATTTCTATGAAAATAGCTGATTATAATCAGCAAGAGAATATGGGCATGAAAATAACTGTAAATGCATGAATACAGCATGTGCAAGAAAAAATGTATCACCAAACAGATCATTGAGAAAATATTGCAGAAGGACTATTGAAATAAATTAAGAAGACATCTTTACTCTTAGAGAGTTAAAAACTATGACGACACAACAATCAAATAATCCAAAAAACTTTTGTAGCAGCACACCAGCATTTGGCTAGCCCTACAGAAGTTTACATCACTGCGAGCAGGTTGGACTAAATACTAGCCATAAATGATGACTATATACAATTTTAAAACAGGAAGTACATATTTCCAAGCGATATGCATAAACTTGTATTTCCTGTGCAACTTACTGTGCGAATGCTACTGATGTTGGATTTCACTTTGAGGGTTTCGACATCACGATCCAATTGTTGCTTCCAACTGGCAAGTAGTGCTTCATCCTGAAAATTACTCTTTGGGTTAGATAGCATACGCAAGAACCACACTTAAATGAGTGTAACAAGGGATATCATTACCTGTGGAAGCTGGATGGAAATTTTGTTAGGGAAAAGTTTATTCAGATGTTTCATCGCTTTCGGGCTTTCTTTGTTCCTTTCGTGCAACCGGCTACCAAAGCTATCCTGAGTTTGTCAATATAATAATGCATTACAACATAGTGAAACAGATAGGAAACATCAGCATCATGTGTTAATAGGACTAGCAAAAAACTATATACATTTGAAAACACTCAAGGAAAAAAATATAAAGAACAAATAGACTGCAAATTACCGGGAAAAGGTCAAATAGCGTCTGGCTGCTACTAGCGAACTTTGTAAAAAGAAATCCTCCAGGATGCGCCTATAAGACAAGACAGATCATAGCACCATCTTAGCAAATATTGATAGCCCTTGAGAGAGATTGTCAATAAGAATCAAAACGTGAAAACGGTTATTCAATGCCAGTTCAACACATTCAAATATTACTATTTGATGTCGCCAAAATTTGCAATATCACCTAGCTCAGTCCAATTCTAAGACATACGACATGTCACACTACCATGGGAACTCAACACCACAAATTTGTCTAATATCTTGGAAATAGTATATGTACCTTCTCTTTACGGCTGTCCATCTGAGGGTGGGATCCTATGATAAGAACACCAGGTGGAAGCAATTCGAGTTTGTTCCTTAAAGATGAAAACGATTCTGTAATTCCAGTGAATGATTTCTCTAAATCCTTTAGTAATACTATCAGAGAGCCGTTTTTGCTTTCTTCTGAGATGACCTGACAGGCAAGGAAAATCATCCTATCAGTATTATAACATGATGACGCTGATTTATGTTTGCAGAATTTCAAACTCCAAAAATGATGCAGTACCTCAATTAACTCGGTCATAGCTAGCCTCTCAACTTCTTCGCCACCAGAAAGTCTGGGCGAAGTAATTCAGCTGCAGAAACAACAAATAATCAGCAATAAATAAAAATCTGCAAAAACTATGGAACATGTGGAATGCAGAAGTTTTAGCTAACCGGAGCAGAAGAAGCCGTGATCTTCCTCACACAAACCACCAAGATCATTACCATCAGGGATCTGCTTGTCAAATCGGACTCCAATTTTAGATGATCCATTTTCTTCAAAAGCAAGCATCACTCTGCCTCGATAACCATAACTTGGGCCCCTGGAAGACCAATCAGGAGATTTATCAACAAATCATACATGAGGTCACTACCAAAAAATATATGGCCATCAGGACAAAAGGATATGTTGTTGTCAAGCTATATCTGAGTTGGCATAATAGCAACATAAGGAAGACAATCCTCATTGTACTGTGGGCTGAAAATCTAGATTGCATGTTGCCAATTTCCTATTTCTACTGTTCCAACTAAACAAAGTAGTTGAAGGTACGATTGAGCCTGTATAACAGGCCTACAGCCATACATTTCACTGGGTAAATCCGTAAATGTGACTGTCAAAGCATTTTTTAATAATTTGCAGGAATACATTCTGTCCACCCATGAACTCCATATTTCTATTATTCTCTACTAAATATAGGAGAGATTCTATCAACTCTCATACCACCCAAACATACTGAAAGCAATTTCACAGATATCGCTTAAACCAAACAAAGTTTTGACAAAAATTAAAGCGGAAATCAAAGATTTGGATGATAATAAAAGGAGGTACCTATGTATGGCTGCAGATGGCTGCGCTGGACCCACATACCTCACTCTCTCCCCTACAAAAGATGTGACAGTGCAATTACTTCTAAGCAAAACATGGTTGAACTAGAAATATTTTTAAATGACACTGAGTTGCTACCGAACCTTCTCTAAAAGTATAGCTCTTCGATGTAGCTGTTGATGATTCCTGTTTGGGCAAAGTTGCAGAATGTAGAGTGGATGTGCCCACAATATCAGCATTCACACTGGAAGCTGGTGCAACAGGTCTCCTAAAGTGCATCGTGTCTGCCAAGGAAGAACGGTGCTTATGAAGAATTGACAATTTATCTAGACCCGCCTTGTCCCCTGACTTATCAGTCTTGACGACATCTTTCTGAGTTTCTGGGTCCTTTGAAGGCACCTACATATATTTTTGTTTCAAATAGAAGTTATTGAGAATGATCACTCTTCAAGGTTTTCTCAAACTTTTGAGTATGTCCATATGAGAGGAGAACTTACCCCGGGCAACAGGAGTGAATCGACAACAAGTAGTCTAGCACCGAAATGTTTGGCAAGTGCCTTTATCAATGTCTCCTGATAAATCTCAGAACCTGATGCATGTTTGCATTAGACAATTAGATGGACTCTGAAAGATAGCAGAATAATTACCAACCAAGCATGTGCACTAACATACCTCAAAATCCTTATATTTTACTCAACAACAAACAATACACTAACTAAACAAAGGTTACCTGCTGGGCCAGATAATAAAATTCGCTGGTTTATTGATGAAATTTCAGAAAACTGCTTAATAAATTCCTTCTTCTCCAAGTGTAGGAATGAACAAGATAAGAGCACATTCTTTGTATTCTCGCTGCATGAGAAAAGATTGGTAAATATATATATATATATATATATAATGATATAAATGTGTGACGGAACAATAAACAACAACATGCTGTGAGGGCACCTACTTAACATAAAGATGCAACCCAATCTACAGCTATTACCTAACAAACACTATGAATAAGACATACAGGGACTAAATGTGTACGTTTTCTGGACAACCCCAAAAACTAAGCAAGCAGAGAGAACCTTAGTTTTCTTATTATCTAGCATACAAAGAACAGATTGTACGCAAAATTTCAGGTTCCCGTCATATGCAGGAGCTACAAAATATAGAATAGAGGGCAAGCAAATCAAAAGAATGTTAAGTCAAAGCATCACCTGAGGTAGTAAGGAAAATTCTCAAATGTAACTTCAATGTCACTTGGACTAATAATTCCTTGTTTCATCCCGTCCTTAAAGGCTTGGCACCTGCTCGGTGGTAAACTGGCTGAAGTATTAAGATCCCTGATGAGATCCCTCTGATCTTCAAGAGCTTTAAAAAGATCACCAGTCAAATCGAACTCGGATACAGTTGACCCTGTAATCATCCTCAGAACTGGCCTTATCTTATAAGTTGAAATCTTACCGATTTCATCAAGATGAGCATCAGATCCAAAGCCAGTTTGTCGACTGGTGTCGTTCACAACAGCATCAGGAGAGATGGGAGTTGCAGCAACGTCCATTGGAGAATCTTCAATGTTAGAATTAGCCTCATTAGTATTATCCCCATTCTCGCATTCCTTATCAGGGCTTATGCAGCGCCCTTTTGATTTATCAGAAGCAGATGATGCAATAGGTTGCACTAGTCTCTGATTGTCTTCCCCAGATGATGCAGGCGGCACTGCTGGTAGATCCTTCGATTGATTAGACACAGATGCTAACATCTCTGTCCCTGCAACAGCTGAAGTAACTTCTGTTCTGTTCTCCATATGGATGTGCTTAACACCAGCAACTGGAGGTTCTAAAAGGCTGACAGCAGATGATGGCACCCCTTTAGTAACTTTATCATTCAAAGGATGCTGAAAAATCTGTATGTAGGTTAAGGAATGAAATGAAGGTAACAGATTTAATAAAGCTCGTTATCCCTGAAGTGAATACATTTAGACTAATAAGGAAAAAGTTGAATGGAAGTTGATGGATGGAAACTGCATGATTGCATGAACAGGAACGATAGTAGGATACATAAGCATGCTTGCCGCATGAAGTAAATATAAGTTCATCCCCTCCTGTTAGGGGAAGTTTAACGCCTGGATTTACAGCCCTTCCGTTTAATAGGACGACGCCCTTGTCACCTATAACTTCTAACTCACAAGGACCTCCTTGCTGAAAAAACATAAAAAACCGATAATTATATATATCAGCAGGAAAAACAGTTCTCCTTCAAATCCTCACATCACAAAACTGAACCAGAAAATACAAAGTTGTACCTCAATGTGCCGCAACTTGCAAAGTATTTTGCTGACAGATTGGTCTTTCAACAATAAATTGCATCTTTTGCTTTGGCCAACAGAAAATTGAGGGACAGTGATAGGAAGGTGAGGACTCTGGTTCATGATAAATATTTAATATCAGTAAGAAATAAAAATACATTCCATGCGTTAACAAGATAAAAAGATGAATTCAAGGTCGCTGCAAGACAAAGTTGAAACCACAAAGATCAACAGCAACAAGACTTTCGCCTTCCAAAAGCCGTAATGTGACATCTTGACAACATCGATTGCAACAATTTATACTACCAGCATAAAACAGGCTCGATGCATAAGTAGGGAGATGCCCATATAACTTAGCTACTAACTACCTAATAATTGGGATTTCCAATATACAATTTACCTTCATAATAGCCCTAGAATCTATACCTAGGAGATACAAAGCATGAAACTGAATCTTCACTCTATCTACAGTTGACTTTTAAGAAAACTCAACAGGCAAGCACATCAATGGTTAATAACATGTACAAGTTCTATTGCGCCTTGAAATCTCCATATCCATATGTATGTGGGACGACAGCAAGAGAAAGCAGTTGTATTTTCAAACTGTTTGGTAGAGAACCTGATTATGAAAACATGTTTTCAGTGTTTAGCTCTCTGGAAAAGATCCTGTCTGCCTAATATATTTGTCACCTTCTAGCTTTAACTTCGAATCTTCTGGCACTGAGGTAAGTCAAAACCTCCTCAGACCCATTGTGGTTTGGATGATATAACTAAGATGCCAGGTAAGGACCTCCTATCCAACACAACTACAACTAGTATCAAAATGATCTTCGGTGGTGAAGTTCTGACTAGGAGAAAAAATAAAAACCAGGTGCCATGTTCAAACGGTTACTCCAGAGAATGTCTTGAGCTAGCTAGAATATGGTAGCTGAAAAATTCTTCTTTCCTGCATCCTCATAAAAAGAACATTCTACTGCTGATCCCAACAAAGCTTTCAACATGTGATAAATCCAATGTGCTGGTTCCACCAAAAATAAAAATAAAAAGCTCTAAAATTTAAGTGGAATTAAGCATTAAATTAAGGCAGCAGACCAAAACCCTTAACTCTAAGCTCTAATCACTATCAAGCTCCAAGGGCATCTTTGATTCTAAGGGTTTTCATAGGAATTTGAAGGCTGCGGCTCTTAAATTCTTCCTCTGTTGGTTTGTACCTCTTGGGAAAATGCCTATGGCGAAAAGAAATCCTGTAGGGTTGAGGATAATCGTGATCCTACAGTTCTACTATTCCTGTAGTTTTGCAAACAAAAGAAAGGCTCCACATGAACCACTAACCCTCCAAACAGGCTACAAAATAACTGAAATTTGCCCGAAAGAATGCTACGCATCTTAAAGATGGAGTCTTTGGCTAAGCCTGGAATCTAAAACTGCAAGCAAGATTAAACCTCGATTGCTGCAAGATGCAAACCAACATTAATCCCCTGACCTGTGAGGACTGCGAGAGCAGCTTGGCCCATGGCGCCACGTGCTGCTGCGGAGGCGTCTCCTTCCTCCTGCGCGAGCTCTCCGCAGCTGCGGACGACCGCTTATCACCTTGATCTGCACCAACGAATCAAAAACCCTAAGAAGTCGATCCCAAATTCATCGTACAAAACGCCAAGATCCCAAAGAACAAGAAAGCCCCACCTTTATTCGCCGGTGTCAAGGCGTCCTCAGCCAAGCTGTCGCTCCTCGTGGCCGCTGCCGCCACCGAATCCTCTTCGGCCCTCCCGGGCGCAGACGACGTCGGCGACGCCGGGGGTTCGGCCTGGTCAGGGACGAGGTTCAGATCGGCCAAATCGGGCGCAAGATTCTTGTCCGATTCGCACGGGGAGAGGGGACTCACCTTGGGGCGCTTCGGGGGAGGGGCGGAGGCGGAGGGGGAGTCCGGGGACGGGGACGGGGACGTGGAGGCCGGGCGCTTGGCGGCGGAGCTCCGGCGAGTCTCCACCATGGCGTCGCGTTCGCCGGAGGCGTGGCGAGGGTTTCTCTCCTCTTTTTCTTTCCTCTCGAGAGGAAATTTTACGTCGAAAATGAATGGTTTTTATTTTCTTTGGAGATTGGAATTCTCTTTTGTTTATAAGATTTCGAGCTTTTATTTTCCTCCTTTTTATCTTGGTGGTGTGTGATGCCGGGCGGATTTGTGCCGATTTATATAAGGCCTACACGGTGAACGATTTCGAGTAGGACACGTGCGTAAATATCGTGTCATCTCGTGCTCGTATTCCTCGTGTCAACTTGGGAGGCGGTCGTTAAGGAAACGTAGTACTATGTCGGTAAATCTATTTCTTGCGCGCGCACTCTTTTCTCCCCTCGCGGTGCTCGCTGCGTTCGATTGCGATTGGACGCCTCTCTATTTTGGACCGCACCCGATTGATTCTGACACATGCGAGAGGCAGCGCTGCCCGTCGTTTTCCCATTCCCCTGACATCTGACATCGCGATCCCTTTCCTCTTCTCTCCTTCCTCAAATTTCATCGTCGGCGGCGACCTCCGGCTGCCGCATCGCGCGGGGGTGGGGGTTCGGGCGGATATACGGCGGCGGCGACCGGCAGCCTCATCGAGCCGGGGGTTTCGTGCAGTGGTTCGGCGGCAGTGCATCGAAGGCGACGACGAGCTGCCTCATCGAGCAGGAGGGTTTATCCTGTGGGCGCGGCGGCGGTGCGTCGAAGGCGTGCATTGACTGGGTTTTGTGACATGCGAGACATGGCACAGCAGCGCGCCGCCGTGACATCTTCAACCCCGGGCGCCGGCGACTGCAAGTGCCGCCGCCACACCTCCTCGCGGCCACGGCGCCATCCACCAGCCGACCCCGCTGCATCTACGACCCAAGGCGCCGGAGGCTGCAAGTCTACAAGACACAGCGCCGCTGCCTCCACATCTCCAACACATGGAGCCACCAGCTGCAACTGCCTCCGCCACACCACCTCGCTGCACCACCTCGCAGACCCCGTTGCATCTCCGACCACGTGCGCCGCTGCCCTAAGGCCCCTGACCCCCAACTGTTGGATTATTAGGCATAATTTTCATGATTAATTCCAGAATACTAAACATGATCGCAACAGCTACTAACATGTTAAACTCGAAAATACTAGACGTATTAATTAACATGTACAGCAGCCAGACATCTACAAACACAGCCATCGGAACGTGACGATCATACCGAACGATTGTAGATGAAGTAGTCGTTGGAGCAGCGACGTCAGCAGCTTGAGCGGCGACAGTAGCAGCTCGAAGAAGACGACGTTGGAGACGAGTCGTCCGCGGACCCGGAGATCGTCCAAAAGTCGAGCCGTGATGAAGAACTTGAAAGCAGTCGCGCGGAGCGCTTCCCAAAAACCTTATTCGCCCTCTCCCGTACAGGATCACAAGGACGAGCGGTTCCGGAGACCTGCTGTCCCGTTCGCCGGTGCACGCCGGCGCACGGGATGGAGTAGACTACGGTGGCGGCGCAAGGCACGAGATTGGCAAAACCTAGATTGGTTCGGTATGTGACGGCGCACGCAGTGCACGGCAATATATAGTGCGGTTCGGGAAACCCTAACGGGTACAACGTGGGCCGGCCACGTCGCACACGTTCGAGTCGGTTACAGCAGCCCACGATCCGGTAGCGATCCGAATTGGCTAAGCTGTACACGTACGCTAACACGACTCGATTTTCCTGAACAGCAAAAATATAGGCATCGGCTCATTCCCGCAACCCGCGGCGTGTCGTGACGAGACGGACGGACGGCGGCGGAGGAGGAGGAGGAGTGCGCACGAGAGAGCCTTCTGTTCTCAACTAGCACACCAAGTGGTACAACACTCCACCTTATAAGGTGGTGTTTGTCTCCTCCAACTAGCAATGTGGGACTAAACTTTAGCACCACTTTGCACCTCCAAAATTCTGCCATGCACATGGGCCAATTTGAGATTTTCAGAATTTTTATTGGGCTGCCCAAATGGGCCCAAATCTAACAATCCCCCACCAGATCTCAAATTCCCATTTAGAGATTTTGCCAAACCTCGTTTCTTGTTTATATACCAGTGTTTCAGCAGAGACTGTTAAGTTGAACTTCCGCCTAGAGCTTCAAGCTACATCTACCAGCAACTTGAACAATGGACGAACCTTGAATTGCAAGTTTGGTGCCAATAGACTTCACTCAAAGTCATAACCAGTACGTGGCTGCCAGTAGCCTACCCCGCGGGTGGAGCATATGCGTCATACTCCCTGGTCTCTTCATGAGCTTACTAGAGATCACCCAAATCTCATAGACTGCGACGTTTAACAGTCGGACTCATATAGGTGTGTTCTTTCAAGGTCGCTCTGTAGGATAGCACCTTTGCTACGAATAGCCAACAGAAACACATTAAGGCATATTGCCAACCTGCCTTACAGAATGTGAGAGTTATGCATCTTCCCACGGAGAGGGTTACAAAATAACTCTCCTCAGTTAAACCACTAGCTTGTTCTTCCCAGGTCCTAATTCACGGGATCTCCGATCACATAGGTTGGGTTACCACTATGGTGTAACGCTCACGGGTCTCAACCCCATCTCCCTCGATGCACTATCTATCACATTACGTGATAGTCCCTTCGTAAAGGGATCTGCCAGGTTTTTGTCTGTTTGAATATAACTAACAGTTATTACTCCGGAGTTTCTCATTTTCCTGACAGACTTCAAGCGTCTTTGACGTGTCTTGATGACTTCGCATTATCCTTAGCACTGTTCACTTTCGTAATAACCGTTTGGTTGTCACAGTTCATAAGGATGGCCGGTAATGGTTTCTCAACCACCGGCAAGTCCATCAAGAGCTCACGCAGCCATTCTGCCTCAACAGAAGCTGTATCTAAAGCAGCAAGTTCTGCTTCCATGGTTGACCTCGTCAAAATGGTCTGTTTGCAAGACCTCCATGACACTGCGCCACCTCCAAGAATAAATGCATATCCACTTGTGGCGTAGAGCTCATCAACATCTGAGATCCAGTTCGCATCACAGTATCCCTCAAGCACCGCAGGGTGCCCTGAATAGTGAATCCCATAACTCATTGTACCGTTCAGATAGCGCATGACCCTTTCAAGTGCATGCCAATGATCAATACCCGGGTTAGACATGAACCTGCTCAACTTGCTCACAGCAAAAGAGATATCAGGTCTCGTCGCGCTCGCAAGGTACATGAGTGAACCGATCACTTGAGAATATCTTAATTGATCTCTCGTTTCCTTTTTGTTCTTTCTGAGTGTCACACTGGGATCATAGGGTGTTGGAGAAGGCTTGCTGTCTATATAACCAAAGCGGCTCAAGACCTTCTCAACATAGTGTGATTGCGTTAACGTAATCCCACTCTCATCCCTAATCAGCTTAATGTTCAGGATCACATCAGCTTGTCCCAGATCTTTCATATCAAAGCTCTTTGACAGAAAGACTTGACCTCATTTATCACTATCATGCTTGTACCGAAAATCAGTATGTCATCAACATACAAGCATAATATAACACTATCGCCCCCACCATGGCGATAATACACACACCTATCAGCCTCATTAATGGCAAAGCCTGCAGAGTAAAGTTCTGTCAAACTTCTCATGCCATTGCTTAGGTGCTTGCTTCAGCCCATACAAAGATTTTAACAATTTGCACACCTTTCTCTCTTCACCTTTTACTACAAACCCATCAGGCTGATCCATATAGATTTCCTCTTCCAACTCTCCGTTAAGGAAAGCTGTCTTTACGTCCATTTGATGAACGATAAGACCATAGGAGGCAGCCAGGGAAAGTAGTACTCGAATGGTGGTGAGTCTAGCAACAGGTGAATAGGTGTCAAAGTAATCTTCGCCTTCGCGCTGGGTGTAGCCCTTGGCTACAAGCCGTGCCTTGTACTTCTCAATAGTACCATCAGGCCTTAGCTTCTTCTTGAACACCCACTTACAACCCACAGGTTTGCAGCCGTAGGGTCGTTCAGATAATTCCCAAGTTCCATTAGAAAGAATCGAGTCCATCTCATTATGGACAGCTTCTTTCCAGTCATCAGCATCAGGAGATGCAAATGCCTCTGCAATGGACGTGGGAGTATTGTCCACAAGGTACACAATGAAATCATCACCAAAGGATTTTTCAGTCCTCTGTCTCTTGCTCCTCTTGGGAGCTGATTCATTGTCATCCTTCTCAAGGACTTCCTCAACAAGTGGTTGTTCAGAATGATCAACAGATGTACTAGGTTCAGCAAATATCTCAGAAGAAATTCTAGCAATGCTATGCATATCCTTCATAGGAAACGTGTTCTCAAAAAATGTTGCATCACGAGATTCCAAAATAGTATCAACATGCATATCAGGTATCTCAGATTTAACCACTAAAAATCTATAGCAAATGCTCCGCTGAGCATAACCTAGAAAGACACAATCCACTGTCTTCGGTCCAAGTTTTCGTTTCTTAGGAATTGGAACATTGACTTTCGCCAAACATCCCCAAGTACGAAAATAAGAAAGTGATGGTTTTCTCCCAGACCACTCCTCGTAAGGTGTCTTCTCTTTATCCTTGTTAGGAACTCTATTCAGGACATGACACGAAGTCAACAAAGCCTCCCCCACCATGCCTTAGATAAACCAGCAGTGTCCAACATGGCGTTCACCAAGTCGGTCAGCGTGCGGTTTTTCCTCTCGGCAACCCCGTTTGATTGGGGCGAATAGGGAGGCGTCCTCTCATGAATAATACCATGTTCCTCACAGAATTCATCAAATACGTTGGAGAAATACTCGCCACCACGATCTGACCTAAGACGTTTGATCTTTCTCTCTAATTGATTTTCTACTTCAGCTTTATAATTTTAAAGTAGTCTAAAGCTTCATCTTTAGTGTGCAACAAATATACATAACAGAACCTAGTAGCATCATCGATTAAAGTCATGAAATATCTCTTATCACCTTTTGTCAACACGCCATTCATCTCACATAGATCCGAATGTACGAGTTCTAGAGGTGCCAAGTTTCTCTCCTCGGCTGCCTTGTGAGGCTTTCGAGGTTGCTTAGATTGCACACAGCTATGGCACTTAGAACCTTTGGCAATGGTGAAAGTAGGAATTAAACTCAAACTGGAAAGTCTACTCATTAAACCAAAATTAACATGACATAAACGAGAGTGCCAAACATTAGCATCCGAATCCACACTGCCACAAATATGGTTTACTGACTTATTACAAAAATCCGATAATGAAAAGCGGAACAAGCCTCCGCACTCATACCCTTTACCAATAAATTGTCCAAACTTTGACACAACTACTTTATTGGACTCCAAGACTAATTTAAACCCATCTCTGCATAGAAGGGAGCCGCTAACAAGATTCTTGTTCATAGTAGGGACATGCTGCACGTTCCTCAGCTGCACGATCTTCCCCGAAGTAAACTTCAGATCTACCGTGCCAACACCACGAACAGAAGCATGTGATCCATTCCCCATTAAGACGCTTGAATCTGCGACCTGATAAGAAGTGAACATAGAGATGTCAGCACATACATGAACATTAGCACCCGTATCAATCCACCAACATGGAGATTGAAATACTGAAAGCACAATCGGTAAATTACCGTACCCATCAGCATTGCTAGCGGTCACGACGTTGACATGCTTTGGCGCCTTCCCTTTCTTGTCTGCACGATCTGGGCAGTCCACAGAGAAGTGTCCGGGCTCTCCACAAGTGTAGCACTTTAGCTCAGATTTGTTCAGCATCTTCTTCTTCTTCTTGAAAGAAGTAGTCTTGGTAGGCATGTTGAAGGAAGGCTTGCTCTTTGCCTTGCTCTTGCCATGGTGAAAGTTCTTCTGCACCATGTTGGCGCTAGACTGACCTTCACCACCTCTCTCAGCAGTGTCCTTAGCCCGAGCCTTCTCCTCAACATCAAGAGACGCTATCAGGTTTTCAACCGATATCTCCTGTCTCTTGTGTTTGAGAGTTGTGGCGAAGTTCCTCCATGAAGAGGGCAACTTTGCAATAATGCATCCAGCCACAAACTTGTCAGGTAAGGCACACTTAGCGTGCTCAAGCTCCTTAGCAATGCACTGTATCTCATGAGCCTGTTCGACTACAGAACGGTTGTTAGCCATCCTGAAGTCATGGAAGCTCTCCATGATGTACAGTTCACTGCCAGCATCTGCTACACCGAACTTAGCGTTCAGTGCCTCCCAGAGCTCTTTGGCATCTGTAATGTGCATGTACACATCAAACAGCTTGTTGCTAAGAGCACTCAGAACGAGTCCCACAAAGGCAGTATTGGTTTCCTTGAACTTGTTCTGATCCTCGTCAGATATAGTTCCTTCAGGTAAACCCTCACTAGCCTCGAACACTTTCAGAGATCGCAACCACAGTGTGGTCTTGTACTGCCATCTCTTAAAGTCCACACCGGTAAACTTGTCCGGCCTCAGCGCATCAGATAGATGTCCCATGTTTAACTCAGGAAATTGCCTATAACAAATATAAGGTTTTTGGATTGTTGGATTATTAGGCATAATTTCCATGATTAATTCCAGAATATAAACATGATCGCAACAGCTACTAACATGTTAAACTCGAAAATACTAGACGTATTAATTAACATGAACAGCAGCAGACATCTACAAACACAGCCATCGGAACGTGACGAACGTACCGAACGATTGTAGATGAAGTAGTCGTTGGAGCAGCGACGGCAGCAGCTTGAGCGGCGACAGTAGCAGCTCGAAGAAGACGACGTTGGAGACGAGTCGCCCGCGGACCCGGAGATCGTCCAGGAAGTCGAGCCGTGATGAAGAACTTGAAAGCAGTCGCGCGGAGCGCTTCCCAAAAACCTTATTCGCCCTCTCCCGTACAGGATCACAAGGACAAGCGGTTCCGGAGACCTGCTGTCCCGTTCGCCGGTGCACGCCGGCGCACGGGATGGAGTAGACTACGGTGGCGGCGCAAGGCACGAGATTGGCAAAACCTAGATTGGTTCGGTATGTGACGGCGCACGCAGTGCACGGCAATATATAGTGCGTTCGGGAAACCCTAACGGGTACAACGTGGGCCGGCCACGTCGCACACGTTCGAGTCGGTTACAGCAGCCCACGATCCGGTAGCGATCCGAATTGGCTAAGCTATACACGTACGCTAACACGACTCGATTTTCCTGAACAACAAAAATATAGGCATCGGCTCATTCCCGCAACCCGCGGCGTGTCGTGTCGTGACGAGACGGACGGATGGCGGCGGAGGAGGAGGAGTGCGCACGAGAGAGCCTTCTGTTCTCAACTAGCACACCAAGTGGTACAATACTCCACCTTATAAGGTGGTGTTTGTCTCCTCCAACTAGCAATGTGGGACTAAACTTTAGCACCACTTTGCACCTCCAAAATTCTGCCATGCACATGGGCCAATTTGAGATTTTCAGGATTTTTTTATTGGGCTGCCCAAATGGGACCAAAATCTAACACCAACCACGCCACTAGGGACAGGCTAGTCAAGCAAACTCTCTTCCTACGCGAGGTAAGAAGCTTCCCCTCTTCCCCTGCCTCCTCCTTGGTTCTGTTTTGCTCTAAGTTCTGCTATGTTCTGTTATAGGTTCTGTTATGTTCTGTTCTGCTCTTGAGTGACTCCGCCTTGGTCTGTTCTGCCAATTGTATATGCTTCAGCGATGAATTTGTATGCTAGTTATTTAGATTTGGTCAGATCTGAGATGTATTTTCTGTTGAGAAATTGAGAGTGATGAGTTTGTTGGTAGGTTTCAGATGAGAATGCAGATTGAATCACGTAATAAAAGATTTTGTTGCTGCTTATTTGTGGATGACATAATATTAATTGTGCTACTTAATTGATCAATATGATGCGGTCTTATAATAATCCACCAGTGAATTTGCTCCTTCAGATTGGAGAAAATATTGATGCTTGCTCAAAGAAGAGTAACCAGTGTCAGTTTACAATTAGATAAAGGACTGAAACAATGGCCGGTTTGAATTTTGGCTGAAACTAAACCAAAATCTGAACTATGTCGGTGTCGAGCTGCGTGAACTTGCTGTTGGTGAACATTCCGAATGCCTCCCTTTTCTCCAGCAGCTCCCGTACACAGCTGATAGATGGGGTTGGTGTATGCGCTCACGCTAATAGGTTGCTTGATTTTTATGCTGTGAAATTGAGTAGATTAATGGGACCGTATGGATGTATTTTTCTGCTTTTATTGTGGTATTTCTATGATTATTTCTAGAATGAAATTCATCCATAGTTGAACATGTTCATGTGTGGTTCATAGATGAATAGATGGGATGATGGTGATAATTTATGTGGTAAATGTAGTTCATAGTTGTAGTGAATTCTGAAGTATTCTTTGCAGCTCTATCTAGTGCACTACATTGTAGGATTGTAGCTAGTTTACAATTTTTTTTGGGATGTATTCTTTTGAAATCCGGATGTAGTTTCTTGTCAACTGTGTGTGCTTTATATAGCTGGCTGCTAATTTCTGAATTTTTTTCGGTATGTAGTTTTTGAAGCCTGGGACATAGTTTCAGGTTGTTAATTGCATGTATTTTATATAACTTGTTAATTGTATAAAAAAATGGTATATATTACTTGTTAGTTTGTGAACTTTTTTCTGCAGTCGTGAATGTATTTGTCACATTTTGAAATTAGTACTAGTTTGAACATAACTACATGCATGTTCTTAAATTCTAGATGTATGTTTATATTTTTAGCATGTAACTCTCGGTTTATAGATTGTTTTTACCTGTGCTTTCTTTGTGTATTGACGGTAGCCTGTAACTTTTTTTCTATGTACGGACTGTATATTCTTACACCTAGCTTGTAACTTTTTTGAATATGGACTGAAACTTTTATATCTAGCCTGTAACTTCTTGTAACTTTTGTTTCTAGCATGTAGATTGCATCTGGACTGCATCTTTTTATATCTAGCATGTATCTTCTTTTATATGGACTGTGTCTATCATGTATGTTTTGTGCATACCAATATAACTTTTTGAATTCATAGCATTTGTGTTAGGATTTTGTTACATTACCCAGGGAAATAAGTCATGTTTCCATGTTTTTCTAAAAAATGCATTCGATGAACAGCTACAATCTTGTTGTTGTGTTTTTGCAGAAACAAGTTTATTTTCTCAATAACACAGGCTAAATGTTTTCTTTTTCTTTTCTTTTGTTTACATGTAGATTTCTTCTGTATACATTACAAGATCTAAAGATTACATCAGATGGTACAAGGGCTAAAGCATTGGTGAGAGTATCGATACTTGTCAGCTAAACTGTGTAGAGTTTGTTGCTGCCATCTTCAAAACTATCTCACATAGCATGTACATTTAAATTCAACTTTTGTTGCGGTGTGTAGGCTTGGAAAAACTGCTTATATTGTTGGTTCTGAATAATTGTTATATAATGTTATCATTTCTATTTTGTTCATTTTCTTGAAGGCAGAAACAAACACACAAGTGTTGCACTGAAACATGACACAGATTCATATCTCTGTTAATTTTCGACAAGTTCATGTTTTTTTTGGATCTCTCTTCAGCATGTAAAACCAGGACGAAATGAGTCTTGTTTTAACAAAAGTTTACATGTACCATGGGAATCTATATGGATCCTATCAGGTAGTAATGGGGATGCATCTGAAAATTACATAAACTGCTATTTTTGACGGTTCGACTGACGATGGGCTGTGGGGGTTTCCTCCCTTGCCTTGTCATTTTCCTTGTCGGAAATTCACTGAGCACAACCTGAACGAGATTGTCGTTACTGTAGCACTTAGCAACTCCAAGTGATTAGGGATCGTGCTTTGCTCTTCTGCTAGATGTAACAAACAGCCGTTGCCATGGAGTTTTGGAGTAGCGGCTGCTGCAGATGAGGTGCCGGGGAGATGTCGAATAAAGAATTTGGTTTTGGGATCCGGATCCAGTGATTTCAGCTGTAGCAAAGTCGTACGCGGTGACCACGTGAGAGCGATGTGGCAGAAAGCGGGATTAGAGAAGGATTAGGGTAACCACCCAGCCTAGTCGCTTGGACCCACGTGTCAGCAATCATTTCTACCTTTTCTCTCTTCCTATGTCTCGTCTAAAACCAACAGGATGTGAAAAAATTAGGGTTTAGGAGCAAATTTTCTTGGCCTCAACGAGCAAGGAGATGTTTCATGTGATGTCATATGGACTCGCTTGGAAGCCCGCCACACTTAGCGGAGAGGAAACTCTAGCATTACACGAGAATTTTGCACCCCCCGAACATCCAAAACAACTTTATTTTGTCCTCAATGGTGTAGAGAGTGGCATAGAATTCTCTGATTATGTTCTCATCATCTTATCTCTGCTAGAACCCATAAAATTGAGTAGGCTTGCACGACTCGAATAAGTGAACGAATGATTTCAGATCTTCTTGCTTGTTGATGTGAGACCAATCTGTCCATCCGTGCTGAACCAGTTTCTTGTTGGAGAGCATGGGTCTGGGTAGGATTTCTCTTTTGCTGATCCATCTTCATTTTAGAACGGGCCTTCTCCTCTTTTCCTTGTAAATTAAGCTTTGTCCATCTTGTGAAGATCTTGAGTTGCTAAGCTTGAGGAACACTTTGGAAAGCTAGCATGCTCAATAACTAAGATCATCTCAGCATCTTGATCATTAGAAGATGCATCATGCAGACTTGTGGGTTCATGTTGATAAGAGTGTGCTGCATTTGTTGCTTGTCCTTCATATGATATTTCATCAGCAGGAGAAGGAGGAGAGACTGGTTGAGTTGACATTTCATTCTCCTGAACTACAACAGCTTGTTCAAATGTGTCTTGTGGTGTTGCTCCGGTGTTTGCTATTTCGGCTTTAGAGCTTCTTCTTCAGCCGATGTGGGGTGAAGAGAAGCAGACAGTGCGGGAATCTCACCATCAGCTTGGATCAGCTTGAGATAGATGGGAATAAAGCCTCTTAATTTATTGGAGGCGATCTCCTTAGTTGTTCTGCATTATATAGCTCTGGAGCTAGAGCAGAGGGTGGTGGCAATCCAGAAGAGGGGTCCACAAGCGTGCAAAATTTCAATGCAAAAATCTTTATACTATAGGCTCCACACAAATGACAAAATTTGGAGATTTGAAAGTATGCATTGTTAACTTTAATTACCCAGATCTATAAATTTGTCACTTTACATTGTGATTGTGCACGTCCATAGGATATATCATCGAGGATATGCATGATTTGTTATAGATTTTTGTAACTTTTAAATATATTTTTTGAATTTTTTAAAACAGCGGGAGCACTGGATCTCGGGTGTAAGAAATCTCTACTCCAATACTAGGGATAAATCACCACAGTGGTATATTTGCTGTAAATATGGGATATAACAGGGATAAAGTGATATACCTTTTCGTTTTAAATGGATAAGACAGGGGTTATCTCCAGGTTAAAATACAAAAATACGATACACAGTTGATTACGAGTGCATGATAGCTATCTTACCGCTATCGAGACGACCAATTTTTGGCTCCATGTTGTTGACCGAGGTCACGTTGTTGGTAAATCAATTTTGTTTCTCAATAAACCAATAATGTGAGACTAATAACGCGGTTGAATCTAGGAAAAAATGGGTGAACTCGTAACAAGGTTGCCGGCAAGGTGCGGCTAGATCCCACCCATTTCAATTTCAAGTAGAACTAATGCATCTCAAGTTTTTATCAAACAAATTCATTGAAACAGACTGTTCATATGTGAAAAGTGAGTTGTTAACGTTTTAGATTAGAGGTTGATTGGGAGCATTGCAATGTTTTCGGAGACCCATGGTCAGAACCTCTAAGGGAATCTCCAGCCGTGCCCCCCATCGCCCCCCCAGGCCGAGAAATAGCGCTGTTTTGGCCCAAATAGTGCCGTTTTCTCCCAGTCGCCCCCAGGAGCCCAAATAGCGCCATTTCGGTGAAATTTAGCACCGTCGCGCCCAGGCGGAACCCAGCCCACTGGGTTCCACCTGGGGGGGAACTGGCGCGCAAAAACGGCAAGCCAACGCTGTCAGCGACCCGGGCGAAAAGGCGCGAAACAGAACCGCCCGGCGCCAGACGACGTCGCTGATGCCTGGTCGGCGAGGATGCACGAGCGGGAGGAGATCGAGCGCCAGCAGCACATCCTCGTTGAGCTGGAGCGCGAGCGCGCGGCCCCTCGCCGTCGCATGCCATCTCCCCCGCGGGCGCCGCCGTACATCATCCTCGACCCCAGCGACGAGGAGGACGACGCGCCCACCGCGCCCGGGCCGAGCAGGTGGCATGGCGGCGACGATGGCCAAGGCCCCAGCAATGCCGGAGACTCCGACGATGATGCCGGCGATGGCGGCGACTACACGATGTTTGACGAGGGGTTAAATCATCAAATCCCATGGTGAGATACCTAGGGTTTCGTATAGAGAGAGAATATGGCGTGCTGGTAGTATCGGACGGCTGACAAGCAAGGATTTACCCAGGTTCGGCCCTCATCGTGAGGTAAAGACCTACTCCTGCTTGTCTGATTATGATAATATATGAGGTTACATGGTGGCCGTAATGGCGATTGTGGTGGTGAGACGTGATGTCTCTATGTCTATGCGAGTTGTGGATCTAGTCTCGTCTCTATCTTGGATCTGTCTATGGGGGTGCCCCTGCCTGGCTTTATAAATGGAGCCAGGTAGGGTTTACAAGAGTCCTAATAGACTACGTCTTGGAGTACTTGACTTGTGCTTGAAGTAATTGCTGGGCCGTGATACGTCCAAAACGTATCTATAATTTTTGATTGTTTCATGTTAATATTATGTCTTTGACACTTGTTTTTATATTAAGTGTATGATTTATTTGGACTAACCTATTAATAGTTGCAAAAGTGCACAATGTTCTTGTTTTACTCTTGATGTGTAGGAATTATCAAAAATACAAGAGGAAACCTTGTTGGAGTCGAATTGGGACTTTCCTGAAATCTGTCTGAAAACTCTTTTTAAAGATTGTCACGTTACGGGTCGACGATGGCGTCAAACGGAAATCTCGCCGAAGACAAAGTTGCAGGAAATTTTCCGCCTAACGTTCTAGACATAAAATTCACCTGATTCCGAGTCCGGACGGCCGAGATAAGTCCGATTTACTGCAACCCTAGATGGGATGACGGGAATCCGAGAAGCTATATAAAGTGAGGAAACCTAACTCGTGGAGAACACCCCATACCACGAATTTGCAGCCACCAAAGCCACGTTTTTGCCTCCCCCATGGATCCCATCTCCATGGGGGAGGGCTCCCAAGAAGCCATGAAGGAGGGAGTCTAAGGGGCGGCGCTCCCCCATGATGCCGGCGGCGAGGAAGGAGCTCCCCGCCGCCGCCGCCCTGCGCCACCGCGCTGCATCTCCGCCGTCTTCACCGCCATCTCCATCACCAACTCCTCCTTGTATTCAGTGGTTCATCCTCCCACACACCTCTGTACCGTCCTATGTAAACATGGTGTTTGATGCTATAATATTTATCCTATGATCTATGTCATGTTTGTGTAGTTTATTTGTCTTTTGATTGCTTGGTTGAATGTATTTGGTTCATTAGAGTTGTATGTTGATATGGTACTGTCCTTTGGTGTCCATTATACTTGTGCGCGCATGGATCAACATCGCGGGGTTGGTAGTATTTGTAAACGAAGGGGGAAGTCATGCCGGAGTGACAGAAACCTAAGGGCGCGAACCGGTTAGTTGCACGTATGGGAGTAAGAGGACCATAAACCTAAGGCTATGGTTGGGGAAACCTTAATGCATTGTTAGTATTCGCGGATGCTTTCTAACAATCCAATCATATAGTACTTGTAATCCCAAATAGTGGAGTGCATGTATATTTAGCCTCTCCCACATAGAAAATTGCATCGAAGACAATGAACCCGATATATTCGGTAATTAATCTTGGACAAAGCCATCACAATTACCACCAATTTTTCACACTCATGGTACTGTTAGTTTATGGTTACTTAGTGTACTTTATTGCTGCAACACTAACATTTACTTTCTTGTATTTATTATCTCGCAAAGCTATCTCTCATACCCGTATTGTTACTCTAGTATTATTTCCTAGATAAAGTAAACGTTTAGTGTGCGTAGAGTTGTATTAGTGGTTGATAGAACTTGAGAGAATACTTATCCTACCTTTAGCTCCTCGTTGGGTTCGACACTCTTACTTATCGAAAGGCTACACGCGATCCCCTATACTTGTGGGTTATCAGCCGCCAGGTAGGCCTTCGTCTGGGCTGCACCAGGTATACCAATAATAGGGGACCCGAAGGGCACATCCCCGTCACTAGCCCCCGAGTGTCTGGTCGATTCGAAATATCAGGCAGAGACTCATAACAGTATGTCGAGTAGGCGTAGTCGATGCATCGGGTGTTGATGACCATGTGATGACTGTAATATCCATACTTTGTGAGTTGAATTATTCCTGAGAAATCTAGTTTAGGTGTAAGAAATCCAATATTAATAAATTAGATGCGGTTGTAAGGAAAACCCCGACTTTGAGAAATCCGGTGCGGCCTATAGAAAACCCGACTTTGAGAAATCCGTGCGGGCTATAGAGAACCCGACTTTGATAAATCCGTGCGGGCTATAGAGAACCCGACTTTGATAAATCCGTGCGGGCTATAGAGAACCCGACTTTGATAAATCTGTTGCGTCACTCGAGCCGATGGCGAGTGCGCTCCCGATGGAAGTTAGTCGATGAAATTTGCGCTGTCCAAGCAGGTGCTC
Source organism: Poa pratensis (assembly GCA_947311845.1). Taxonomy (NCBI): domain Eukaryota; kingdom Viridiplantae; phylum Streptophyta; class Magnoliopsida; order Poales; family Poaceae; genus Poa; species Poa pratensis. The sequence goes on from CAMZMU010000041.1 coordinate 108,852,458, forward strand.
AGCTTTCGCGTTCTTTGTTGCTGTGTTGTCCGGTAGTTCATCGGGTGCGCGCTCAGCGCTCCCGATGGGAGTAGCCCCCGAGTGCCTGGTTGCCCGATTCTTCATCTGCAGGTGTATGTCACCATCTGATTCTTTGCTCATTTTGCTATGTATTTTTTGAGTCGAGATTGTCTCGATTGTGCTTGCTGAGTTGGTAGTACGTCGGCTAATGCTTTGTTTATTTTGCCTACGGATAATGGCGTAGTAGGCCTGGTACACTCGACGGATCGGGACCAGTTAACTGCACTTCAGGGCAAAACCTTACTAGCCTACATCAAGCTCGAGTCCCCGGACTCGAACCCGGAACAAGTTGGTCAGGTCCGACTCAGGCCCCGGAGGTCTTACTGAGCCGGCCTGCATCATAACTTTGCGACCTAACGCGTCCGTCAGGATTTTCTTCATGTTTGTTGACATGGAAGGTTGCAGGGCTTACGCTGTTGGAAGCGGGCCCCGGCCCAACTCGACGAATCAGCGGGTCTTACCTCTACACTATGCGTGCAGCATCCGAGGTATATTTGTGGCGGACGCAATCTCGGGGATTTGTGATTGATATTTGAATAAGGCTAAGCAGCCAAGTCGAGCAAGATTCGATCAGAGTCGAGTAAGATTCGACTACTTGTTCTGGACAACTTAATGTCTTTACTCATGATTTTATCGGGTGCGCGGCAGCGCTCCCGATGGGAGTAGCCCCCGAGATTGTGCTTAATTGGTTGCAGTTGAGTATAATCTCAAAGCTTTGAATCTTTTGCAGCAGTCAATAAAATTTTGATCCGCTCCCCAAGGCAGTTATGTGTGCTTGTCTATGAAACGGTCGAGTGACTAATTTGTCTTAGTTTGACTTTCTCCCTCAAAATCGACGAGGTGGTCGAGTGACCGGCTTTGGCTTAGTTTGATTTTCACCTTCAAAATCGACGAGGCGGTCGAGTGACCGGCTTTGGCATAGTTTGATTTTGACGCTCAAAATCGACGAGGCGGTCGAGTGACCGGCTTTGGCTTAGTTGTTACGACATGTGCGGCGCAGCCCCCGAGCATCGGGTGCGGCCAAGGTGAATTTGTTATAACCTGCACGGCGCAGCTCCCGAGTGTTCGTGTGCGTCAAGCGAATTATGAAGTTTTGACTTTGCACGGCGCAGCCCCCGAGTGTTCGGGTGTGTAAGATGTTTGTGTATTTTCTTTAACCTGCGCGGCGCCGCCCCCGAGTGTGCGGGTGCGGCCAAGGCGAATTTGCTATGACCTGTGCGGCGCAGCCCCCGAGCATCGGGTGCGGCCAAGGCGAATTTGCTACGTCCTGCGTGGCGCAGCCCCCGAGTGTTCGGTGCGGTCAAGTCTCTTGCAGTGTTTAGTCGAAAGAAGTCGACGCGGCGGACCAGAGTCGACGCGGCGGAGTTGTGTGGCGAAGAGGTCGATGCGGCGGACCGGAGTCAACGCGGCGGAGTTGTGCGGCGAAGAGGTCGACACGGCGGACCAGAGTCGACGCGGCGGAGTTGAAAAGCGCCAGCCCCCGAGCGCTGGATGCAACCAAAACTGGTTAGAATTGAAGCTATAAATATGAAAATTACTTAGCAGTTCATGAGCAACGAAAATCTGTAGACTGTCGAGGTCGACTCGACAAGGTGGTTGTAGAAGTTTGTCGAGTTATGGACGTCGATGTCGTGGAGTTGTCTATGTCGTGGAGTTGTGCCATGGCGGAGTTGTTGAAGATGCTGGAGTCGCCTTATCGTGTGGAGCGACGAATATGTTGTTTGTCGTTGATGATGATGCGCCAGCCCCCGAGCGTCGGAGGCGGAGTCGATGAAGGCGAGGCCGCCAGCCCCCGAGTGTTGGAGGCGGAGTCAATGAAGGCGTAGGGTGTTGACGCGGCAGTCCAGAGACGGTGAAGTAGAGCCGAAGAAGGCACTTGAATCGCCTATCGGGTGCAGCGGTGAAGTTGATTTTTGCTGTTGATGCCGAAGCACTGGCCCCCGAGGGTTTATGGTGGGTTGAGGAATTCACAGTGTCGCCTTGTTCCCGAGTCAATGATTTGTCGGGTCGTGTGGTCCGGTGGCCAATGATGCTTGCCGCAGTTGATCTGGACGAGGATGAAGTTGGTGTCAAAGCGCCAGCCCTCGAGCGTCGGGTGCGTCGAATTAGTTTTGAGACGCAGCCCCCGAGTATTAGGAGCACCATGCGTCGGTGTAGAGGTTGACGAGCGGCCGAAGATACGCAGCACCGCCGCCGCCCCGAGTCGCCGGTTTGTCGGGTGCGCGCAGTCAAATATGATGTTGTTTTTGATTTCGAGTGCCAGCCCCCGAGGGTACGTAATGCCCTTCCAAGGAGCGGGCTTTCTGTGCCAGTATTGTCGACGCTGATCGCGGTCGTGCTTGTCGATGAAGATAAATGAGTCGAAGTTCGCCGAGGTGGAGTCGACGATGTGATTTGATTGCACCATAGGCGGAGTCAGCCGCGATCGCTTGCCTCAGCCTTGGCGGCCTGGTTGTCGGAGCAGTGTGACGGCGAATGGCTGATTGTTGTTGTGGTGGTCGAAGAAACTGAAGGAGTCGAAATTTGCTGTCACCCGAGTTGTCGAGTCCTCGATGTCGCCATGCTGTGCGGAGCTGGCTGCTCGCTCTCTTCCTTTTCCATTGCTCGTACGTGAGGTTGTGCATGCATGTGATTAGTACCCCAACCACTTAATCCATGCCCAATAAGGATCAGACATCAGCTAGAACTTTGATTTTGGTCTTCGCGTGGACGTAGGAACTAATCAGATCTTGGGATTTGTGCTGCCTATGGGTGTGTTTGACCCACGTATGTGAGTGCTAGTAGCATTCGAATTGTGCTCCTCTCCTTGCAGATGAAGCATGCACCGATCGATCAACCGCACGTGGGTCGCCTGGTCTTCTCAGTTTCCACGCCGGTGACTCGCGCCAACGTCGGCTGGAGTACGATGATGTTGAGTTGTCGGACTGATGTGAGCCGCGGCCGTTGTGGATTTGATCGGCTACCACGTGTGGGTGACGATTGTAACATCGAGCCCCCAGGCGTTTGGTGGTGAAGATGCTCGTCGGCGAGTCGAGAGTCGACCGCCGTCTTGTCGATGATGAGTCTTGGTTCTCGTACATGCACATACATGTTTAGGAAATAAACCTTTTGTTAGTAGACAATAATAAATAATGAATAGAATAATAAGACAGGGATTGATCTATGATGGATGGAGGTCGGATCCATGTGCTGCACGTGCTGCGAGTGGTTTTGCTGCTCCTTTGCCATCCGATGTATGCGAATACGATCGGAACTCGTCGAGTTGTCGGCTTCCTTAAACGCCGAATTTGGCGGTCATAGACGACACGATTATCGAATCGTCGAAGGTATCTTGCAGCGGGTCGACGAAGGTTGCGGTTGTTGATGAAGGCGTAGGGAGTCATCACGGCGGAGTCGACGACTGCTTGGATCAGATTTGTCCGCGGTGGCAAGTCGAAGCGGGCCACAGCGGATGTACTGCGGCAGGGTTAGTCCACCACGGTCCTGGTCGCGATGGTTGCCGTGGAGTTTGAAGTTGATTGCGGTGCATGCTAGCATGCGACGAGGCTGCAATCTGATCCACCTCTTTTGCTTCTTCCTTGATCCGTAATGGATTTCTGATGCTTCCCCTCTAGATGCTTTGGCATGTGGTACAGCTGATTTGATTAATTCTTGTCTTCTAGTGCATGGTCTAGTGCTTTGAGGATCGGATGCATGCATGCATGAATTGATTCGATCTTTGAAGCTGCTTGCCTGAACGTTGCTCTCCGGGTGCGCGGCTGCTGCAAAACAATCATGTCGATGCACTGGATCGGAGCTATCGCCGCGGGGACGCTGCTTTCTTCTCGTTTGATTCCTCATGGACTGCTTCCTTGATCGATATGCAAATTAACTAGTTTGTGCCGACAGCCGATTAGATCGGATCGGTGCCGCCGCCTTCTCCTTGCTTTTGCTTTGATCTTTCCCTTAATTTCTCCGTGTTTGATCCGATCTCGCCAGGAGTCAAGATTCGAGAGCTCCGACTAGCTTGTTGTCTCCGCGAGTGCTCTCGCATGTTCTACCGTCATGTGCCCTTGCCAGGGCATGAACGCTCTGCCGCCTAGTTGGATCGCCTCAGGCTTGCGCGGGCTGCCGCCGTTTGTGATGTTGATGTAGATTGGATCGTCGAGTTTGCTTACGGAATGCTGCCGCTAGATTGGATCGTGTGAGCTTGCCGCCAGATGCGATCTGGTCGTCTTTGTCGATGAAGATTTGTCGATGAATATGATTGAGCCGTTGAAACCGCGATCCAGCACGTGTTTTTCCCACAGACGGCGCCAATTGACGAGGGGTTAACTCATCAAATCCCATGGTGAGATACCTAGGGTTTTATAGAGAGAGAATATGGTGTGCTGGTAGGATCAGACGGCTGACAAGTAAGGATTTACCCAGGTTTGGCCCCTCATCGTGAGGTAAAGACCTACTCCTGCTTGTCTGATTATGATAATATATGAGGTTACATGGTGGCCGTAATGGCGATTGTGGTGGTGAGACGTTATGTCTCTATGTCTATGCGAGTTGTGGATCTAGTCTCGTCTCTATCTTGGATCTATCTATGGGGTGCCCCTGCCTGACTTTATAAAGGGAGCCAGGTAGGGTTTACAAGAGTCCTAGTAGACTACGTCTTGAAGTCCTTAACTTGTGCTTGAAGTAATTGCTGAGCCGCCAGGTGGGCCTTCGTCTGGGCTGCACCAGGTATACCAATAATTGGGGACCCGAAGGGCACATCGCCATTAGTGTTCTACAGCCAGCTGGGCATGTAGAGCGCCATGTTAATGAAGTCCCGACGACACGTGATGTTTACGCATGCTTCTATTCTTGTAGACAGTGTTGGGCCTCCAAGTGCAGAGGTTTGTAGAACAGCAGCAAGTTTCCCTTAAATGAATAACCCAAGGTATATCGAACTCAGGGAGATAAAGGTCAAAGATATCCCTCTCAAGCAATCCTGCAATTAAGATACAAGAAGTCTCTTGTGTCCCAACACACCCAATACACTTGTCAGGTATATAGGTGCACTAGTTCGGCGAACAGATATTAAAATACAAGTGATATGGATGATTATAAGTAGTAATTGCAATCTGAAATAAAAATGGCAGCAAGCAAACATGTAGCAGAACTGGTTGTAAACGGTGTTTCAATGCTTAGAAACAAGGCATAGGGATCATATTTTCACTAGTGGACACTGATGGCCCTTTACGTAGTTACCCCACAATGGTGCCAGAAAACAGTTGCTAGCCCTTCGCGTGGTTACCTGCGTGAAAAGTAAATGGGTTAGGTTGAGACTCCAAGTGCAGAGTGTGTAGTAAGTGGAAGACGTGTTTTCCCCACGAGGGTGACTCGAGGGTTTAATATCGAACTCTCGGGGAATCAGTAGTGAAGATTTATCTTCCTATCCTTCTTTTGGTTACCTACAAAACAAAGTAAATGTTTTGGTCCTCAACCTCACCTAGTGGTTGTCAAGCACAAGGTGTAGAATGATATCAAGATAATATGCAATGCAAACAAGAAATAAATATGCAATGGTGGTAAATAAATATGCAAGGATGGTGGTAGCAATGATAAATGATATTTTTGGGTTTTTATATGAATGCAAGATGTAAAAGTGTTTTTGTATTTTCGGATTTAAATGGCAGAAAATGGAAAAGTGGTAAAAGTGTTGGAAAGGTGTTTCTTATGATTAAAAATGGACCGGGGTTCATGGTTTCACAAATGCACTCTCTCTTTAATAAAGTGGTAGACAATGGAACACTAGAGTTGACATATGAGATTGCAACACAACAGTTTAATGACAAGTTATAATTATATGGGCATCACGTCCTAACATAGAGACCTTTTGGTTATTAGTCTCTCTTATACTCCACCAAGATGCGAACTAAATCATAACACCTCAGTAATTAAGATAACTCAGAGTATAGCAATAAGTATCATGACATGAAGTTAAAATAAGAACATGCTAGATCTAGTCATGGAGTAGTGGCAATGGTCACACCCACATCTCCGGTAGCATGGTATTTCTTTTTATCCCTAGTGAGGCAACAAAGTAAGGTAAAACACCCAAGTGGATCGCAGAACTTTCTCTCACGTTCACTGCACTAGCCACCCCCCGTTACTCCAACTAATGCACACGTTCCCCCTCACACGCTCTCATAAACATGCTTGATCATACAAGTAAATAAGAACGGGGTACATAATATGCATCTACTTTCATAACTGAAACAAAACCATTGCAATCTCAAACATATATTAACTCATAAAAAGATCCACCACAAAGGTATTACATAGATGACCGTAATCATGTTCAGCAGCTCATACGGTACTAATTAGTGAAGCTCGAGAGAGAGATACATAAGTTACTTCCACAAACCCATAGTCCAGAGGTGGACTACTCCCTCTTCATCATGGAGACGGTGGAGAAGTCGTTGGAGAAGATGGAGACCACGCCGGCAGCGCCCCGCCGGAGTTTTCCCCCTCCAATCTGCAGCTCCAGGTCTCTGTTTCGGTGTTTCTGTGTTTCTGCGGCGCTCCTTCCAGAGAACGTCGGGGGATATTTTTATAGGCGTTTTAGGTCAAAACGGAGTCGGTGGAGGAAAGATCGACGGCAACGGAGCTCGAGGCCAAAGGGGGGTCCCACGCGCCAGGTACTGGGCCGCGTGGGCCCACTCATCTGGCCCTCGGGCTCCTCTTGTTTGCTTCCTTCGCTCCCAGTCTTGTTCCTTCCAAAAATGATGCTCGTAAATTTCCAGGTCATTTGGACGTCGTTTGGGTCCCTGAAACATTAAAAAAAAATAGGGTTTTCTGCCTGCGCAGGGTTAATTCCATAAAAATAGGAAACATATCAAATATTCCCAAAATCATTATAAAACAGTGATATAACCCTTATATGATGCAAATATGACTGGAATATAAGTAAAATAATGCAAAGTTCATGTATGCATTTTACATGCATCAACATCCCCAAGCTTAACCTATACTCGTCCTCGAGTATGAAGGTGATAAAACTAACATGGACTTTGCAATTTAATACTATCAATGGATATCAAAGATGATTACTATTGCTACATAGAGTAAATGATTCATTCTTAAAAGGAGTAGCAATATGCAAGATAGTTTATGAAGTGATATCAAGTATTCAATGCAAGGATGTTCAATGATAATTCACAAAGTGTAACATAGAGAAAAAGTACTATGGACCACATGTATGCATAATAATAAGTAAGAACATCCTACAATGGTCATAGAGTATTGATGAAAATCTGAATATAAAAGGTGGACACTTTGGAAAGATATATATATGAGTAGAGGTAAAGCATGAATAAATTTCATCTAACTTCTGAACTTCTCTACTTAAGTCAATGATTGTAAATGGTAATCCTTGGTGTCAAGCTCTCATTCCCCTATCATAGCATCTTGAATGATTAAGTTTAAAGTGAAAGCAATACGAGTAGTGTGCTTGACAAAGTACAGGTTGAAAGTCTCATGCCCCTTGAATACAAGTACCTACTCCATGTGTTACTCAACTTGGAAAACAAAGCAAGTTCAAGTTAAATATCATTGTAAGTAATAATAGTATCATTAAGAGCGTCAACTGGGGTACCTCTTGTCCCAGGATATGGAACAAGCCCATATCAAAATGACAAGACAAACAAACATAATGAACAATCTCAACACCCTTTTTATTTACCATTGGATAGCTTTTTATTGTAAGGTGTATCACAGAAGGTTCACCATAGCATGTAAGTAAATTTCCACCATGAATGATGCATGGCTTAGATTAGCGGCCCAGGCGTCTCTCTAACCATTTATACAAACTCATTTAAACTCACTTCATTTCCCATTTATTTCACCCATGGTAAGCATCCATAAACAAAAGTACATGATATCAACTAAATGAGATGATGCAATGTTGAAAGCTTGCCATGTGACAGCACATATGAGCTAACTCTCAACCAAAGACATTTGTCAAGTCCACAACTCATAATTTTAATCACAATGGGTCATATTTTATTTATGCAATGAAAGTAAAGTGTGCATCAAGTTCGAGAGAGCTATATAACCAACTTTTCCCACAACAATTAACAACATAAGCATTTTCATTCAGAGGTATAGATAACACAAATATCATGATAAACATACTCGGAATAGCATAAAGCTAATAGGTAGATATGGTGGACTCACTGGAAAAACTTTGGTTGAAGGTGTTGGAAACAAGTTTTTGCTTGTTGGAATTTTTGGGCTAGCAAGAGGGAGAAAGTTGACCATCTAAATGCATGCATGAGTGTCCATAGAACTAACTAATCCATGTTAAAACAAGGTAAATAACATTTAGCATCAAAACATGAATAAAAGATAGCTCTTGATAAAATATTGCAAATTATTACTCATTAACAAGCTCATGAATCATGCAATTATATGTATCTTTTAAAATTAACTCAACATCCCTTTTCCCAATCTTATAATAGCATCCAACATAATTCAACCCAAATTTCCAGTAGCTCTCTCATATATAAATGATAGTGTGGTGGTCTCACAAAATAAAAATCAAACTAAACAAACAAAAAGACGCTCCAAGTTTATGCGATAAAGTGTTTCGATCGAAAAACAGAAGTTAGACGTGTGCAAACCGAGAGTGTGTAGGTCCAGTGGGGTTGTCTTCACATCCCCAAGCTTATGGTCTTCACCATCCTTGGATAGCTCTTGGTGCATCTCCTCTAATCCCTGTGAAAAAACTTCAAAACACCGTTTCTCCCATTTCTTTTTCTGTGGGGCACATTAGTAGTGATAAACAAATAGATTTCTTGCTGCATATAATCCTTAGACAAAAATTCATATGAATGTCCAGAAATGTATAATGTTGTATGCCTACTCATAAACTCAATTGGATCAAAAAGATTCATGTTAAAAGTTCTAAGCATGCATCAAACAAAATGGGACAGAATCTGTCCAGAAAAACAGCAGCAGCAAACGTATTTTTCTACCCTACTTAACTTTGTCGAAAATTCCGAAAAAATTCATGCATACAGAGAAAAGAACAGTTTAAATATGAGCTCATTCGGAGTTACAGAATAAGAATTAAAAATCATACCGTGCACAGATTCGTGCAGGAATAAATCTCCGAACGCTATAAGCAACTTTTCAACCAAAATGAGTAAAACTTGGCACTTTATTAAAAATTCCAGAAACTAAACTAAACACTAAGTCTCTTGTTACAGCAAGAGGACACAAAGAAAATCACAAATAAAAACAACCGGGTTGCCTCCCGTAAAGCGCTTTCTTTATAGCCATATAGCTAGGCTTCTTACTTGATGTTTATTGTGGACGAAGCTCATGAGGGAGCTTGAACGATGGTGTGTCCCTCTTCCTTGGGAAGTGTTCCATACACTTCTTGTGTGGAAACTGAAACTTCACATTCCCTTCTTTTGAATCAATGATAGCACCTGTAGTACGAAGAAAAGGTCTTCCAAGAATAATTGGACTAGAGGTTTTATTCCCCATATCCATGATTAGAAAATCAACAGGCACAAATGTCATATGTAACTCTACCATAACATCACTTACTTTTCCTAAAGCATGTTTAATGGAATCATCAGCAAGTGCAAGTTCAATAGAGCATTTTTCAAGATTTTTCAATTCAAGTACTTCATATAGTTCTTTAGATAAAACAGAGACACTAGATCCTAGATCAAGTATAGCATGGTGTGTCTCTTTTCCAATGGTTACTAGGACTTTGGGAATCCATACATCCCCAAGCTTAGGTGGTATCATAGCCTCTTGGTTGTACCTAGCAATCTTTTCTTTTAACACATGATTAGCAATATAAGAACCAAAACCAGCTTGGTTAACATTAATAGAAGGATCACTTGCAAATTTTTGTAAGATAGATATTAATTCATGCAAGCTACAATTCTCTAAGTCAAGCAATGGTCCTTTACTTCACTAAGCATTTTAACTTCTCAACTTTCTTTTCTAACTCAATTAACAGAGATTCATCATGTTCAGTTTCGTTAACTTCTTCTTTTAATCCAACAAGTTGAGACATAAATGGCAACAAATATTCAGGATAGTTCAATAATTCATTAAGAGTTTCCTCTAAAGTAAGAGGAACATTTTCAGCAATATTAATAGAATTCATTCCAACCACAGGTGGTGCTTGTGGTTTCCCTGCAGACATACTCAATAAAGTGGCTTGGTTATCAGCTAGTTTTGACAAGGCTTTGTCTAGTCCTGCAGTTTGGAGTTGTAAGCCTTTAATATCAGAACTAATAGAAGCAACAGACTTATTCAACTCTTGTATCATGGTATTATGACTAGCAATTGTTCCATAAGAATTTTATTAGCCTCAAAATTATCATTACGTGGTGGCATAGGCTTCCAATTATTATCGCTAGCATTAGGATATGGAATAGAAGGACGATTGTTGGGAACATATGGGGGTTTATTATAAGAGTTATAATTGTTGTTACCATACCCATTATTACCATAGTTCCTAATGAAGTTGACATCAATATTTTCAGGATTATTACCAACTAGTTCTTGCAAAGGCACATTTTCAATATTTTGTTTATTAATGAAAGCAAGAATAGTATCCATTTTAGATGACAAATCATTTGTTTCTTCTATGGAGTTCACTTTCTTAGAAGGATTAGGTGCTCTATCAGTATGCCATTGACTATAGTTTTGCAAAATGCTTTCCAATATGTTCTTAGCTTCTACTATAGTTTTTCCCATAAAAGCACCTCCAGCAGCGGAATCAAGAATATTTCTAGACATGTGATGGCCCTTCATGTAGTTACCCCACAATGGTGCCAGAAAACAGTTGCTAGCCCTTCGCGTGGTTACCTGCGTGAAAGTAAATGGGTTAGGTTGAGACTCCAAGTGCCGAGTGTGTAGTAAGTGGAAGACGTGTTTTCCCCACGAGGGTGACTCGTGGGTTTAATATCGAACTCTCGGGAATCAATAGTGAAGATTTATCTTCCTATCCTTCTTTTGGTTACCTACAAAACAAAGTAAATGTTTTGGTCCTCAACCTCACCTAGTGGTTGTCAAGCACAAGGTGTTAGAATGATATCAAGATAATATGCAATGCAAACAAGAAATAAATATGCAATGGTGGTAAATAAATATGCAAGGATGGTGGTAGCAATGATAAATGATATTTTTGGTTTTTTTTATAATGAATGCAAGATGTAAAAGTGTTTTTGTATTTTCGGATTTAATAATGGCAGAAAATGGAAAAGTGATAAAAGTTGTTGGAAAGGTGTTTCTTATGATTAAAAATGGACCGGGTTCATGGTTTCACAAATGCACTCTCTCTTTAATAACGTGGTGGACAATGGAACACTAGAGTTGACATATGAGATTGCAAACAACAGTTTTATGACAAGTTATAATTATATGGCATCACGTCCTAACATAGAGACCTTTTGGTTATTAGTCTCTCTTATACTCCACCAAGATGCGAACTAAATCATAACACCTCGATAATTAAGATAACTCAGAGTATAGCAATAAGTATCATGACATGAAGTTAAAATAAGAACATGCTAGATCTAGTCATGGAGTAGTGGCAATGGTCACACCCACATCTCCGGTAGCATGGTATTTCTTTTTATCCCTAATGAGGCAACAAAGTAAGGTAAAACACCCAAGTGGATCGCAGAACTTTCTCTCACATTCACTGCACTAGCCACCCCTCGTTACTCCAGCTAATGCACACTTTCCCCCTCACGCGCTCTCATAAACATGCTTGATCATAACAAGTAAATAAGAATGGGGTACATAATATGTATCTACTTTCATAACTGAAACAAAACCATTGCAATCTCAAACATATATTAACTCATAAAAAGATCCACCACAAAGGCATTACATAGATGACCGTAATCATGTTCAGCAACTCATACGGTACTAATTAGTGAAGCTCGAGAGAGAGAGATACATAAGTTACTTCCACAAACTCATAGTCCAGAGGTGGACTACTCCCTCTTCATCATGGAGACGGTGGAGAAGTCGTTGGAGAAGATGGAGACCACACCGGCAGCGCCCCACCGGAGTTTTCCCCCTCCAATCTGCAGCTCCAGGTCTCTGTTTCGGTGTTTCTGTGTTTCTGCGCGCGCCCTTTCAGAGAACGTCGGGCGATAATTTTTATAGGCGTTTTTAGGTCAAAACGGAGTCGGTGGAGGAAAGATCGACGGCAATGGAGCCTCGAGGGCCAAAGTGGGGGTCCCACGTGGCCAGGTACTTGGGGCACGTGGGCCCACTCATCTGGGCCCTCGGGCCTCCTCTTGTTTGCTTTTTTCGCTCCCAGGTCTTGTTCCTTCCAAAAAATGATACTCGTAAATTTCCAGGTCATTTGGACGTCGTTTGGGTCCCTGAAACATTAAAGGAAAGAAATAGGGTTTTCTGCCTACGCAGGGTTAATTCCATAAAAAATAGGAAACATATTAAATATTCGAAAATCATTATAAAGCAGTGATATAACCCTTATATGATGCAAATATGACTGGAATATAAGTAGAAATAATGCAAAGTTCATGTATGCATTTTACATGCATCAACATGTAATTTAGACCATTATAAAAAGAGTGTAATATGGTCCATTCGTTGACCCCATGTGATGGACAAGTTCTAAGCATAAGTTTAATCCTATCCCAAGCCATAGCAACATGTTCATTTTCATTTTGCCTAAAAAAAGAATGTTGTTTCTATTTTGCAAAATTTTAACAGGAGGATAGTATTTCTTAATGAAAGCTTCTTTTAAATCATCCCAAGTTTTAATGCTATCAATAGGTAATGAATGCAACCACTCGTTAGCTTTTCCTCTAAGTGAGAAAGGAAATAACTTCAGTTCTAGAATATCACTTTCCACATTTTTAAATTTCTGCATGTCACATATTTCAACAAAATCATGAAGATGCATAGAGGCATCCTCCGTAGCACTACCGCCAAATTGTTCCCTAGTTATCAAGTTCAACAAACTAGGACTTACTTCATAACTCTCACCATTTATCTTAGGTGTAGCAATGGGCCTAGCAATAAATTGATCATTTGGAGTGTTTGTGTAATCTCACAACTTAGTTCTTTCTTCCATTTTAGCAAGTTTTTATGTGTTTTTTATTTTTTTATGCAAAACTGAAAATAAATATGCAAACCGAAATAACAAATGCAAGACAATGACAAAACAAGATGAATTGCTTTGAAGGTAAAGATGGATAAGATGATGCTCACGTAGGTGCAAGCTCCCCAAGCTTAGGTGTTAGCACAAGTTGGTGATGAAGTTGACTTGGTGAGATATCCTTGGATAAACCTTTCAGCAATGATTCCCCGACAACGGCGCCAGAAAACGGTCTTGATGGCCCTTCACGTAGTTAACCCACAATGGTGCCAGAAAACAGTTGCTAGCCCTTCGCGTGGTTACCTGCGTGAAAAGTAAATGGGTTAGGTTGAGACTCCAAGTGCAGAGTGTGTAGTAAGTGGAAGACGTGTTTTCCCCACGAGGGTGACTCGAGGGTTTAATATCGAACTCTCGGGATTCAGTAGTGAAGATTTATTTTCCTATCCTTCTTTTGGTTAACTACAAAACAAAGTAAATGTTTTGGTCCTCAACCTCACCTAGTGGTTGTCAAGCACAAGGTGTTAGAATGATATCAAGATAATATGCAATGTAAACAAGAAATAAATATGCAATGGTGGTAAATAAATATGCAAGGATGGTGGTAATAATGATAAATGATATTTTTGGTTTTTTTTATAATGAATGCAAGATGTAAAAGTGTTTTTGTATTTTCAGATTTAATAATGGCAGAAAATGGAAAAGTGGTAAAAGTTGTTGGAAAGGTGTTTCTTATGATTAAAAATGGACCGGGTTCATGGTTTCACAAATGCACTCTCTCTTTAATAACGTGGTAGACAATGGAACACTAGAGTTGACATATGAGATTGCAAACAACAGTTTAATGACAAGTTATAATTATATGGGCATCGCGTCCTAACATAGAGACCTTTTGGTTATTAGTCTCTCTTATACTCCACCAAGATGCGAACTAAATCATAACACCTCGATAATTAAGATAACTCAGAGTATAGCAATAAGTATCATGACATGAAGTTAAAATAAGAACATGCTAGATCTAGTCATGGAGTAGTGGCAATGGTCACACCCACATCTCCGGTAGCATGGTATTTCTTTTTATCCCTAGTGAGGCAACAAAGTAAGGTAAAACACCAAAGTGGATCGCAGAACTTTCTCTCACGTTCACTACACTAGCCACCCCCCGTTACTCCAACTAATGCACACGTTCCCCCTCACACGCTATCATAAACATGCTTGATCATAACAAGTAAATAAGAACGGGGTACATAATATGCATCTACTTTAATAACTGAAACAAAACCATTGCAATCTCAAACATATATTAACTCATAAAAAGATCCACCACAAAGGTATTACATAGATGACTGTAATCATGTTCAGCAGCTCATACGGTACTAATTAGTGAAACTCGAGAGAGAGAGATACATAAGTTACTTCCACAAACCCATAGTCCAGAGGTGGACTACTCTCTCTTCATCATGGAGACGGTGGAGAAGTCATTGGAGAAGATGGAGACCACGCCGGCAGCGCCCCGCCGGAGTTTTCCCCCTCCAATCTGCAGCTCCAGGTCTCTGTTTCGGTGTTTCTGTGTTTCTGCGACGCTCCTTCCAGAGAACGTCGGGGGATAAGCGATTTTAGGTCAAAACGGAGTCGGTGGAGGAAAGATCGACGGCAACGGAGCCTCGAGGGCCAAAGTGGGGGTCCCACGCGGTCAGGTACTTGGGCCGCGTGGGCCCACTCATCTGGGCCCTCGGGCCTCCTCTTGTTTGCTTCTTTCTCTCCCAGGTCTTGTTCCTTCCAAAAAATGATGCTCGTAAATTTTCAGGTCATTTGGACGTCGTTTGGGTCCCTGAAACATTAAAGGAAAGAAATAGGTTTTTCTGCCTGCGCAGGGTTAATTCCATAAAAATAGGAAACATGTCAAATATTCCCAAAATCATTATAAAACAGTGATATAACCCTTATATGATGCAAATATGACTGAAATATAAGTAAAAATAATGCAAAGTTCATGTATGCATTTTACATGCATCGGACACTCTCAACAATAATAATATAATTGAATGCGTAGATACTTCCTCTTCACTCTGCTACCCCAAACTACTCTTCCGTTGGATAACGAACACCAATCCACTACGTAGGGCTGTAAAAGCACGCCTCAAGTCTGTATTCCACCTCTGGGGCACCCCACGCTGTCACTATGAGCGCCCCAAATTTGTACTAAACAAACGCCACAATTTCATAGAGACATCCAACACAAGAACAACTCATGGCAAGTATTCGCATAAACTTTAATCCAAAGAGTCACACACGGTGCGCACACTGTCAACTTCGCACTGGGGACAAAGGTGACTCCGGAGTTTACATTAATAAAACCACTTGAGTAGCATATTCATAAGATTAAGAAGAGTAACATCTATGGATTCAACTAGATTACAAAGCTCATGATCACATAAAGATCACACCATGGGAGAGAGAGATAAACCACATAGCTACCGTACGAGCCCTCAGCCCCGAGGGAAACTACTCCCTCCTCATCATGGGAGGCAGCAACGGCGATGATGGAGGCGGTAGCATCGATGAAGATGGCTCCGGGGGCACTTCCCCATCCCGGCAGGGTGCCGGAACAGAGACTTCTATCCCCCGAATTAGGGTTTTTGGTGGCGGCGGCGCTACGGAGCTTTTCTGGAGAAATCGTCGAACCTCCTAGGATTTTCGGGGCGAAGGCAATATATAGGCGAAAGGGCGGCGTCGGGAGGCACCCGAGTCAACCACACCACCCCTCGGCGCCACCCCCTTCTTGGCCGCGCCCAGGCATGGTGTGGAGGCCGTGGGCCTCCCCTAGACTTGTCCTTCTGGCCCATGGAGTCTTCTGGTAAAATAGTGATGTCCGTTGATTTCGTCCAATTCCGAGAATATTTCCCGACTAGCTTTTCTGAAACGGAAAAACAGCAGAAAACAGGAACTGACACTGTGGCATCTTGTTAATAGGTTAGTCCCAGAAAATGTATAAAAATGATATGAAGTGTATATAAAACATGTAACAATTGGTATAATATCAGCATGGAACATAAAAAATTATAGATACGTTTGAGACGTATCAACACGCCATACACTATGCTAATAATCAACGAGTTTAAATAATTATATCCATATGTAAGGTCGAGAACCAAATTAGACAAATAATAAACAGAAAATAATTTTGCCGACAAACACCATGCAAATATCCAGGAAAACCAAATAAAGTTGACGTGAGAAAACACAAAATCGAGACAACGTTAATTATCACAGAACTACATCGTGTGAACGGTTCCACTTTCTGGTCATGCATGTGTGAGTTATCGTGGGCGGTTCCTTGGCTCCCGTTCTCCTGAGTTCCACGCGGTTATTAATTCAATCCCATTCTTATTCTTGCTATTCTTAGGCTTTGCCAATGAACTGTGCTTGTAGAGCATCTCTTCTAAATCCTCTCTCTCTCTCTTCGTTCGTCGATGGCTTCTGGAACCTGCTCCCGCTCCTGCTCCGCTGACAAGAGGAAGATGGATGACAGTAGCGAGGCAAGCGGTGCATCTGGATCATCCAAGAGGGGGCCGTTGGGTCTAGAATCATCCCATATTCGGTATCAAATTCATTTGGTTTCTAGTACTGTTATCGATTCTTACCCGATGTAGTCACACTCTTGATCTTTCGGTTGGCTTAACTGTTGATTCCATAAAATCTGATGTTGAAACGTGCACGAGGATTCCGAAGACATGAAGATCATCAGAGCCCTCACCTGCCAGTTAACTGAGCGTGAAGAAGAGCTCAGTAGGATCCTGAAGGAAACCACCGCAGAGGTCCTTCAGGCGCACAAATGTGCTTTGATGACACAGGAAACCTGGAGCTCCGGAAGGAGAACTAAAAGCTTAAGGTTGAGCTCGAACAGGAGCGCAACCGCAATTTGACCCTCTGAAACAACCTGCTGGATCTAGCCAACGAACACCCTTGATACTTTCCCGTATTATCGTCGACATGTCTTCAACGTTCTCCGTATACATTTAGTTTTCGCTGTGAACTTGGCTTACCAAAATGCCCCAGCCTTGGACTTGTCATGCACTAAATTATCTCCACCAAATGTAGCTTGCCATGCATGCGTAGTTTTCGTGGTCGCACTGCATCATGTGTTTAAGACTCCATGGGCACAATAGTCTATCCACACTCACTATATGTAAACTGAGGGAGTATTTTCCTTCGAAGATCTTAAATAATCAAATCGGGTTCGCGAACAGGCACTGTACTTCCCAACCTGATACAAACCGCTTCCCTTCATATAACATCACAATATGTCGCCGGCTTAAGAAATGGCAGGCTTCGAAAGGAAGGGACTTGGTTGCCAAGTTTCCAAAGTAAACCCTCCGAGATAGGAGGGCCCCACCGTTAAACAAACACCACAATAAATACTGACAGAAATGAGAGCAGAGGTAGAGGACTTACCCACATTAACTATCTGCACCTGCTTATCTCTTTACCTAACCTACAATCACATTTAAGCCGAAGTTGACCGAGTTCGCCGACTTCCTTATGTACACGAAGCTCTAGATGGGAGCCGGTTGGCAATCAAAGGAGGTGATCTCATAGGTTCCTCGATTGTAATAACTCGCCTCGTCAGTCGTGACCTGCGAAACCATACGATTAGCCACGTATGGGGAAGGAGAAAATACTATGAGGATATCTATACATATAGGCCTGCTTTAACGACACGGCATACACGATGCTAATAATCAACAGGAATAAGCAAGCATTCCTTGATCGATCGACTGAACAGACGAAAAGAAAAGATCGAACCCGTTCATGGAAAGAAACAAAAAATCACCTTAAGAGTAAAAACTCGCCTCGGCAGTCCTGCCGACTCGTTCACTCGCTGGAGTCGGCGGGATTGCCGAGCAGTAAGAAAGAGAAGGTCATTCTAGCCGACTCCCGGGACTCGTCCAGCACCAACATTTTTTGAGAACAGAAACATACAGACAAACATATGTACCGCGTCAACACATAATAAAAAAAATCATCAAGCCGGCTAACACAACACAAACACAAGGAATTAGATTAACCCTAAGACTGTATTATTTACTCCTACCTCTGTCTTTAAACGCCGTTCCAACCACATGCCTATAAGATCCACTCATCTAAGTGATAGGATTATACGTAGACCCACGCCACCCTACCTCGGAAGGAACGAACATCATCACGACACCACGGACTCCCACACGCAAACTGCAGAGGGCACATCATCAAACAAAGTGTCAGCCGGATCGCGAAACACGTCCGAGAGAGCATATTTACTACTACACACACAACCGCTACCTACACACGCGCTGGACCATTATTAAGCCGGCGATAGTATGTAAGCACTGCCTTGGGATTCAAGACGCAGACATGGTGATTCAAGACGCAGAGGGATTCCACCGGCATCGCCATAGCCGTCGCCTGTCTCCTGTCGCCAGTCGAAAAGGAGGAACATACAAGGAGCTCTTCGAAAGTTCCGGATAAGGATATTGTACAGGCGCCTTCGCGTTGGGGTTTTTCGGTCGCCGACAGTTCCAGCACCAATTCATCAACCCCGTTTGAATGGTCAGTGCTATTTTCTCTACATGTTTCATTTACCTTCTATTTGACTTGCGAAATGGGGAAAAAACCCAAACTCTGCAAATATCCCTGTTTATCTTTAAAATAGGAAACAAAAGGCGACGAATGTCCTATGTGCATTTACACACCAACTTTCTGTCGTCGAAGCACTCGCCGTTTAAATACTTTTAGAGTCCCGATTGAATACGAAAATTATCAACATCAAGTTGTAAGTATTGCCTTTCAAATTCAAGTGAATGTCAATTATTTCCCTTCAAGTCGTGCGTTATTAGTTTCTCCACTTTTTGTATTACATGCAGATTGTGCCCTGCTGTTTAAAACATCTTCTAGAGAACCTGACAATTGACACTCATAAGAACTGGATGGAGGCTAAGTGTCCAAAGGGAGACACATACTACTTGTACCTAGAAAAGTGGGAAACTGAAATTGATTGGACTAATATGTGTAGGCAGCTAAATACTACTTCAAGGTTAACCCATGTTCGAACCTATATCTGTGGAACACAGTGGAGAGCACTCTATATATGCTATGGTATTGAAATTGGTGATGTTGGCAAATTCAAGTATGATTAAAATCAACATGTCTTTAACGTTGAAGTGACTGACGCAAGCAAAGCTACCAAACCTTTTGGTCAATACTCTGGTATGTTAGCTTGTGTTATTTTGCTTATAGACTCAGCAATTCATATACTTCAAACTTACTGTACTCGTCTATTTGATCAGAGTGTAAACAAATTGCTAAATGCTGCAAGCCAGCCCTTTTGAAGACCTATTTCACGAACCGAGAGATGTCAGCTTTTCATAAATGAATGCAATATCTTTCACTTTATTCAAAGAGGCCACAAGGGAATTAGATCCTGATGAGTTCTTTGAGATCCCTCAGTTCTATGTGCGCATGGATTGAGGATGATAGTATAGATATAGAATCTCTGGTATCATTCACACTTTTTTTGCATCACCACATACCCGATACTCTGCTGTCATTTACACTTTCCTGATACAATGTTCATGTTATTTTGGTCAGCACCTCAAGATTCAGGTAGTAGATGGTTATATACTTCCATTACAAGGGACCTGTCGTCTATACGCGAGAGACTTTGTCGAGATCATGGAAACATATCGCATAATAGAAGATTACGTCGAGTTCATTGGGAACTGGGATCTTTCTTCGAACAAGCGCATATTCACTTTGGTGATCTCTTCGCTATCAAGGTGCAGATCCAGAAGGAGCACATCAAGCTGAAATTTGAGAAGGTCAGCGACGACGTCCAGGAGACCAGCAAAGAGATCAAAGAAATAGTCAAAAAAGAGATAAAAAAGAGATGAAAGAAGAGTGACAATATTACTATGCTATGTTCTTGTTAGGAAGTATTTTGTCCAGTGACTACTCTAAATAGACTCTTAAGCTTGTAATCGCGACAAGAAATATTTTTGTTTTTGTCCTAGGACATGTGTGGCATCTGGCATTTTTTTGCCGCTGAGGTTACTGGTCGAGTCCCGGTAGTCGGCAGGACTGACCTTTATGTACTGGTCGAGTCCGGGAGTCGACCGGACAGAATTTCTCCGTCTCACTGCCTGTGGATCCAGCCGACTCCCTGGAGTCGGCGTGACCTGCGTTCTTCCGGCAACTCAATAGAAAAGACAACCGAGACGGCACGACTTCCACACACTGTCTCTATTGTGCTTGTCTTTCAACGCCGAGAAGGTACTTGAAAAAATGAAACGAAAAACAAATGAAACAGATGACGGGACCATATAGCATGAGAAACTCATCGTGGAGTCGGCAACCACCGAGCCGGCAGGATAGATACCTGATGCGAACTAAGAAACCGTGACCACTCCCTGCATTAAATGATCCCCAACCTAACCTCAATGGGAAGAAACGTGACCGGAAGAACAACAAACAGATTCCATGGATACACGCCACAGGTCGATAGAAGCACGGCGGAGCAAGAAAATCGAGGAAGAAGAAAAGGGGGAAACAAAAGCTGCAGTAACCATCCGATCCAGAAAATAGCCTATATACCCCGTTCCCTGAAGTACTGTATTTAGGTCGGTGACCAGTCGGAACCAATGGCGAGCCGCCAGCGTGACGCGAATTCGAGCCTTCTGACTACTAGCACAGTGCAACGTACCCGCCGACGAATGGAGGGAGGCCTATGCTCTTGTTAGGATGTATTTTGTTCAGTGACTACTCTAAATAGGCTTTTATACTTGTAATCGTGGCAAGAAATATTATTCTTTTTGTCCTAGGACATGTGTGGCATCTTGCATTTTTTTGCCGATGAAGTTACTGGTTGAGTCTCGGGAGTCGGCAGGACTGACCTTTATGTACTGGTCGAGTCTAGAGAGTCGGCCGGACTGAATTTCTCCGTCTAACTGCCTATGGATCTAGCCGACTCCCTGGAGTTGGCGTCACCTGCGTTGCACAACTCGACCACCCGACTCCAGGTTCCGTCTTAGGGCACACCCGACCCCACCGACTCCAGCTTCCCGTCTTAGCGCACCACCCGACCCCGCCGACTCCAGGTTCCCGTCTTAGCGCGCCACCCGACCCTGCCAACTCTAGATTTCCGTCTTAGCGCACAACTCGACCAAGGCGACTCCAGGTGCCGAATCGAGGTTCCGTCTTAGTGCACCACCCGACCCGGCCGACTCCAGGTTCCGTCCTGGTGCAACACCCAACCCCGCCGATTCCAGGTCCCCGTCTTAGCGCACCACCCGACCCCGCTGACTCCAGCTCCCGTCTTAGCACACCACCCGACACGGTCGACTCCAGGTTCCCGTCTTAGCGCACCACCCGACCCCGTCGACTCCAGGTTCCGTCTTAACGCACCACCCGACCCAGCCGACTGCAGGTTCCCGTCTTAACGCACCACCTGACCCAGCCGACTCCAGGCTCCCGTCTTAAGGCACCACCCGACCCCGCTGACTCCAGATTCCGTCTTAATGCATCCTTCAAATGTGCAACCGAGACTAAAATGTGTCCCAATTTTAGTCATTTCAAGTGGAGCTCCAGTGGTGATCATGCCAAAACACGTAAACTTTTACACACGTGTAGGGAAGAAAATCAGTACCAATTTAGTCATTTCACCAATTTGATCTTCTTCCTCCTCTCTAGGCCATCTACTATGCAAATAAACTAATATCTTTATGTTGTTATGTAGTCAAATCCGTATAGGCATCCAAGATTCGGTATTCTCAACATCAAGAGATAAGGTTCTTATTTTTATGAAATGGTCTTTTAATTTTTTTTAAACAGAGTACCAAATTTGACTCATGGCCGGCTCAATGAAGTCGGTCTCAACTGGCATGCATTTACCCACCCAATGCGTGGAGTCGGCGGAGTAGGTGACGCCCAAGCGACACGCCCACAAATCATGAAGACAAAAAGGATAAGACCAAGACAGGGTACCAAGTTTGACCATCGCCGTTGGAACATCTTTATGGTGTTATGTAGTCCAATCCGTATAGGCATCAAAGGATAGCGCCAACACAGAAATAAATAAAGAAAAGGCCTATATATTTCCCTATCGTACACCTAAATCACAAGCAACGGTCATTTAAGAAATGTGACACACAAACATCACATCACGGAAAGATAGGTCAGACACAGCACGTCATACAGACAGAAATATGGGCAAACCCACCACACAAACAGAAAAAAACAGAGCACAAACACATGACAAACGCAAAATAAAAATACAACAACCTTAAGCAATGTAATGTAAAAACACGGTAACAAACCAATCTTTGCCCAAAAGAACCTACACAAAAAAGAGGGAGTTGGCGGGACGCCCCTCCTGTCACGTCTTGTGGCCACCAAACGGGTGGAGTCGGCGGATAGATCGAACTCATCCAAATCTATAGGTGGTTCCAAACAAATATTAAACATTTGGAGAACCTTTCTCGCTCGTCCTCTGTCGCCGGCGGTGAGCAGCGGAGTTATCTCGTCCGAACATACACAAAAAAGGGAGTCAGTGGGATAGCCGAGCAGTGAGACGGAGAAGGTTAGTGGGTCCGACTCCCGGGAATCGACCAGCACATAAAGATAAAGGTAAGTCCGGCCGACTCCCGGGACTCGACCAGCACATAAAGACAAAGGTCAGTCCAGCCGATTCCCGAGACTCGACCAACACATAAAGCCGCCCAAGCGACACGCCCACAACCCATGAAGACAAAAGGATAAGACCAAGACAGAGTACCAAATTATGTAGTCCAATCCATATAGGCATCAAAGGATAACGCCAACACGGAAAGAAATAAAGAAAAGGCCTATATATTTCCCTACCGTACACCTAAATCACAAGCAACGGTCATTTAAGAAATGTGACACACAGGGGCGTCACGAAAAGATAGGTCAGACACACCACGTCATATGGACAGAAATATAAGCAAACCCACCACACAAACAGGAAAAAACAGAGCACAAACACATGACAAACAGAAAATAAAAATACAACAACCTTAAGCAATATAATGTAAAATCAAATTTAACTGCCATACCATATGAACCGGCGGGTACCTCCGAGGCCAAAATCTCCAAGCAGACCCACCAAACGAAGATCCATCCAACGAACCGACGACCTACAAACAAAATAGTCAGACGATCCAAGGAAAAAATTCCGCTGTTTTTTCGTAACTGTTAAACCGCGGATCCACTAATTTGTTCATGTTCAGCGACACGTACTATCATGTCAGTTTTATTTTCCATTGAGTTGCTGGAGAAACAAATGTCAGGCCGACTCCAGTGAGTCGCTGGGGTAGATGCCAGGGTCGATGCACAGTAAACATAGAAGACCAGTCCAGCCGACTCCAGGGAGCCGGCGAGGTCAATGCCCAGTAAAACAGAGAAGCCAGTCCCGCCAATTTTGGCTTGCCGGCTCCGTGACTCTGATACAGACAAGCATCACATGAGAAAATAACCAATGAAAGGTAAAATACAATCGCACAGAATATAGACATAAGAAATAGAAAGCTGACAGAGGAACGCACATAGAAAGATGACATAGAAACACACGTACCTATACCGAAAAGGACCCGCAGCAAGATACCATGAAAATAACCAAACACGTCCACAAATAACACACGCGTTCACCGACGAGGAAACGAAAGAAAAAGAACGAATTTACAACCGGGATGAAGCCGGCACATCCCAGACGACACGACTACAGAAAAAAATAGAGAAAAAAAGGAAGCTGAAACACGACGAACGTAAAATTTACAGCAAGAAACCGGTCTGCATAGAGGTAGTGAAAAACAAAAAAAGATATCTCTAGCAACACGACAGGAACACATTCCAAAGCACCGATCGAAAGCAACAAAGACCTCAACGCCCAAAACGATACGACCGCAAGAAAATCGAGAAATACAATATCACGAAAAAAACAAAAGCAAATACAGCAAAAGTAAATCAGCAGCAAGAAACCGGCATGCATCAAAACGGAAGAACAAAAGAAAAACTGTTAGCAACACACGGCAGGAAGACGGTACAAAGAAACGATCCGTAGGAACAAAAGGATTCGCAACAGGATAAACATGATCCGAAAGAAGACAAGCAAATACCTGATACACAACCCGGGGCGAAGCCGGCGCGCAGACACGATCGATCCGCAGCAAGAAGTTGACCTGCATCAACATGGGGAAAACAAAAAAAACACATCAGAAACACGGCACAGAATAGTGAAGCAACCGATCGTAAATACAAAAGGGAACATGAAAAAACTACACGACGAGAGGATCATGGACAACAAAACTAATCAAACACCCAAAAATCACACAATAGCACAATCACAACAACAAACAATAAAAGGAACAAATAGCACACAACAACAGTACAACGGAGCAAGAACAGAGAGGAAGAAGAAAATAGGAGAAATGAGAGCTGCAGTAACCATCCGATCCATAAAACACCCAATACCCCGTTCCATTGCACTGTATTTAGGTCGGCAACCACTTGCAACCAATGGCGATCCGCCAGCGTGATGCAAAATCGGGCCTTCTAACTACAGCACAGTGCAACGTACCCGCCGACGAATGGAAAGACGCCATGTAGGACGGTGAAATCGGGCCCGATTTTCAGCTGACATCACGAACAGTGCCGATCCTGCGAAATACCGAATGTGCCCTGTTACACTATAGAATATACGCACTTTACTGTAGAAAATACGCATCGACAACGCACGCAAGGGAAACATCGGCGACGCAACGTCCCGAGCAACCGACATGTGGGCCAAGGAGAGGGAGGGACCCGCGGTCAGCGAGGGAGAGGGAGAGGAACACGTAGCACGATCACTCTCCCGAACGGGCACTCCCTAAAACCTAGAACGGTAAATGAATAAAATCAACCAATGGGAGGAACGCGCTTGGAATCTTTGGCACTGTTGCCCGTCTACCACACCGATTAAATACGAACCGTGAGACTGATGGGCGGGCCCTCGGGCTACAGCGGTGATCCACGTAGGATGTCAGCGAGAGTGGGTGCAATAAGGCTGGTACGGTTAGCAACTTTGCAAATCCCTATTCATTCCGACTCCAGGAGCCGGCAGGGATCGAATGGAGCGGAGGCACGGAGCGGGGAGGATCGGACGGCCAGAAAGCTCAAATCGCCGAGGAGCCTCCAAGGGGTCTCACCGTTTATATCTTTAGATATGAGGCTTGTAGGTTCGTCTTTCCATTCAAGAGGTGTCTTTTAGTATCTGTTGTTGTGCACAAGTATATTTCTTTGTGCATGATACTTGGTACTAAGAGATCATCTTTTGAGTGCATTTGATTGTGGTCAATGTTTGGCATTTGTAACTCATATGTTCCTTTATTGATGTCTGACACACTGTTTTGTACAAAGGATTCGAAGCTCAAGGCCCCTATGGACATGTCCGTGTTCAAAAGAAGAAGGCAACATATGGGTGGATCAAGAATGAGGTGTCCCCTAACCATTTCATCAATGTGCTCCTCGCACCTGGATTAGGGCTCCTCCTTGTGCCTAAAGCCTTCATGCCCTACTTGGGCGATGTGCCTGGCGACATCACGCTCAGGACGAACACATGCAGCATTTGGACAATCACCGTGGCTGATATCAATGGGAGAGCATGCCTCCAGAAGGGATGGCCAGCTTTTGCCATAGCTCATTACTTGCAGCTTGGTTACGTCCTCATGTTCAAGAAGCTCAGCCGAATGGACTACAAAGTGATCATCTTTGACAACTCAGGCTGTGAGCTGTTGACGATGTGCCATGTTCACCCATCGAACTTCAAGAAAGACGAGGACTAAGTGATATGTCCAAAAACGTATTTATAATTTTTGATGTTCCATGCCTGTTATATATTGATTACCACATGTTTATCTTACACTTTATATCATGTTTTATGCATTTTCTGGGACTAACCTATTAACAAGATGCCCAAGTGCCAGTCCTGTTTTCTGTTGTCTTTTTGTTTCAGAAATTCTATTCTGGAAATATTCTCGGAATCAGACGCCAATTTAACTGATTTATTTCTGGACCGAGACGAAGCAGCAGCCAGAAGGAGAAGTCCGGAGGCCATCTGAGGGAGGTAGGCAGACCCACGACGCGGCCAACGGTGGGCCCACGGGACCAGCCCGCCTGGCCCACCTGGCTGCCCTCCGACGCCGCCCTTTCGCCTATAAATTGCATCTATTAGGGAAACGCTAGATACCCTAGTAAAAAATCCACGAAAAGTTTCGACGCCGCCATCGTCTTCAACCCTAGTTTGGGAGGGTTTCTGCAGTTCTTCCCGGCACCTTGCCGGAGGGGAAATTATCACCGGAGGGCTCTACATCGCCATGCCGGCCTCCGGAGTGACGCGTGAGTAGTTCTCCACGGGACTACAGGTCCATAGCAGTAGCTAGTTGGTAGTCTCTCCACTTTGTGCTATCATGTTTAGATTTTGTGAGCTGCCTAACATGATCAAGATCATCTTTATGCAATGCTACATGTTGTGTTTGATGGGATCCGATGAATTGTGAAGTTATGATCAAGTTTGTTTATCTATTTATATTATGTTTTATCTATGTTCCTGCATGCTCTCCGTTGTTAGTAGGTGTTTTGGCCAAGTAGATGCTAATGACTGCAAGAGAGGGTATTTATGCTAGATAGTGGGTTCATGCCTCTAGAAGCCTGGGCTTGATAGACAGAAACAACTAAGGCGGTAGATGTGATGTTGCCACTAGGGATAAAATAATCGATGCTTAGATTAAGGGTACTGCTGTTAAGTCTAATGCGTTTGTTTACATTACACACTTTGTTTAATGCTATAATCTGTTGCTTGCAACTTAATACTCATGGGAGACCCGGAAGCTATCTTGTGAGTGGATTATGAGTCATAGATGCAGCTAGTAAGCGGTCTATGTATATTGTTGTAATGCCCAATAGATCTAACAATGAACATGTTCTTGTCATATATTGCATTGTCAATTGACAAACACTTTGTCAATTGTCCAGCTGTAATTTGTTCACCCTACATGTATGTTTATTTGTCTTATGGAGAGACACCACTAGTGAACTATGGACCCCGGCTATTTATTCCACACTGATACAAACACCGTTTTCACCATGCTCTACGTTACTTCCTGCTGTTACCTTTGTGTTCATCATATTCCACACTATACGTTTAATCCTTTATATTCAGCAAGCCGGGGAGATTGACAACCTTCTTGTTTCGTTGGGGCAAAGTAGTTTGATTGTGTTTGTAGGTCCACGTCAACGACATCTCAAGAGTGCTGTTGTTGACACCGTGTTGAAGCTCTTCCAATTCCTACAGGATCTGACAACCTTGGTTTTGTAATCAAGGGAAAACTTGCTGCTTACCACATCATACCTTCTTCTTGGTGTCTTCCAACAAATGTGCGTTTCCACGTCAACAAGCAACACTTTTTCTGGCGCCGTTGCTGGGGAATTAGAAGCTACAGCAAGGGGAGTTACACACCACCATTCTCTTTACTTTGTTTTTGTCTTGCTTAGTTTATTTTTATTTTTGTTTGCTTTTAAATCGAAAAACACAAAAAAATAGTTCTAGTTTTATTTCCTGTTTTTACTTTAGTCAAAATGAGTTCTCTTGAAAACACCAAGTTGTGTGACTTCACTAGCACAAACAATAATGATTTTATTTGCACACCTATTGCCCACCTGCTTCCAAAGCAGAGTCCTATGAAATTAAACCTGCTTTACTAAATCTTGTTATGAGGGAGCAATTTTCTGGTGTTAGTACGGATGATGCTGCCTCCCACCTTAATAATTTTGTCGAATTATGTGATATGCAGAAGTACAAAGAGGTAGAGGTGACATTATTAAACTGAAACTATTCCCTTTCTCTTTAAGGGAAAAGCTAAAGAATGGTTATTATCCTTGCCTAGGAATAGCATTGATTCATGGACTAAATGTAAAGATGCTTTCATAGGAAAATACTACCCTCCTGCTAAAATTATATCATTGAGAAGTGGCATTATGAATTTTAAGCAATATGATAATGAGCATGTTGCCCAAGCTTGGGAAAGGATGAAAAGCTTGGTTAAAAATTGTCCCACACATGGACTGACTTCTTGGATGATTATTCAAACCTTTTATGCAGGATTAAACTTTTCTTCAAGGAATTTGTTGGATTCGGCTTCTGGAGGGACCTTCATGTCCATCACTTTGGGTGCAGCAACAAAATCCTAGATGAGATGATGGTAAATTATTCCCAATGGCATACTGAAAGGGCACCAACAGGTAAAAAGGTAAACTCTGTTCAGGAGATTTCTTCATTGAATGATAAGGTTGATGCTATTATGTCCATGCTTTCTGGTAATCAAGTGCCTGTTGATCCAAATAATGTTCCTTTAGCTTCATTGGTTGCTCAAGAAGAGCATGTTGATGTGAACTTCATTAAAAATAACAATTTCAACAACAATGCTTATAGGAACAATTTCGGTAATAACAATTATAAGCCCTATCCTTCCAATAGTGGCAATGCTTATGGTAACTCTTTCAATAGTCCACGAATGCTTAGTGATGAGAGGTGATAGAGATAGAAAAGGCTACTAAAGATTTTATGCATGCTCAGTATGAACAAAACAAAGTCTTTTCAAGAACTATGGATGAACATTCTTCTATGTTGAAAATATAAGTCATCAACTTGATAGTTTGAATAAGGAGATTTCGAATTTGCAAACTAGGCTATCTAATACTGAAACTTGCATTTCGAATGTGTCTGAAGCTCAAGCCTCCCTGATAAATAAAATGGCAGCTAAACCTGAAACATCTGAGAATAATAATTTTGGGTCTAAATGCTATAGTTGCCACTATTTTCACCAATGAAGATATTAAAACTTTGAGCACTAGTGAATTACCTACAGGTCCTAATCATACTAGTAACAAGAAAATTAAAATTGGAGAAGGTCCCACTTCTGTTGAGAAGGGTTCCAAGTCACTTAATGACACTAAAGTTACTCCTGAGAAAAATGCTGAAATTTTTCGTGTTGTTAGGAATGATACTCCTATTTCTTTTGATGATAATGAGTTTGATTTTGATAGTTGCAATCTTACTGAAGTTATTAAGTTCTTACAAAAGCTTGCTCAAACTCCTAATGCTAGTGAAATAAACATGGCTTTCACTAAGCACATCACTAATGCTCTTATCAAGGCTAGGGAGGAGAAACTTAAACGTGAAGCATCTATTCCTAAAAGTTAGAAGATGTTTATGAACCTACTGTTAAAATGAGAGTGAATGATTTTGATTGCAATGCTTTGTGTGATCTTGGTGCTAGTCTCTGTTATGCCTAAGAAACTTTATGATATTCTTGATTTAGCACCATTAGAAGATTGTCACTTGAATGTTCATTTTGCTGATTCTACTATGAAGAAACCTGTGGGTAGAGTGAATGATGTTCTTATAATGGTTAACAACAATTATGTCCCTGTAGATTTTATTGTTTTGGATATTGAATGTAAGGCTTCTGTCCTATTGTTTTGGGAAGACCTTTTCTTAGAACTGTTGGTGCCATTATTGACATGAAAGAAGGAAATATCAAATTCAGTTTCCACTCCGAAAGGGGATGGAACACTTTCCTAGAAGAAGATGAAACAACCTTTTGAGTCTATTGTTAGAACAAGTTATGCTTTCAATGCTACTCTTGATAATACTTGATCTTTTTGCTACTGCGCCTAGCTGAAAGGCGTTAAAGAAAAGCGCTTTTGGGAGACAACCCAATTTTATTTCCTGTTATTTTTTTTTTCTTGAGTCAAGGAGTTTGCTTACTTCTGTAACAACTCCTTTGTATCTTTTATTTTCGTTTTTGTTGTGCCAAGAAAAGCCTCTAATGCAAGAGGGTGCTAAAGTTTTATTTGCTGTCCAGAAACAGATTTCTGTACCTCACGGTAAAAATTCGTGAAAAATCACGGATTACTATTTTGATCTGTAATTTTTTTAGCAGAAGCCTGAACTTATTACCTATCTTTCGTTAGTTAACCGTTTTCTGATTTGAGCATCGGAAGTGCCTCGAAAAAATTCGTCTTTACGGACTGTTCTGGTTTTGACAGATTCTGTTTTTTTTGCATTGTCTCTTTTGCAAGTATAGATTCACGTTCTTCGGGGGGAGATCAAGATCTTGCTTAGTAACAGTAGCTAATGTTTGAACTAAAGTATGCAATGTGTTTTTACAGAACCAAGTGAGTTTATGTTTTGATGCACTAACCCCTCTAATGAAGTTTGCTAGTTATCTTTGTGTGAAGAAGTTTTCAAGTATTAGGAGAGGAGGATGATATAAGAAGATCAAGAAGAGAGAAAAGCTTAAGCTTGGGGAGGCTCCCTTGGATCTCCCCAGCATATATCAAGAAGACTCAAGCGTCTAAGCTTGGGGATGCCCAAGGCATCCCCTTCTTCATCAACAAATTATCAGGTCACTCTAGTGAGACTATATTTTTATTGCTTCACATATTGTGTGTGTTCTTGGAGCGTCTGTGTGTTTTATTTTCTGTTTTGTTTTTGTTTTGTTTTTTTTCTGATCATAACTTAGTTGGATCCTAGCACTCTTGTTTGGGAGAGAGACACGCTCCGCTTTTTCATTAGAATACTCATTTCTTCACTTATACTTGTTGAGTATTCTTGTTTAGCACTGCTATATTAGCTCTTGTTTTTCATGTATCTCTTTTTAGAGCTATTAGTTCTTTTATAGAAAGTACTCTCTTGCTTCACTTATATTTGTTTGGAGAGTTGTATAATTGGCGTCTGGTTGGAACAGAAAATGCTAAAGTGTGTGGTAGTTGTATAATGGAAAAACTTGCATAGTCTTGTAGATCATTGAACTTTGATAACTTGATTCCTTGCAAATGTTTTGAGATATTAAGAAATTAGATGTTAAATGCTTGCTGGTTAATTAAGCTAAAATCTGATTAGTGGTTGTGTTATTAAAGCTTGTACCGTACTACAAACTCTTAAAATTGCTGAAGGTGTAGTTGGACTTGATAGCTTCTCATGTCTGAAGGTAGTTGGAAACAACATAGTTGCGTGCTAAGGTCGAGGGATCTAACGGGGTACTTGTGCCTCCGTGAACGGCCCTCTTGGGGTAAATTTAATCATGCTCTTAATGTTGAACCTGCTAGTTGTTTGCAATAAACTTGTGAGTTCTTTTTGACTAATGTTGAGCTACGGTTTTTGGCACTTCCACCATCCATATTTTGCTAGCCTCTTCGGTGTTGTGCATTGCCTTCTGCTCACATTGAGAGTTGTGCATACTTCGCCAGTACATCCAACCCCGTGGGAGAACTTCATCTTGTTCTCCTACACATAAGCCAAACATCTTCCTCAAAACAGCCACCATAACTACCTATCACAGCATTTCCATAGCTGTTCCGAGATATATTGCCATGCAACTTCCACCTTACATTACATGACTTGTTGTCATTCATCATTGTTATATATTGCTTTGCATGATTCTATACAGCTGATGTGTGGTTTTACCCATGTTACGCTAGATCATTGCACATCCTGCTACACTGGCAGAGGCATTCAGTTTCATACATCATGTTTTGTTCATTATGAGTTATTTGTACCAAAAAGTGTGTCATCATATTAGAATGTTGCCCCTACGGTGAGGAGAGAAAAGTGAAAAGAGCCATGGAGGCCATCGAAAAGTGGAATAGAAAAAGAAAAAAAAAAAAAATAAAGAGAGAGGGGGCAACATTACTATCTTTTATCCACACTTGTGCTCATGTTTAGCACCTGTTTCATAGTCATCATTTGTGCTCATGATTAGCACCTATACTCCATCTGAGAGAGTTTTCATGTTTTACTAGTATAACTATGTGGGGAATTTACGTTATAGAACTTGGGTTGTATATTCCAATGATGAGCCTCCTCAAAAGTGCTCTAGGTCTTCGTGAGCAACCAAGTTGGATGCACCCCCACTAGTTCCATTGGAGAGCTTTCATACACTTATAGCTCTATGTGCATCCATTATATGGCAATCACTACTCCTTGCATAGCTTCGATTATAAGACTTCCTCTTGTATAATGTTCACTTACAGCTTTGTGAGATTTCTTCCATTGGCCTTCCAAACCCCCATTAATGTTCTCTTTGCCATAACATCCTAGTGCCAATACCAAATGCTTACGCTCACCAGTTGAGTAAAACTTCGAACAGTTGATTCATTACGTTTGTGATACTTTTGTTGACTGGATCCTTTCTATGCTTGTGGATGATTGCTTGATGCTTGAGTAGAAGGATTGAACTTCTATACTGAATTCTTAAATCATCTATAGTAAACTTTGTATGGTTTCATGTCTTTATAGCATCTTCCATGAAAGGTTTTTACTTGTTTAATTGTCTTGCTTTATCATTTGTTTGTTTAATATCAAATATAGACTTTTGCTTTGAATGATTTGATCTTACCTCACATGCTTTACATTACTATATGATCAAGATTATGTTGGTAGCATGTCACCTCACAAATTATCTTTTGTTATCGTCTACCTACTCGAGGACGAGTAGGAACTAGGCTTGGGGATGCTTAATACGTCCAAAATATATCTATAATTTTTAATGTTCCATGCCTGTTATATATTGATTATCTTACACTTTATATCATTTTTATGCATTTGACTAACCTATTAACAAGATGCCATAGTGCCAGCTCCTGTTTTCTGTTGTCTTTTGTTTCAGAAATTCTATTCTGAAAATATTCTCGGAATTGGATGCCAATTTAACTGATTTATTTCTGGACCGAGACGAAGCAGCAGCCAGAAGGAAAAGTTCGGAGGCCAGCCGAGGGAGACAGGGGGCCCACAGCGTGACCAAGGGTGGGCCCGCGCCACCATCCCGCCTGCCCACCTGGCTGCCCTTCGACGCCGCCCTTTCGCCTATAAATTGCATATATTCGGGAAACCCTAGATACCCGAGCAAAAATCCACGAAAAGTTCCGACGCCACCGTCGTCTTCAACCCTAGTTCGGGAGGGTTTCTGTAGTTCTTCCCGGCACCTTGTCAGAGGGAAATCGTCACCGGAGGGCTCTACATCGCCATGCCTGCCTCCAGAGTGATGTTTGAGTAGTTCTCCACGGGACTACGGGTCCATAGCAGTAGCTAGTTGGTAGTCTCTCCACTTTGTGCTATCATGTTTAGATCTTGTGAGCTGCCTAACATGATCAAGATCATCTTTATGTAATGCTATATGTTGTGTTTGCTGGGATCCGATGAATTGTGAAGTTATGATCAAGTTTGTTCATCTATTTATATTATGTTTTATCTATGTTCCTGCATGCTCTCCGTTGTTAGTAGATGGTTTGGCCAAGTAGATGCTAATGACTGCAAGAGAGGGTATTTATGCTAGATAGTGGGTTCATGCCTCTAGAAGCCTGGGCTTGATAGACAAAAACAACTAAGGCTGTAGATGTGCTGTTGCCACTAGGGATAAAATAACCGATGCTTAGCTTAAGGGTACTGTTGTTAAGTCTAATGCGTTTGTTTACATTACACACTTTGCATAATGCTATAATCTGTTGCTTGCAACTTAATACTCATGGGAGACCCGGAAGCTATATTGTGAGTGGATTATGAGTCATAGATGCAGCTAGTAAGCGGTCTATGTATATTGTTGTAATGCCCAATAGATCTAACAATGAACATGTTCTTATCATATATTGCATTGTCATGCGTTTGCACTTTGTCAATTGCCCAGCTGTAATTTGTTCACACAACATGTATGTTTATTTGTCTTATGGAGAGACACCACTAGTGAACTGTGGACCCCGGTCCTTTATTCCACACTGATACAAACACTGTTTTCACCACGCTCTACGTTACTTCCTGCTATTACCTTTGTATTCATCATATTCCACACTACACGTTTAATCCTTTGTATTCAGCAAGCCGGTGAGATTGACAACCTTCCTGTTTCGTTGGGACGAAATAGTTTGATTGTGTTGTGTGCAGGTCCACTTCAACGGCATCTCAACGACACTGTTGTTGACACCGTGTTGAAGCTCTTCCAATTCCAACTGGATCTGACAACCTTGGTTTTGTAATCAAGGGAAAACTTGTTGCTTACCACATCATACGTTCCTCTTGGGGTCTTCTAACAAACATGCGTTTCCACGTCAACAAGCAACACTAAGCAAGTGGATTGTGGATCTGTTAACATCAGACTATGTTTGAAACCTGTTTTATGCGACTTGTTTATCTGGATTCTGGTACTTGTTTAAGAAGATGTCTGCTACTCTGCTAAGTGCATTATGTTAGCCGTCTGTTATGCTAGTTTCTGGTACTTGTTTTAGAACATCTTTACTTGTGCAGTCGCTGGTAACCTCACCACAAGGAAGAAGAGGTTACCATAGCAGCAACTTTGCATTCAACCACACACTGCGTAGCTGCATTCGGGCATGCAAAGGATGTAACCAAACGCCCACCACCATGGGCTCAGCCCATGCCACGTTCTTTCATGCACTAGTAGGGAAAAGCTTATAGATGCAAGTCCCTCACTGACGGGCAAAACATTCGTGCGTCAGTGCTATATAGCACTGACGCGCGTATTAACTGCGCGTCAGCAGTGCAGCAATACCACTGACGCACGGCCTAATGTACCCGTCAGTGGTAAGTGGGTCCCGCTGCTGTAGCCGGGGGAGGCGTACCGCTGACAGCCGTAATTGTGGCGCGTCAGTGGTGTGGACGATACCACTGACGCACGCTCTAGGACGACCGTCAAAGGTGTGCCTCCCTCGGCTGACCGCTGCGGGACCCA
The DNA here is from genome assembly GCA_947311845.1 of Poa pratensis. Classification (NCBI taxonomy): domain Eukaryota; kingdom Viridiplantae; phylum Streptophyta; class Magnoliopsida; order Poales; family Poaceae; genus Poa; species Poa pratensis. Next base: position 108,887,474 of record CAMZMU010000041.1, read on the forward strand.
CATACCCCTGACGTGCCATCTTCCCATGCGTCAGCGTTGTGATACATACCACTGACAGGCATTTGTTCCGCGCGTCAGTGGTAAGTGGGTCCCGACGACCAGCCACATATATATGGTTTAATTAGGTTTAGTGTTTAATTATTAGGGTTTAGGGTTTTTAGGGGTTTAATTAGGTTTTAGGGTTTTTAGTGTTTAATTAGGGTAATTAAGTGGGTCCCGCGATGACCAAAACCTCGCGACACATTTCAAATGATATAAATGGGTTCACATTCTACATTGAGTAGAAGGACAAGAAATCAGATTATCAAAACTCAGGGGTACACCGCCGGTGACGTGAAGTTAAGATACAATCACGAGGGAGAGATTATATGGGGCCGAGATTATACTCTGTAGAGAAAGGTGCCGATGTTCTGTGTCAGATGGGTTAGGAGATCAAACATCGATCATTGAAGATGACCGATACTTCACCACCATATCAGTTCATTATACCCGAAGCTGGCAGTTCAACAAGCGTGAACGTCACCGCACAAAATGAGCTATATATGGGGGCTAAGCACGTGTTCCAATATATGCTTCATCATAACCGAGGTCAGGTCGTCCGTTCAAAATAACAAATCATGATGTGGGGCTAAATTATTCAACGGCGACAAAAAAAGGCAAGAAGATTGTTAAACACTGAGAAACTATATATATGCATGCATGTATCTCTCTTTTCTATAATTATGGACTTTGTATCGGTCAACACGCATTTTTGTATAATTATGTGCTTGTTTGTATCGCTCAACTAATATTCGATGTGTGCGGCGAAACGATGCATGTATCGTGTCTCTTTTGTACAATTACGCGCAACTTGTATATCAATCGTTCAACGAATTCATATTCAATGTGCATGCGGCAAAACTATGCATGTACGTATATATCCTTTTGTACAGATACAGACTTGAATCGATCAAATAATACTCAATAACACACTTATTATATTTATGTTTCATTTAATAATAGATGACACACTTATTATATGGAAAAAACAAAAGAATAAGGAAAACAAATTAAAACAAGAAAAAGAAAAAACTTACCACTGACGGACAAAATAGGTGTATGTCAGTGGTTCACGTAGTACTGACGCGCGTGTCTGTCGACCGTCAGTGGTTGCTGTACTGCTGACGCGCACGTCTTTGGGTGGCCATCAGTGGTGCAAATCGTACCACTGACGCGCGTCCTGGGTCGTCCGTCAGTGGTAAGTGGGGTACCCTTAATTGGCCTCGCGCGCGTCGAGGACAAATTTTCCCCAATCCCTCGCCCTCGCCGCACTCTCTCTCCCTCGTCCTCGCCGCACTCTCTTCCCCCTCGCCACCGGCCGCCGTGTCCGGCTCTCTCCCAAAAGCTTGAGCACGCGCCCCCTCTCTCCCTCCTCTCCCTCCTCTCACGCGCGCAAGCTCTTTGCCCCAAGCCTCCGCCGTCCACACCCTCGACGCCTCCGCCGTCCACGGGGCCCCGAGCGCCGACGCCGTCCACGGCCGAGCACCTCCACCGTCCAGGACACGAGCACCATCGCCACCGTGTCCTCCTCTTCCTCGGCGCATCTCCCTTCTGCAGGTTCATTCGGTTCGCCACCTCCTCTCCCTTGTGCACCCAAGGTGTTTGTGAAAATGCCACTAAGGATTTTGTGTACTAAAATTTGTGTAATAGGTTTAGGTTTAGCTACTGTTTAGGTTTAGTTTTCAATTTTTTGCTACTTTTTAGGTTTAGTTCAAATAGGTAGCTACAAAAATTTGTGAGATTTTTTGACATCAAGAAATTACAAAGCTATTTACAGTCCTATCCCTAGGTTTTATCAGTGCCTTCATTATATCAGTGATGTATCAAATTGGTCAAAGAGATGAATGAAACAATGTTGAACTGTGTAGTTTTGCATGAAGGTGTTTTTAGCTATGTTGGTATGAAAAATAAATTGAAAATGAGTTTTGCATTAGGTGTTTGTAGCATGTGAGGGATTTTCTCAAGATTTTTAGAAGTAAATTTATTGACAAGTGTGTGATTCTCTATGTGCTACTATTTTTGCCATATTTAATTAATTCCAATTGTCTTTTCTTATCTAGGTAGTTTCAGGAGGACATCGGCGCTGTTGTTCCGGAGCTCATCGACTTGTTAGTGGTGAGATTTGTTGATGATGTTGTGGTGGTGGTGATGATGCATGTTGTTGCATGTGATTTGTGTGTATGTTGCCGGCCGGAGATGCCAGCCGTGGTTTGAATTTTTGTGGTGTCCATGATGTTGTGGTGGTGGAATGAGTCCCCGACACATAGTGATTTGTGTATGTTTGCAGGTACCCATGAGGCCCTTGAGATTGCCGGAATGTCGATTAACTTCCGTTCTGGCAAATTTCGGGTACTCCATATATCATATTTTTAGCAAAGGTCATGCCGAAATTTTTCGTGAATTTCGGCATGACTTTGCAAAAAATATGATATATGGAGTACCCGAGATTTGCCGGAACGGAAGTTAAATAACATTCCGGCAATCTCAAGGGCCTCGTGGATTTTAAATGCTTTAGTGAATTTTAAATGCTTTTGTGGTTTTTAAAATGCTTAAGTGGTTTTTAAATGGTTAAGTGGTTTTAAAATGATTTAGTGAATATTTAATACTTTGGTGAAATTTACTTACATTTGTTTTACTAACTACGAGGTTTTATTGTTAGCGCGGACATGGCTCACAACGATGAAGCCGGGGGTTCATGGGTAGAACGAGAAGCCGGGGGTTCAGATCAAGGAGGCGACGCCGAGAGTGACCCTTTAACAGAGCACTACATGTCGATGCAAGGAAACTGCAGTGAGGACGACATGGCGATGCCAAGGAAGCGTAACGCTGATGAGCGGGAGGATGCCGAGGGCAATAAGGGGATCGTCGACGATGCCACTTACTATTGCACTGACGACCCCAGGGATGGCTACGAGACCACTACGAGTGGCGCCGCGGATGGTCACGAGACCACTGATGCAGGTAGCAGTGCCATGCATCGCCGGATGGAGATAAAACCAAACAGGCTCACCGCCACCAGATCCACCTTTGCGGAAGTGGACCCAACTGGTGTGCCTCTGCTGCCGCGTAAACTTGCGGGTGGGTTCGGCAACAATTGTGGATGCATCCTTCGAGACACCACCAAGATCTACGATGAGAACATAAGGGACAAAGACCATGAAGAACTAGCGGGGCTCCTTATTCAGAAGCTGCACGCACGATACAAGTTCCCCCGGAGTACTCTAGCTTGGATCTCTACACAAATCCGGTAAACTCATTCGCCTTCGGCAAGATGAGCAGAGCTCTGAGCACTTGGAAAAATAGGGTGAGGGCCAAGATTGATGAAGGTGAAAGTTTCGAAGACATCCACCGCGTCTTTCCCTCCATTAAGCATGAGGATTTAAATCTCTTTATTGAGTTGGAAAAACATCCTTCGAAGGTGCTGCGGAGGTAGTGGGGAAGAATATGCGGGATAAGAACTTAGGTGACCACAATCTCGGAAGCGGTGGTTATCTCGGCAAGCAACCAATTTGGGACGAGCAGGACAAAGTTTACATAGAACAGAAGAAAGAAAACCCGTAAGAGAAGTTCAAAGACCCGCGTGCAAGACGATATATCAGGTCCCGATACAACGAAGATCCCAAGAACGGGAAACTTCTTTGAACAAGAAGGTCAAGGATCTCCAGGACCGTTATCTGGTAAGGAAGTTTACCAGCTAAATTATTAGCTTCTATTCAAGTCAATGAAATGCTAGTAGCAACATTTCTAAATGGTTCACACGTTCCTTTTGTAGGAGGAACAAGAGCTTGCGTGGACCCAGGCTTCATCCCAGGAGTCGTCGGCGGTAAAGTCCCCTTGGGACGACCCTTTTAACTGGGCGGTGAATAGGGTAAAGGAGTTGCCAGTGACAAAAAAGCCTCATCGTGGGCGTGTGCTCGGCGTCGGCTCCGATAGAAAGTTTTCTAACTATTTCTCCGAGGACAAGGAGGTGCGAAAGGAGAGGAGGAGGCTCGAGAGGGATAACACCCAAAGGGAATTGGTCCAAGAAGAAGTGATCAAGCAGATCCAAACCCTCCTTCCTTCCATCACGCAGTCGGTCATAAATTGGATTGACGGTGGCCGAGAAGGGAGTGGCCCGACTCTTGCCAGCTTAGGGGCCAACAACTCGAACAACTAGGCGCCGTTGCAAGTCCCGCAGAACCCTAATCCTGATGCGTCGGCGCCCGCCAATGATTCACAACATACGCCGGCCGCCGCAAACAGTGCGCAACATACGCCGGCCGCCGCAAACAGTGCGCAACATACGCCAGCTGACAACATTGCACATGTTAAGGAGGATTCGCCGACATTCACCGTGCCTCGTAGCAGCCCTTCCATCGTCTCTTGCACGCTGACGGCTGCCCGTGGTCCGTCGACGTTAGACGAGATCAACGCCCTCACGGTAATTAGGCGTCGCAAAGGCTCAACTAGTTATTACTTTATCCTTCGCGGCCCTCTCTAACGCCTTGCGTATGTGTTTTCGTAGGCCGACCAGGTGGAATGCACAATGCTGCTTCATTTGAACAACGAGTTCAAAGACGTGGCTAAAGGAGTCATCGTGGCACCACTCAACCGCGTCTTCCACTTTGGGGCTATTCCGAGAACATGGTTTGGGTTACCTTTCATCGGTTGTTACAGGGTTGCGCTAACTTGGATCCTCCGACTCAACCCCCCGAATCCGATAAAGAGTTGAACCTCGGGGAATGCATTAGTATGCCCATGCTATGGCCAAAAGCATTGATTCATTTGGACCCCGCTATCAACACCACACAGCCAACAGCGGCAGGGTCGGCGCAAGAACAAGACAGGACCACTCCATCTGCTGAGCCCCAGAAGAGCCACGTATTTTTTTGGATGACGACAACAACAACTTCCTCAATGACTTCTGCTATGACGACCTGATTCCTCTTGATCCGCTCAACCGTGATCCCGATGCTCCCGCGGCCGATATCCCTCAATGCTCGAAGCGTCTATTCGGTTCTCAGGAAACGCCTGAAGTGGCCCCCTTCTTCACCGAGAACCAAACAACGGGTAGAAATAAATATATCCATATGTAAGACCAGGCACCAAATTAGACATACAACAGACATAAAACAAATTGGAACAACTGAATAGTATGCATGCACCAATGAATGACGTCTTCTACCAATCAAGTGGATCAAGCGGATATATTTTACCCTTGTCTTTAAACCGATGACCCAACTGCGTGACGGCAAGATTCACCGGTCTGACTGATAAGATTATGTACAGACCCTCGCGACCCAAGATCATTGATGCATGTAAAATGCATACATGAACTTTGCATTATTTTACTTATATTCCAGTCATATTTGCATCATATAAGGGTTATATCACTGTTTTATAATGATTTTGGGAATATTTGACATGTTTCCTATTTTTATGGAATTAACCCTGCGCAGGCAGAAAACCCTATTTCTTTCCTTTAATGTTTCAGGACCCAAACGACGTCCAAATCACCTGCAAATTTACGAGCGTCAATATTTGGAAGGAAGAAGACTTGGGGGCGAAGGAAGCGAACAAACGGAGCCACGAGGGCCAAAAGAGGTGGGCCCACGCGGCCCATGTACCTGGCCACGTGGGACCCCCCATCTTGGGCCTCGGAGCTCCGCTGCCGTTGATCTTTCCTCCACCGACTCCGTTTTGACCAAAAAACGCCTATAAAAATTATCTCCCGACGTTCTTTGGAAGGAGCGCCGCAGAAACATAGAACACCGAAACAGAGACCTGGAGTTGCAGATTGGAGGGGGAAACTCCGGCGGGGCGCTGCCGGTGTGGTTTCCATCTTCTCCAACGACTTCTCCACCGTCTCCATGATGAAGAGGGAGTAGTCCACCTCTGGACTATGGGTTTGTGGAAGTAACTTATGTATCTCTCTCTCTCTCTCGAGCTTCACTAATTAGTACCGTATGAGCTGCTGAACATGATTACGGTCATCTATGTAATACCTTTATGGTGGATCTTTTTATGAGTTAATATATGTTTGAGATTGCAATGGTTTTGTTTCAGTTATGAAAGTAGATGCATATTATGTACCCGTTCTTATTTACTTGTCATGATCAAGCATGTTTATGAGAGCGTGTGAGGGGGAACGTGTGCATTAGTTGGAGTAACAGGGGGTGGCTAGTGCAGTGAACGTGAGAGAAAGTTCTGCGATCCACTTGGGTGTTTGATACGTCTCAAACGTATCTATAATTTTTGATGCTCCATGCTTGTTTTATACCAATTCCTACATGTTTTGCATCTGCTTTATATCACTTTTATACATTTTTTGGGACTAACCTATTAACAAGATGCCGAAGTGCCAGTTCCTGTTTTCTGCTGTTTTTGTATTCCAGAAAAGGTAGTCTGGAAATATTCTCGGAATTGGACGAAACTTCACGGGGGTCCCTATTTTACCAGAACTCACCTGAAGGACCGAAGGAGCAATGGAGAGGAGCCAGGAGGGCCCCACATGCACCTAGGGCGCGAGGCCCCCCTCTGCCGCGCCCTAGGGTGGTGTGGGCCCCTCGGGGGTCGTCAGCCGCCGCCCTTTCGCCTACTTATTCCCCCCGACGCGAAAACCCTAAGTGTCTGAGCCAATATCCACGAAAAGTTCCAGAGACGCCACCACCGTCAACCCTAGCTCGGAGGGTCCAGAACTCTTCCCAGCACCCTGCCGGAGAGGGGAATCGTCACCGGAGGCTTCTACATCGCCATGCCTGCCTCCGGAGTGATGCGTGAGTAGTTCATCCTTGGACTACGGGTCCATAGCAGTAGCTAGATGGTTGTCTCTCCACTTTGTGCCATCATGTTTGGATCTTGTGAGCTGCCCTACATGATCAAGATCATATTATTGTAATGCTACATGTTGTGTTTGATGGGATCCGATGAATATTGAATACTATGTCAAGTTGATTATCAATCTATCTTATATGTTATTTAAGATCTTGCATGCCTTCCGTTACTCGTAGATGCTTTGGCCAAGTAGATGCTTGTAACTCCAAGAGAGAGTATTTATGCTAGATAGTGGGTTCATGCCTGCATTTAATCAGGGACAGTGACAGAAAGTTCTAAGGTTGTGGATGTGCTGTTGCCACTAGGGATAACCTAACGATGCTATGTCCACGGGCATATGTGTTTGTTTACATTACGCGCTTTATTTAATGCGATTATTCGTTGCTTGCAACTTAATACCAACGGGGACTCGGATGACAACCCAGCGGTGGATTATTAGTCATAGATGCTGTTGGATAACGGTCTATGTATCTTGTCATAATGCTCAATTAAATATCATAGTAGTCATTATGTCATGTATATGCATTGTCATGCGCTCACTATTTGTCAATTGCCCAGCTGTAATTTGTTCACCCAACATGTTAGTTATCTTTTATGGAGAGACACCACTAGTGAACTGTGGACCCCGGTCCATTCTTTTACACTGATTAAACAACCACAAACTGCAAACTGTTCCTTTTTAATTCTCTGCAATTTAATACTCATTTTCCACACCATACGTTTAATCCTTTGTTTTCAGCAAGCCGGTGAGATTGACAACCTCACTGTTTCGTTGGGGCAAAGTAGTTTGATTGTGTTGTGTGCAGATTCCATGTTGGTGATCGTATTGCGCCGTGCGAGCCACCAACAACCTTCTGAAGAGTTGCTGCTCCTACTGGTTCGATAACCTTGGTTTCTTTCTGAGGGAAAACTTGCTGCTGAACTGCATCATACCTTCCTCTTGGGTCTCCCAACGAGCGTGTGATTCACGCCATCAAGCTCTTTTTCTGGCGCCGTGCCGGGAGACAGCAGTCTTCTGCAAGGGAAGTTTCACGCTTCCAATCTCTTTACTTTGTTTTTGTCTTGCTTAGTTTATTTTATTTTATCTTGTTTGCTTTCAATTATCAAAAACACAAAAAAATTAGTTACTTGCATCTAGTTTATTTTCTGTTTGGTCTTTATTACTCCCTCCGATCCGGTATAAGTGTCAGAAGAAAAGAGCGGAACAAGTACAAATCAACAATAGCACTCGCGACAATTTTTTGGGATCGGAGTAGTATTTCATCATGCTTATCCCTAAGTATACTTTAAAAGAAATATCTATGGGTAGTGGGTCTATCATTGGAAGAGATAACATTGAGGAATTCTTTAATCATGTTAGTATGGTTGAAGATTTTGAAGATAGATCCTTGGTAGAACTTGCTCCAAATTATGAAATTGCTACAGCTTCTCTAGTTCACATGTTGGAAGCTCGGTTTGTCAATCTTAGTCCCATAATGCAGCACATGTTTCTAAAACTTCATGATACGGAAGATGGTGAAAAGAAAGATTTTGTTTTAGAAACCCTACTTAAGAATTTGGTGATGTTGCTAGGGAAGCTAGAAAAGTTTTTATTAAATACAAGATGCTTGGGTATTGTATTGACGTTGTTAATACACTTGAAAAACTTGAAAAAGAGAGGCTTAAGTACACTAAGAAACTAATTGTGAGGGGGAAGTTAAAATACCAATACCTTTTAAGCTTATAGGAATGCAGGAGGCACTAGAAAAGAATTTTGATTGGATTGTTCCTGAAAACCCATTTGATGAATATGATGAGCCTAGAGGTATTGAGAAAGGGAATTCCGAAACCTACATAGATAAGATAAATGCATTGTTGAGAAAACTTCCGACCTCTCTTTGGATGCTTCTTCACTTGGTAATACTTGATGCATGCTTTGTGCCTAGCTAAAAGGCGTTAAAGAAAAGCGCTTATGGGAGGCAACCCATTATTTTTTTCTGCAATTTTTCTTTTATTGAGTCAAGGAGTGTTTACTTCTGTAGCAACTCCTTTGTATCTTTATTTTCTCGCATTGTTGTGCCAAGAGTAGCCTCTAATGTTAAGAGATGCTTAATTTTGATTGCTGCGCAGAAACAGATTTTTGCTGTTCACTGTACGAAATTCCTAAAATCACCAGATTGTTAATTAAATCTGAAATTTTTTGCGTAATCTTTATGAATGTCTGAAACTTTCATTAGTTCAGAGTTTCTCGATCTGAGCGTCGTAAGTGCCTCGAAAAAATTCGTCTTTGCGGACTGTTCTGTTTTAGACAGATTATGCCTTTTTATTTTGCATTCTCTCTTTTACTAGTGTTGAGTGAAATTCTTTTTTGGGTGGAAGAGCTTCACATAACATCAGTGGCTGTAGCTAATGTTTAAAGTAACAAATCATATTGCGTCTTTATAGAACATGTGAATTTTTGATTATGCACTAACCCTCTAATGAGATCTACTTTGAGTTTGGTGTGACGGAAGTTTTCAAGGGTCAAGAGAGAAGGATGATATAATAGGATCAAGAAGAGTGAAGAGCTTAAGCTTGGGGAGGCTCCCATGGATCTCCCCAGCATATTTCAAGAAGACTCAAGCGTCTAAGCTTGGGGATGCCCAAGGCATCCCCTTCTTCATCGTCAAAATTATCAGGTCATCTCTAGTGAAACTATATTTTAATTCTTTCACATCATATGTGCTTTTCTTGGAGCGTCTGTGTGCTTTTTTTTCAGTATTGCACTTTTATTTTCAATAAAGCTTGACTGGACCCTAGCATTCTTGATTGGGAGAGAGACACGCTCCGCTTTTTCATGAGAATACTCCTATTCTTCACTTATATTTGTTGAGTATTCATATCTAGCGCTGTTCAGCTTTTAGCTCTTGTTTTCATGTATCTCTTGTCAGAGCTATTAGCTTTCTTTTGTAGAAAGTACTCTCTTGCTTCACTTATATTTGTTTGGAGAGTTGATGAAATAAATTGATTGGTGTTTGGTTGGTTCAGAAAATGTTGCATGTGGTAATTGGTATAAGGAAAAACTTGCTTAATCTTGTAGATCACTAATGGATAACTTGATGCTTGTCAATTGTTTTGAGTTAACAAGTAGATCATGATTAAATTGTGCATCACATGAGTTAAGCCTATTAGTGAAGAACTACCGTAAAGCTTGTTGAAAATTTGGTTTGCATCGGTGGTATCTAAGGTCTAGATATTTTCTAATAACAGGGTTTGGTTAACAAGGAAGACGGTATGAAGTCTTATAACGTTTGCAATATGTTTGTCATATAAAACTTGGTGTACGGGTTGATATTCTTGTTTGCTTACATAACCTTGCTAGCCTAAACTCTGTACTGAGAGGGAATGCTTCTCGTGCATCCAAATCCTTGAGCCAAAATCCATGCCATTTGTGTCCACCATAACTACCTATATGTGGTATTTCCTTGCCACTCCAAGTAAATTTTTCATGTGCTACCTTTAAATTATTCAAAATGTTATTATTCCCTTTTTGTGTCAATGTTTACTAGCTCATGAGGAATTAGTGTGGTTATTCTTTATTCTATTTGTCGATGGACTTTTACACCTGGACTAGTGGCATATACATCCGCTTATCCAATAACTTGCAAAAAGAGCTGGCAACGGGGTGCCCAGTCCCAATTAATTACAACTTTAACCAATTAATTCTCTTCACACTTTTGCCCTGATTCATCAGTAAGCAATGACAAACAGTGAAATACCTGAATGTGTGTAAACCAAAGAGAAAGAGGGATGATCTGCCTTGCTGGTAGAAATAACGTCCTTCATGGGAGCCGCTCTTAAAAGTCCGTTCGACAGGTAGAATACTGTTCTCACCCGCTACCATTCGTTGACAATTAACAAACACCTCTCAAAAATAGATACTCCTCCATGGTATGTGATTGATGGAAGGCACCCGAGGATTCGGTTAGCCATGGCTTGTGTTAGCAAGGTTGGGAGGAGTATCAAATATTTTATGCAATCTCTATATGCTTTCAAAAACCTAAAAGCTCTAGCACATGATTTAATCCCTGCTTCCCTCTGCGAAGGGCCTTTCTTTTACTTTTATGTTGAGTCAGTTTTCCTATTCTTTCTGTCTTCCACAAGCAAACACTAGTGTCAACTTTGTTACAACATGCGTTATATGCAATGTATTGGACTTGTTATACTACTTTGTGTTGACAATATCCATGAGATAAATATGTTGAAAGTTGAAGCAAATGCTGAAACTAATTCTTCCTTTGTGTTGATTAAATACCTTTTATTAGAAACTATTGCTTTATGAGTTAACACTTATGCAAAACTGTTTGATGCTTGTCTCGAAAGTACTATTCATGAAAACGTTTAGCTTGTGTGATTCATTGTTTACTCATTATCTATTTGGTAGCAAATTATAGACCATTGACTTGGATCACTTCATTCATTTACATGTGCCTTGCAATATTATATGATCAAGATTATGATAGCATGTCACCTCAAAAATTATTTTGTTTTTATCGTTTACCTACTCGAGGACGAGTAGGAACTAAGCTTGGGGATGCTGATACGTCTCAAACGTATCTATAATTTTTGATGTTCCATGCTTGTTTTATACCAATTGCTACATGTTTTGCATCTACTTTATATCACTTTTATACATTTTTTGGGACTAACCTATTAACAAGATGCCGAAGTGCCAGTTCCTGTTTTCTGCTGTTTTTGTATTCCAGAAAAGCTAGTCTGGAAATATTCTCGGAATTGGACGAAACTACACGGGGTCCCTATTTTACCAGAACACACCTGACGGACGAAGGAGCAAGAGAGGAGCCAGGAGGCCCCACACGCACCTAGGGCGCGGGCCCCCCTCTGCCGCGCCCTAGGGTGGTGTGGGCCCCTCGGGGTCTCAGCCGCCGCCCTTTCGCCTACTTATTCCCCCCGACGCGAAAACCCTAAGTACCTGAGCAAATATCCACGAAAAGTTCCAGAGACGCCGCCGTCGTCAACCCTAGCTCGGGAGGGTTCAGAACCTCTTCCCGGCACCCTGCCGGAGAGGGGAATCGTCACCGGAGGCTTCTACATCGCCATGCCTGCCTCCGGAGTGATGCGTGAGTAGTTCATCCTTGGACTACGGGTCCATAGCAGTAGCTAGATGGTTGTCTCTCCACTTTGTGCCATCATGTTTAGATCTTGTGAGCTGCCCTACATGATCAAGATCATATTATTGTAATGCTACATGTTGTGTTTGCTGGGATCCGATGAATATTGAATATATGTCAAGTTGATTATCAATCTATCTTATATGTTATTTAAGATCTTGCATGCTTTCCGTTACTCGTAGATGCTTTGGCCAAGTAGATGCTTGTAACTCCAAGAGAGAGTATTTATGCTAGATAGTGGGTTCATGCTCCGTTTAACCTGGGACAGTGACAGAAAGTTCTAAGGTTGTGGATGTGCTGTTGCCACTAGGGATAACCTAACGATGCTATGTCCACGGGCATATGTGTTTGTTTACATTACGCACTTTACTTAATGCAATTATCCGTTGCTTGCAACTTAATACCAACGGGGGACTCGGATGACAACCCGGCGGTGGATTATTAGTCATAGATGCTGTTGGATAACGGTCTATGTATTATGTCGTAATGCCCAATTAAATATCATAGTAGTCAACATGTCATGTATATGCATTGTCATGCGCTCACTATTCGTCAATTGCCCAGCTGTAATTTGTTCACCCAACATGTTAGTTATCTTTTATGGAGAGACACCACTAGTGAACTGTGGACCCCGGTCCATTCTTTTACACTGATTAAACAACCACAAACTGCAAACTGTTCCTTTTTCATTCTCTGCAATTTAATACTCATTTTCCACACCATACGTTTAATCCTTTGTTTTCAGCAAGCCGTGAGATTGACAACCTCACTGTTTCGTTGGGGCAAAGTAGTTTGATTGTGTTGTGTGCAGATTCCACATTGGTGATCGTATTGCGCCGTGCGAGCCACAACAACCTTCTGAAGAGTTGCTGCTCCTACTGGTTCGATAACCTTGGTTTCTTTCTGAGGGAAAACTTGCTGCTGAACTGCATCATACCTTCCTCTTGGGGTCTCCCAACGAGCGTGTGATTCACGCCATCAGTGTTTTACCATACTTTGTTTCCTCACTAGGATAAAAAGAAATACCATGCTACCGGAGATGTGGGTGTGACCATTGCCACTACTCCATGACTAGATCTAGCATGTTCTTATTTTAACTTCATATCATGATACTTATTGCTATACTCTGAGTTATTTTAATTATCGAGGTGTTATGATTTAGTTCGCATCTTGGTGGAGTATAAGAGAGACTAATAACCAAAAGGTCTCTATGTTAGGACGCGATGCCCATATAATTATAACTTGTCATTAAACTGTTGTTTGCAATCTCATATGTCAACTCTAGTGTTCCATTGTCTACCACTTTATTAAAGAGAGAGTGCATTTGTGAAACCATGAACCCCGGTCCATTTTTAATCATAAGAAACACCTTTCCAACAACTTTTACCACTTTTCCATTCTCTGCCATTATTAAATCCGAAAATGCAAAAACACCTTTCATCTTGCATTCATTATAAAAAACCCAAAAATATCATTTATCATTGCTACCACCATCCTTGCATATTTATTTACCGCCATTGCATGTTTAATTTCTTGTTTGCATTGCATATTATCTTGATATCATTCTAACACCTTGTGCTTGACAACCACTATGTGAGGTTGAGGACCAAAACATTTCCTTTATTTTGTAGGTAACCAAAAGAAGGATAGGAAGATAAATCTTCACTACTGATTCCCCGAGAGTTCAATATTAAACCCTCGAGTCACCCCTCGTGGGGAAAACACGTCTTCCACTTACTACACACTCTGCACTTGGAGTCTCAACCTAACCCATTTACTTTTCACGCAGGTAACCACGTGAAGGGCTAGCAACTGTTTTCTGGCGCCATTGTGGGGTAACTACGTGAAGGGCCATCAAGATTGTTTTCTGGCGCCGTTGCCGGAGAATCATTGCTGAAAGGTTTATCGAAGGATATCTCACCAAGTCAACTTCATCACCAACTTGTGCTAACACCTAAGCTTGGGGAGGTTGCACCTACGTGAGCATCATCTTATCCATCTTTACCTTCAAAGCAATTTATCTTGTTTTGTCATTGTCTTGCATTTTTATGTTCGGTTTGCATATTTATTTTCAGTTTTGCATAAAAAATTAAAAACCCATAAAAACTAGTGTTGTTTTTAATATGTATGATAAGCTATGGAGAAACTTTCTGAAATGTCTATGGTAATGATTATTTTAAAAGCTATGACGCCTACTCTGAATATCAATCAACCAAAGAGGAAATAAGTGGGTAAATTGCTTAAAGCTCTTCACAAAATAGCTAATCAGTTTTGTGAGTTACATGGTATAACTTGTTGCAATAGAAGAGTTGTTAAACATTCCCACTATCAATGCAAGTATAATAGTGATCCTATAATTGCTTGTTATCGTGAAGATAAAGTTTATGCCCTGTATAGAACAAGTTGAGAAATATATTGCTTATGTTGGAGCCCATGAGATAGACTCTCTTCTTGATAAATTTCTTGCAACTAGTCATGTAGCTCGTGAAATGAAAGGGCAAGTTTCTATTATTCTCCAAATTTGCAAAAAAGAATTTAGTGATAATGTTTATTTAAAGAAAGAATTCTTGCTGCCACGGAAAGCACTAACATTTTGCAGGAAGAGGAGGATAAGAACCTAAGCTTGGGGATGCCCGTGCAACCCCAAGGGGATGATGAAAACATAAGCTTGGAAGAAGAAGAATGTGAAGAGGAGATTGAAAAGGATATATTCCAACCTAAGCTTGGGGAAGAGTTGGATCTCCCAGCTTCAAACTCAAAAATCTTTTGTTATTTATGAGAATCCATGTTATGATGAGTGTGAAACTGAAAATTCTATGGTCCTATATGATAACCCATGCTATTATGATGAAACTAAAATGCTCCTTTACTTTCTATTAATGCAACTAGTGAACTTATTGATGATAATGAGGAGTATTGCTTAAATATGCTATATGATAATGCTTTAGATGATGGTCCTATGCTTATTGATAAACCTCCATGTTTAGTTGTTACTAAATTATGTGAGGATAAAAATGATATACTTGCTGTTTGTGATAGTACTCTTACTCATGAGAGTCCTGCTATGTTCTTGAATTCTCCTAACTATACCATAGAGGAGAAATTTGCTTATGTTGAGAAATACTTATGTGGTTTGCAATTATCTTTAGTTCCAAATCTTTGTTGCAACCATGATATAAACTTGATATTGATCTTATTAACTATTTTGAAAGAGGGAAGCATGCTAATGAATTCCATAATAAATTTAATAATCCTCTTTATGTGCCTAAATTATCTAAGTTGAATTTCTTGTGGTTATATGGTTGAATTTATTTCTACTACTTGCAACTATTATGAAAGAGGAGGTGATAAGAACCCTCTTTATGCTAATAATTATATGCTGCAAGTAAATATTGTTAATATGCATTGGGAAACTTCTATTTATGGTGATTCATTCATATACAAAATGCCAATGCATAGAAAGAAAGTTAGACTTCGTTGTTATTACTTTTGTTTTGTTTTTCTCTCAACTAGGGTTCAACTTGACTATTATTTTGATTGGTTTGAGAACACCATGGGATCCTGGTATTATGATGAACTTCCCAAGGAAGAGGGACACATCATTCAAGCTCCCTCATGAGCTTCGTCCACAATAAACATCAAGTAAGAAGCCTAGCTATATGGCTATAAAGAAAGCGCTTTACGGGAGGCAACCCGGTTGTTTTTATTTGTGATTTTCTTTGTGTCCTCTTGCTGTAACAAGAGACTTAGTGTTTAGTTTAGTTTCTGGAATTTTTAATAAAGTGCCAAGTTTTACTCATTTTGGTATGAAAAGTTGCTTATAGCGTTCGGAGATATTATTCCTGCACGAATCTGTGCACGGTATGATTTTTAATTCTTATTCTGTAACTCCGAATGAGCTCATATTTAAACTGTAGTAAACTTTTCATCCTCTGTATGCATGAATTTTTTGGAATTTTCCGACAAAGTTAAGTAGGGTAGAAAAATACGTTTAGCTGCTGCTGTTTTTCTGGACAGATTCTGTCCCATTTTGTTTGATGCATGCTTAGAACTTTTAACATGAATCTTTTTGATCCAATTGAGTTTATGAGTAGGCATACAACATTATACATTTCTGGACATTCATATGAATTTTTTCTAAGGATTATATGCAGCAAGAAATCTATTTGTTTATCACTACTAATGTGCCCCACAGAAAAAGAAATGGGAGAAACGGTGTTTTGAAGTTTTTTCACAGGGATTAGAGGAGATGCACCAAGAGCTATCCAAGGATGGTGAAGACCATAAGCTTGGGGATGTGAAGACAACCCCACTGGACCTACACACTCTCGGTTTGCACACGTCTAACTTCTGTTTTTCGATCGAAACACTTTATCGCATAAACTTGGAGCGTCTTTTTGTTTGTTTAGGTTAGATTTTTATTTTGTGAGACCACCACACTATCATTTATATATGAGAGAGCTACTGGAAATTTGGGTTGAATTATGTTGGATGCTATTATAAGATTGGGAAAAGGGATGTTAAGTTAATTTTAAAAGATACATATAATTGCATGATTCATGAGCTTGTTAATGAGTAATAATTTGCAAATATTTTATCAAGAGCTATCTTTTATTCATGTTTTGATGCTAAATGTTATTCTACCTTGTTTTAACATGGATTAGTTAGTTCTATGGACACTCATGCATGCATTTAGATGGTCAACTTTCTCCCTCTTGCTAGCCCAAAAATTCCAACAAGCAAAAACTTGTTTCCAACACCTTCAACCAAAGTTTTTCCAGTGAGTCCACCATATCTACCTATTAGCTTTATGCTATTCCGAGTATGTTTATCATGATATTTGTGTTATCTATACCTCTGAATGAAAATGCTTATGTTGTTAATTGTGTGGGAAAAGTTGGTTATATAGCTCTCTCGAACTTGATGCACACTTTACTTTCATTGCATAAATAAATATGACCCATTGTGATTAAAATTATGAAGTTGTGGACTTGACAAATGTCTTTGGTTGAGAGTTAGCTCATATGTGCTGTCACATGGCAAGCTTTCAACATTGCACATCATCTCATTTAGTTGATATCATGTACTTTTGTTTATGGATGCTTACCATGGGTGAAATAAATGGGAAATGAAGTGAGTTTAAATGAGTTTGTATAAATGGTTAGAGAGACGCCTGGGCCGCTAATCTAAGCCATGCATCATTCATGGTGGAAATTTACTTACATGCTATGGTGAACCTTCTGTGATACACCTTACAATAAAAAGCTATCCAATGGTAAATAAAAAGGGTGTTGAGATTGTTCATTATGTTTGTTTGTCTTGTCATTTTGATATGGGCTTGTTCCATATCCTGGGACAAGAGGTACCCCAGTTGACGCTCTTAATGATACTATTATTACTTACAATGATATTTAACTTGAACTTGCTTTGTTTTCCAAGTTGAGTAACACATGGAGTAGGTACTTGTATTCAAGGGGCATGAGACTTTCAACCTGTACTTTGTCAAGCACACTACTCGTATTGCTTTCACTTTAAACTTAATCATTCAAGATGCTATGATAGGGGAATGAGAGCTTGACACCAAGGATTACCATATTACAATCATTGACTTAAGTAGAGAAGTTCAGAAGTTAGATGAAATTATTCATGCTTTACCTCTACTCATATATATATCTTTCCAAAGTGTCCACCTTTTATATTCAGATTTTCACCAATACTCTATGACCATTGTAGGATGTTCTTACTTATTATTATGCATACATGTGGTCCATAGTACTTCTTCTCTTATGTTACACTTTGTGAATTATCATTGAACATCCTTGCATTGAATACTTGATATCACTTCATAAACTATCTTGCATATTGCTACTCCTTTTAAGAATGAACATTTGACTCTATGTAGCAATAGTAATCATCTTTGATATCCATTGATAGTATTAAATTGCAAAGTCCATGTTAGTTTTATCACCTTCATACTCGAGGACGAGTATAGGTTAAGCTTGGGGATGTTGATGCATGTAAAATGCATACATGAACTTTGCATTATTTTACTTATATTCCAGTCATATTTGCATCATATAAGGGTTATATCACTGTTTTATAATGATTTTGGGAATATTTGACATGTTTCCTATTTTTATGGAATTAACCCTGCGCAGGCAGAAAACCCTATTTCTTATTTTAATGTTTCAGGGACCCAAACGACGTCCAAATGACCTGCAAATTTACGAGCGTCATTTTGGAAGGAACAAGACTGGGGCGAAGGAAGCAACAAACGGAGCCCGAGGGCCAAAAGAGGTGGGCCCACGCGGCCCATGTACCTGGCCGCGTGGGACCCCCCTTTTGGCCTCGGAGCTCCGTTGCCGTCGATCTTTCCTCCACCGACTCCGTTTTGACCTAAAAACGCCTATAAAAATATCCCCGACGTTCTCTGGAAGGAGCGCCGCAGAAACACAGAAACACCGAAACAGAGACCTGGAGTTGCAGATTGGAGGGGGAAAACTCCGGCGGGGCGCTGCCGGCGTGGTCTCCATCTTCTCCAACGACTTCTCCACCGTCTCCATGATGAAGAGGGAGTAGTCCACCTCTGGACTATGGGTTTGTGGAAGTAACTTATGTATCTCTCTCTCGAGCTTCACTAATTAGTACCGTATGAGCTGCTGAACATGATTACGGTCATCTATGTAATACCTTTGTGGTGGATCTTTTTATGAGTTAATATATGTTTGAGATTGCAATGGTTTTGTTTCAGTTATGAAAGTAGATGCATATTATGTACCCCGTTCTTATTTACTTGTCATGATCAAGCATGTTTATGAGAGCGTGTGAGGGGGAACGTGTGCATTAGTTGGAGTAACGGGGGTGGCTAGTGCAGTGAACGTGAGAGAAAGTTCTGCGATCCACTTGGGTGTTTTACCTTACTTTGTTGCCTCACTAGGGATAAAAAGAAATACCATGCTACCGGAGATGTGGGTGTGACCATTGCCACTACTCCATGACTAGATCTAGCATGTTCTTATTTTAACTTCATGTCATGATACTTATTGCTATACTCTGAGTTATCTTAATTACTGAGGTGTTATGATTTAGTTCGCATCTTGGTGGAGTATAAGAGAGACTAATAACCAAAAGGTCTCTATGTTAGGACGTGATGCCCATATAATTATAACTTGTCATTAAACTGTTGTTTGCAATCTCATATGTCAACTCTAGTGTTCCATTGTCTACCACTTTATTAAAGAGAGAGTGCATTTGTGAAACCATGAACCCCGGTCCATTTTTAATCATAAGAAACACCTTTCCAACACTTTTACCACTTTTCCATTTTCTGCCATTAAAAATCCGAAAATACAAAACACTTTTACATCTTGCATTCATTATAAAAACCCAAAAATATCATTTATCATTGCTACCACCATCCTTGCATATTTATTTACCACCATTGCATATTTATTTCTTGTTTGCATTGCATATTATCTTGATATCATTCTACACCTTGTGCTTGACAACCACTAGGTGAGGTTGAGGACCAAAACATTTACTTTGTTTTGTAGGTAACCAAAAGAAGGATAGGAAGATAAATCTTCACTACTGATTCCCCGAGAGTTCGATATTAAACCCTCGAGTCACCCCTCGTGGGGAAAACACGTCTTCCACTTACTACACACTCTGCACTTGGAGTCTCAACCTAACCCATTTACTTTTCACGCAGGTAACCCGCGAAGGGCTAGCAACTGTTTTCTGGCGCCATTGTGGGGTAACTACGTGAAGGGCCATCAATCATCACGAAACGACAGTACAGAGACCATAGCATTAAACAAAGCGCTAGCCGGCTCGCCAAACACTTCGAGACATGCAATTTATTGTCCAGAAACAAATTTCTGTCCGTCACCGTACGAAAATCCAAAAAAATCACATAACGTGATCTGGTTATGAAATTTTTTGACAGCAAGCATCTGGGTTTTTTCTAACTTTCATTAGTTTAAGTTTTGTGCTTTGAGCTACCGAAGTACCTCAAAAAATTCCATCTTTACAGGCTGTTCTGTTTTTGACATATTCTCAGGGTTTAGGGTTTTAAAGGGTTTTGCGCCTGTGAGGTTATACTTTTTTTAAAAGGTACGGGTTTTGTTACATGAATCTGTTATCTGTTTATTATTTGTCTTCTTTCTCCTCGACTTTACAAATGGATATAACTATTTATATCCGTTGATTATTAGCATCGTGTATGGCGTGTCGTGAAAATAGGGCTCGGGGGTCGTGCGCCAAGGCGCACCCTGAGATATCTATGAAAGTATAAACTGTGAGAGGCGTCGAGTCTAGGGAGTCGGCTGGCCTAACATTCTCTGTCTCGCTGCTCGTGGATCCAGCCGACTCCCTGGAGTCAGCGTGACCTGCGTTCTTCTGGCAACTTATTGGAAAAGACAACCGAGACGGCACGGCTGGTTGTAGGAAAGAAGTCTCTCACCCACTGTCTCTATTGTGCCTGTCTTTCAACGCCGAAAGGTACTTGAAAAAATGAAAAACCAAAAAACAAATGAAACGGATGACGGGACCATATAGCATGAGAAACTCATCGTGGAGTCGGCAACCACCGAGCCGGCAGGCCAGATACCCGATGCGAACTAAGAAACCGTGACCACTCCCTGCATTAAATGATCCCCAATAAGACTGCGGGTATGGTAAATCCAACATAGACAGGTCGGCAACCAAGACGAGTTTCAAAAACAGAACAACCAGTAAAGATGAATATAAATGATAGAGTCGACAAGAGTATTTTCTTGAGAGGTTCTTCGTGTACGTCTTTGTTGTGTTCCTTGGTTCGTTGATGTCTTGCGAATGAGGATGTTGGTACTGCTTATTAACATCTTCGTATTTTCGTTTACTATGTTATTTTGTTTTGTAGGCATCAAGGCATGTGAAGACGAAGTATGTGTTATCATTCAGGATATAAATACCATTGTGTGTCTTGATTCTCTCTTTAATAGGAGGGCGACGCGTTGGGACAGTGGCTGACTTCATAGGAGGGCAACGCGTAGACACAGTGTCTGGCTTAATATCAGGTTGCCGGCTTAATAGCAGGCCACCGCGTCGGAACTGATTGAACATCCATACCATGTGAAATGGCTCCAGATGCTGATATTCGTTTTGCTACATTGCGTAGTTTCGATAGATTTGGAGTTGGAGGTGGTAAATAGAACAGATTACAAGACGAGCAACAGGGAGAAACACATGGTAAGAAAACACAACATAATTATAGCTGGATGGATCTTAGTTAGAAGGTCAGCAAACGGAATCTGTGAAAATAGGTTAGAGCTCGAGGAACCTACTTAAGATTACACTTTTGATCAATGAAACATGACGTTGGTTCCCTGGATTCGGCGTGAATGAGTATTTGCTAGATCCTTGCGCGTACGCTATTTTTTATTGATCTACTGTATGTTTTGGCTTCTGTGGTTTAAAAAGTAAACCGCGGCGTCGTTTTCATTTCATGTCAGGATCCTGTAGTTCATCGCGCACGGGTAAAGCGTAAGTCATTCGTTTCGTTCATGTCAGCTCCGGCCGTTGTGGTATTTGTTCTCACAGACGGCAAGTTATTACTACACATAGGCGTTCCTACACACGTTATGGCAGATGGCTCAATAGTGAGATAGTTTTCCACTCTTGTCCTTTCCGGATTCATCTTCCTCACCCCAACCTCGTGAATTGATAGAAAAACCAAGAAAGCAGACGTTCCATCTTAATGCACGATCCGAGCTCTATTTTAACAATAACAATGCATTAAGATGGATTATGGCTCCTGGATTCGGCGTGATCCCAAGGTGCATTAAGACGGACTATCGCTCCTGGAGTCGGTCTTGACTGTCATGCGCTTACTCACCCAACGCGTGGAGTCGGAAATACCGAACATGGAGTCACATGAGTAGTCACGTGTCGCATGTCCTCGGCAAGCCAAATAAATTTGTATCAGAGACACCGAAAACACAAGAATAATGTATGAAATGCAGGGAGCCGGCGAGACCACGAAAGGTTAGTGTTTACGACAAGCCAGAGGGAAATAACATTTCAAAATGGAGTGGATAAGTAGCTAACAGAGTAAATACATAGCTGAACAGAGTTAACTAACAGAGAAGACCGAGCTAAATAAGTAGCTAACAGAGCAAATACATAGTACATACACAGGCGGTTCTACACACGTTATGGCAAACAGCTCAATAGTGTGATCGTTTCCACCCCTGTCCCTTTCGGCTTCATCTTCCTTACCCCAACCTCGTGAATCGATAAAAAAACCAAAAAACACAGACATTGTGTCTTAATCCACAACCGAAGCCCTGTTTTAATGACAAGGATGCATTAAGATGGATTATGGCTCCTGGAGTTGGCGTGATAACACGGTGCAGTTATCTTGGACATGATTCCCAGCCACCGCTCCCTGGAGTCGATCTCAATTGCCATGCACTTACCCACCCAACGCGTGGAGTCGGTGGAGAAGGTGACGGTCAACTAACGTGGAAACAACCATGAGGTAAAAAGGTAAGACCAACGGGAACGTGAAAACGGTAGGTTTAAAAACGTGCCATGCCTTGCTCAGCTGTCGAGACACATTGTTCTTTTGTACTCGTCATACGGGAGCCACGCAGACAATTCGCGGTCAGGTTATGGTAGTCGGCTCAATCGCAAGTCAACCATCT
Organism: Poa pratensis; assembly: GCA_947311845.1. Classification (NCBI taxonomy): domain Eukaryota; kingdom Viridiplantae; phylum Streptophyta; class Magnoliopsida; order Poales; family Poaceae; genus Poa; species Poa pratensis. Next base: position 108,910,164 of record CAMZMU010000041.1, read on the forward strand.
TAACCATATCTCTTTCGGCTTCATCTTCCTCATCCCATCCCAATGGAACTTCCGGATATGAAGTACAAAAAAAAAAACGACTGAATAACAAAATTATTATAGGGTTGATGGTCCAGTTTAAGGATCAGATATTCCAACGGTCGAAAAAAAAAGGAGTTGAGATTCGTGCGTGGGAAGACGATTCAAGAGTTGCTATTATCTGTGACGCGTTTTCTGTCCACCCCGCCGACTCCAGGTTCCCGTCTTAATGCACAGCCCGATCCCGCCGACTCCAGGTTTCTGTCTTGATGCACAGTCTGACCCGTCGATTTTATGATTTCTTTCCTGCCGCTTAAGGACGCACTCGCAGGCTAGGTGGCGCTGACCGTGCGGGATCGTCTGGTTTGTTTGTCGGCTTCATTCACAGACAAACATGGGCATTCCCGATCGAAAGCGGATACGTATTTTCGATCGTTATGACAATTGAAAGCTGCCTCTTCATGCCTCCGCGTTGATCAGGCTCGCCGGCTCCTGGAGTCGGTTGCAAGAACGTGCGCTTCCAGTCCCGTGTTTCTCCCTTCTGTGATACCTTTGACTGTCCAACGCGTGGAGTCGGCCGAGTACGTGATGGCCAAGGGACGCGTTGAAAACCCAGGAGGGCAATTTTTTTTGCTCAACAGGAACGTGGAAGAATACGTCGTGTCGTGTCCGAACTTAAATGAGTGCAATCCAAAAAAGGAAGAACATATGTTGATTGAGTTTAAAGATAAATATTGTAGCCTTCGGAAAAAAGAACAAACATTACACTCCTTAGTAAAGAGGAGACAAAGAACGCGCGGAAACTTAGCGAATTGTTGTTCATGTCAACTTCAGGGAGCCGGCACGCTTTACCGATGCGGGACAACGGAAGGTATCACGTAGTTGTTCGCTTCTCTGTTAAGATGTATGTTTTTGTTTGTCTACCTACCGCACTCTATATTCATTAATTGGTACGGCCCATAGTCGGTGTGCTGCTGGAGTTGGCAAGAGTTCGTCAGTGATTTAAAGTAAAGAATAAATGATGTGTCTGACCAGCAATGCGTTATTGCGATACTGTTCATACGCGTTGCTTGTCTGCCGACTTACAGGCGGCATGTACATTATGGTCCAACTGGCCTTCTCGTGACACGTGATCATATCGTTTCGTCCTTCCATTGTTGCATTGGGATGTGTTTCCTCTAATTCCAGGGAGTCCCCGAGGCCAAATGATGTAGAGGGGTGGAGTATTCAGTAAAGCTGGCAGTATATACCTGTTCAAAAGAGACGTTTAGTTCCTTCCTTTAGTACCCTTGCCTCTTAAGTCTGGAGTCGGCTGCTTCATGGGGAAAGGATGCTCTTACAGCTCCAAGCCTTCTCATCTATCATTTTAGTGCGTGTTAACGTGTGTCTCTTTGTTTCATAGGTTTGTAGGAAGATTTCTTCCGCACGACTGGCCTGCCGGCTTAATTAACTGACATCTTTTCTTTCGTGCAAGTCCCTTCGTTCGGCGTTTATTTTTTGGAGATCGGTCTCTTGCTATTTGTTCTTATTCTTGCTATATTCTTTCGTGCTTTTTTATAGACGACCGGCTTATCTCTCCCACGTTTGGATACGTTCAGAGTGATACTTGATTCGAGGTCATCTTTATCCAATCTACCGACGTACACGAATCTCGGAGAAGGGCATGTACGAATAAGGAATTTCTATTCCAGCCGAAATATGTAATAGTGTTGTTAACTATACTACTTCCAGAGCCAATGATATTAGCTTCTCCGTGTTCATGCACCATCTTTTCAAGCCGACTCCCTAGAGTCGACGTCACCAGTCTAGGGTATAAACGATATTGGCTATTTGTCTTAATGTTTTTTCCGTCGTGTTCATTATTCTATTGGTCGCACCGTTGGCCTCAGCTATTTTGGGTGGTCTGCTTGGGAAATTTTGCAGTCAGGCTCCTTCCTTGGGAAGTCTTGGATGGACATTCCTTCTTTGGAAAGCCTTGGAGCGTTATCGATGTACCGCGCTACGTTTTTGGTGTTTCAGCAGTGAACGTAGAAAGCAATACCGAATTTCATTACGTGGTTCTGTATTTTAAGGCACATATCTTTTTTGAGAATCCAAAACGTTAGTGGGACGAAACTATCAATTTTGACGTCCTGGTTACACTTTTTGTGCCAACAGGTAAACTTATTATAAGCTGCGGTTTACTGTTTTTGAACTGACTTATCACGAATTCACAATTGAGTCGTCTGCTGGCATGATAAAGATTTGGTTCTATCCACAGAGTTATGGCAGGTCTTCTAACGCCGTCTGCATTTGGCGCGTTGGAAACTGGGGTCTCTGGTGATCGTGGTTCCTTTCCGTCGTCCCCATCGTCCGAGGGTGTCGGCTCCCTGGAGTCGGCATGACCAGCGATTCGATTTGGTCATTCGTGTATCGAGTTTCCGCCCCCTCTCCTAGCCCCCAACACTCTCGCAACGCGACCGGTATACCTGGCTGGGTTTTTTTTCTTCTCGTGGTTCTCGACTTACTTCTTAAGCCGTTTATCATGTTTTTCACACTGATGTCTCTTTTTATTAAGGAACTCGGAGAAGAAAATAGAATAGATTACAAGACAGGAACATGGAGAAACACACGGTAAGAAACACAACATAATTATAGCTGATGGATCTTAGTTAGAAGGTCAGCAAATGGAATCTGTGAAAGTAGGTTAGACCTCGAGGAACCTACTTAAGATTACACTTTTGATCAATGCATCGTGCTAGAACAATATAATTGTGAAAATATGAAAAACACACCATTTTTCATTCGAACCATTTTTCCTTGCATATACTGTGCCACTTGCCAGAACAAGCAGATGTCACGCAAACGCAGACAAGCAAGTCTTTCTGCTTCGTTTGGCGTGACCTTTTTCGACTCCCTCGTGTTGTTTTCTGAATCAGGCGTATTGTTGCTACTGTCTTCAATTCGTCTCCCCGGAGGATTGTGCCCTTTAGAAGCTCTTCTTTGCTATGACACCTTGGATTTACTATTGGTGTTTCGGTGTCTTTGATTGGATCCCAGATAATTAATGATTTGTGTCTAATACTTTGACTAAGTAGCACCGACCATCGCGGCATGCTAGGACGTATATATTCGACTAAGTAGAAAACGGTGTGTTTTTTCGGGAAACCCATGGCCTCGGGAGTGAAGCCGATGAGAGCTCGATGTCGCCAATTG